>JAVDPK010000671.1:138494-149102 GCA_034780415.1 Cichlasoma orientale
CCCCCCCCCCCCCCCCGCAATTTCTCTGAACATTGCACAGTCTGACCTTGGGGTGAATTTGCTATCAACACACACTTGAATGTTTCAGCCCAGCAAACTACCAAAACGTCTGTTTTTATAGAGGTGGTCACACTTGGTGGTGATCACTTATTTACCTCCTTAGTTCTTATGGAAGAAATAAAGGTGTGCTTAGTTTTCCACAGTTTTCCACAGGACTGCATAGAGTACTGTGGAAACTTGAGTAAGGTGACCCAGGGTAAGGGTGACATTCTTTTTTAATTTTTAATTATGGTATTTGTAACTCCCCCCATATAGATATCTTTCTGTTATATGAATATATATTTTCAAAGATGTGTGTGGCCCAAGAACTCAGCGGCATCCCATCATGCACTCCTGCTGCAGGGTGGTTTGGACAATTTCTTTCTATGAGCTACACGTATGTCTGCATTAGTGTCTCTCTGTGTCACTGAACCTTCACTGTTATCTCTTCATGTAGTCTCTTGTATCATGGATGAACAAAAGCCACATAAAAGTCTGGAGGATTCAGAGTGTGATGCTCTCCAGCACGCTCTTAATTATGGCTCTCAAGGCAGGAAATGCTGAGCTTATGGGGGTATCAGGTCCTTCACTGTGACACGGTGATGACCGGTTTGATGTAATCCACCTCCCTGGATAAACATTCAGCAAGGATTGGACCACTTTGCACATCTATTTGTAGCCACGCTGGGGTGGGCTAGAGGGGTGCAGATGGATGTATATAAACTCACATTTTCAATGAGAACAATAAACAGACAAGTTAGAGTGTGTATACTGTTCATGGCATACATTGTTACTTTGAAACACATGTGCTTCTACGTACAAGAACACACTTAGATGAAGTCACAAAGTCCCTCACACACACCTTGGAGGCCCCCTAAATTAACATAATGTCATGCCTGCCTCTTGGAGAATGCAGTAGACAGCTGACTTACGCGAATGCTCAGTTGTCAAGAGGGAAGAATTTACATGAAGGTGCCGCTTCCCATTTATGTGCTATGCATGACCCTCACATGCCAGCTATTGCGCACGGTATGTGCATGTATGTAATGTGGGGTTGTGTGAGGTGTGATGGGGGGGACTTACATGTTTACATATGCTACTTTGGGTGAGGGTGTTTATGACTTCTGTCTCTCTGACTTCTGTGTCATATCTGTGCATCTGTTGCATATCTGAGCACTTTCACAGTGCCTCTTTAAGTGAGTGTGTGACTGTGAAACAAAGAAGACAAAAGACTGCCAAAGAAAGCCCACAAGGACTCAACAATCTGTTTGATGTTTCCTTTTTGACCTTGCAAAGTGTGTGAACTCCCAGAGTTCTCCAGCAACCTTATGAGAAAACATTGCAGTCAAAAAATACTTTTCACATGATGGCATTTGTGAGGTAGGTTAACTATTTCACTGTCATCTTTAGAGGTCACTGCCTGGACTGTGTAAGACGCCTCCTCCACCTCTGTCTTTCTTTCACTTTCTGGTCACAGAGAGATGTTTTAAAATAAAATGCCACATATGAAGCCGATGTATAAATCCGTTGCACTTGGGAAAAGGTGCACATATTTGCTTTGGTATTTTTTGTCAGTTCAAGGGTTAAAGCATTACATCGCCTGAAACATCAGAACTTGAATTGATTGAGCTGGTGAAGGATCACTTATTGCTGCATAGCTACGTAATGAAATTTGACTAAACCCAGTCAAATACAAATTATTCCCATACTTGCTTTTAAAAGAAAAGCCCTAATCTATGGTAGAAAATATGTTCAAATACCACTATAAGCGATATATTTTGTTCCAGGTTCACTCATTTTCCAAGAGTCGTGTGAAATAGCACTAACCCTACAAAACCTATAGCACTGAAGTATGGCATGTCACATGCCAGCCCTATAACAAAGAACATACGCAGTCCTGCATATGCACACACTCGCGCAGAATGTCAGCAGGTTAATACTGTGGATGACTTGAAGTGCTGTGTGAGACTTACATTCACACATACACACGGCTACTAATAAAGAAGCCCATAAACACCGTGCACTTTCTCACCTATGCAGCATGTATTCAGCAAGTGAGCAGAAATACATGAACTGGACCTGTAGAGAAATATTAATAGCTAAATTCTGTGTTGGAATAGTTTATATAAATGCATTTTTCTTGATTACTCAGCGGTTTATTTAAACATTAAAGCAACTTTTCCATGTACAAGCAGTGTGTGTGTGTGTGTTTTGTTATATCTAAATGGATGTGCTCGTAACATCCATTTAGATCGCATCATGATAGGAAATCTTCCTCAACCCTATCTGCATATCGAGTTTCCACCTGAGGCCTCAAACCATAAAGGTGGAATTTTAACCTGTAAATTAGTGATCAGCTGAATCGGAATCCACCTTTTGCAAGGAGATGAGTCACTCAGCAACCCAATGACTCGACTTCCCACCTCACTCCGTGACTCTGTGTCTCTCACCCTTGCTTCACCTTTCTTGTTCAACCATACCTCCCTTCAGACACGAGTCCATTTCCGCTCTCTTCCCCACTCAACAAATATGTTCTTTGGAGCCCTTCCCAGAATACTTTGGCATGCACCCATGCCCACTCCCAATCTGTTCTCTTCCTTGAAACAGATCCAGAGGACAGCAAAGGGGCAGTAAGGGTGGCACCCATATAGTTATTATGAAATCATGGCGCAGCTAGCCTGTGGGAAAGAAAAAGAGATGATGGAGGAGAAAAAAAGAAAGAGGAAAGAGACTTACCTGTTGCCCTATTATGTGCAACATGACGTTGATGTTTGGACGTGGTTTACTTTCAGTGAGGAGGCTTCTCAAAGCATGCCCCTGCCTAAAAATATTCTTCTTCTCTTTGATGGAAACTGTGACTCTGCCTAATGAGGGCTGTAAAGTTATGAACAAGTGATGAGAGGCCGGACTGCAGAGAGATGAGAGATAGATGGGAAGGGGGTGAGAGAGGGATGAGCGACAGATGGGTGGGTTGGGTGTATAAGTAGAGGGTGAGACCGGGGAGAAGTAATGGGGTGAAGATAGGACATTGCGGGTCAGCATGTGACACATCTGGGTTAAACAAGTCTCCAGCATTTGTTAAGCCACAAAGGATATTCCCGAAACGCAATGTATTTGGAGTCAGGGGACATTTTGTCTGATTGTTTAAGCTGAAGCATACTGTTTCTCATGCTCTAACAAAAAACACAAGTTTTAGAAGCAGAGCATTTGCAACTAGAGTAGGCAAAAAAAAAAAAAAAATCAGCATGCTCAATGTGCTCCATTTCCTTCCAGATATGCTGTTTTAGTTTATTCCATTTCAGAGAATGACTCAACACAGAAAGCACTGTCACTGAGTGGTGCTAATTTTACCCTGAAGAATAATGTTACAAAAAGTTGTTGTATGAACTTTGACCTCTTTACCAAACCAGAAACTTGCATTTCCTGCTAATTACTAGCGCACTGTGTTGTTTCATCAATGCCATCCTCAACAAACCTTCTTTGTGTACCCTACTTGATTTTTCATCCCACTCTTGTTTCATCAGAATCCTGTTTGTCCTCTCATCTTTCTCACTCACCACTTCAGAGCTGCTCACCAAGGCTTGAGCAATCTGCCAGTAATGGTGTTTTTAAGTGTCGTGTTTGTATAGAGGGTCTATGGAGAGAGGGCCTGTGAAAGAGCCAGTGACTAAGTGGGGCTTGTTACAGTGACTGAGCTCATATGCAGAGCCCAGTCATCCACTGGGGGACTGGCTGCTACTGTAGTCTGGCTGTGGTCTCTGAGCTATCACCAGCCAACACAGTTTTAGCAGTCCACTGTAATGCGACACTTGGGGATTTTACAAAGCGTGACGGCTATGCGTACTTGTACCTTGTGTACTATACAGTATTTAATCCTTGTTTTTATGTAGGTCTGCATTTCCTGTAAGTGCAAGTTCCTTTCTCTCCGTGTGTGTGTGTGTGCGTGTGCGTGTGTGTGTCAGAGAGAGAAGTAGCCCAGGAATTTGTATCTTCATGTGTGTTGAGTGAGTGTACACACAGTTGCAGATGCATAATAATCATCTTTTCTTTGATTTGATTGTTGCCACAATAATTCTTTCTGAGTGCCCCTAAAGAATTGCTGGGCCTCTCGATTCATGTCTGCTTTAGATTTCTTTTCATGGTTTCTTTCAAATTTTAGTGAAGTTATTTGCTTTTACTTGGCCATTGATAAAAGCCAAGTGACTTTGATGCTGGGGGAGAGGAACCTATGGCAATGAGCCTTGATGAGACAGCCAGCCGGCCATCCAGCCAGGTTTTCATTAGATGAATGCTGTGTGGGACTCTAGCCAGATAAGATGGGCGCCAACATACTGGAGCCAACCAATATAGTTATAGCAAGGTGCTCTGTATTTCACTTCCTCTATGTTACTGTCTGTCTTTGTGGAAGTCGGTGTCTGTCTCTCCATCTCTGTCTCTCTCTGTATAACCTGTGTAGGTAAGTTTGAACAGCTTCCATTCTCTTTGCAAATCAACACACCCAGCACAGTGATTTCCATAAAGATGTCTTTGCGGAGCTTTGTTTAAGAATAGGTCGACTGGAATAGGTAGGTTAGTGGTAAATGTCAAAGAAAGATCCGAGAGGAAGAGGAACATGGAGAAAACCAGAATGAAATACAAGCATAAACAGAGAAATATCAGCAAAGACATGGCATGAAAATATCTGCACATTTAAAAGGTTCAAAACTAAATGGCTGGGATTGAACTGTTTTTATTACTTTTACAACACTGTATATTTTCTGTAATTACAATAGAGTGTACAGTGCCCACATTATGTAATTCACTGCACATTCACAAGTTTAGTTCATACGAGAGCCAGTATTTGTACCTCAAGCAGAGTGAGTAGAAAAGAACACAAGATGCAGTATATCAGAATTACGTGTTTCTCGGCTTGTCGCGGAGAATTTCAAAATAAATGGTAGACCTCTATATCAAGTATCTAAATGAAAAATGAAAAAAAAATATTTAGCTTCTTGCAAGAATACCCTTTGTGCAAGCTTGCTCATGAGCGAAGGTCAGTGGACACTGAAGAGTGTGTGAGGGGCAGCTGTGTGTGTTTTTCCAGGGCCAGTCTTTTACTGGTGGTCAACGTTTTGCCCCCAGACCATGCAGGATGCCCTGGATTCCCACAGATAATAATAGCTGCCGAGAGATGTGTTGAAGAGTGCAGCTGCGGCACGACTGCTCCGCTCTGCCTAGTGACAACACGCCATTTCAAATGACAACTTGGCCTTCTGCACCCAGTCTGGTTTTTCACAGAGACATCATTTTTGAATAAGGAAAATTTTTTTAGTGACAGTTCATTTGTGTGAAAATGCACCAAATATATGTAGTGTTATTGTCAGTAAGTGACATTTATTGACAGGGCTAAAATGTGTCTGCGTGGTCTTGGAAAATGGGGGTCATTTGCAGGTCATTTTTTAACGCAAATTCAGCTCTCGTCAAACATTTCCCTGCTACGTTCAACTTTTTAGATTCCTTTGGTCCTTTGCTGCTCTCATCTCTCTGCATTTTACTTGCGAAAGTCGTGATCCCAAAGACTGAATGACCCACACACAGAGGCCTCTGCTCACTCATTTGCTTTCCACCTTCACACTTAGGATGCAAGCGTCAGTTGTCTAAACATTTACTGTACTCAGTATCTGCGAGTCTACAGGTGTTAGGGGAAGTGAGTGGGCCTATTTGTGTGGATCTGTGTGTTCATACGTGGCATGGCAAATCCTCTCAGTGATTGTTTTAAGTTCTGAGAGCCTGCGTGTGTGTGCACACGATGCGACAGATAGCTTATATCTATCGCGGTGTTAAGCTGATTAGTGTGAACTGTGGCCAGGTTCATTTGCATACGTTTCTTATCTCATTAGATTAGTATCAGCCTCTGTCACCATGCAAGGCCTCGACTGGGATGTCTTCCTACATCGCTCTGTATACACACACACACAGACACACACACACACACACAATCACCCTTGATGCCCCCTGGCAAACAACAATGCTAATGTGTAACACCAGCCAAGAAGTGCAGACTCCTCATCTCCTCTTGTCACTAGCACTACTACACTGCTGTCACGCCAACACATCAAGTCTTGTCCTCAGGCTCTTTGTGTCCCTGGTCTTATCAAGGTCATTAGCTCACATCTCTTATTCCCATCTCCATACTGCCTTCCTTCTTCATATTTACTTAAATTTATTTATTATTCTGTTTATCATTCTGTGTGTTTGAGCTTGGATAGGCTCAAGTTCCATCAACTGGAAACCACTCTGAATTGTATAAATGGATGGATGGATGGATGGATGGATGGATGGATGGATGGATGGATGGATGGATGTTTTGTATTTTATGTTTGAAGCAACTAGCCTTTAGTAACTAAAGTTGGCTGTAGGTGACTCTGTCACCCTTCCAGCCTTGCGCTTGTGCTTAACAAGGGAAATACGTTCATTTTCATGGGCTATGGATATTTTTAGAATATCAAAAACTCTTGCATCAGGTTATGCCTGGGTTGGTTTATTATTACACAATTTCTCCAAAAATAAAATGGCATATCTGTACAGTATGAAGCAAAACCTTTGAGAGCTCTTACATATTACAGTTTCAGCATTATTGTTTTCTCTAGTTTCCACAATGAAGTGAGTGTAAGAGTCACTTTCATTAGCTGTGATTTCCTCAGGCACTGCTGGTGTTTAAAGATGCTTCTCCCACTGCTGCTAGATAACATTTTATTTACAGTCATGCCTTCCTTACCAAGGACAGCACTAACAAGTTGTCATTTCTGCCACGCCTGTGGACAAACCAATACATTGTTCTTATTTATCTATCAAGTGCTTGCCTGCTTTGAGTGAGTGGACCCACACTGAGCCCTTGTTTCAGCACTGCTCGGTCATCTCCTCTACATATTTCTATTGTCAGGCCAAGCCTCGGACACTGGTTGAGACACAGTGTAAATCATTGCCTCAGTAGCCAGTGAAGGCAGACTGAGGTCATATTAATTTTTAGTTAGAGCCAGAAGTTACAATATGCTGCTGAGGTCAGCAAATGTCCTCCTGCAGAAATGTTGGTAGCACTGCAGATAAGCCAAGACTGAAGCAGACTGAAAGTACAATAAAATGGAAACCTTCGCTTTTCTAGTGTTTTTACTATTAGAAACTGATACAGAAGAGATAAAAATCACCTAATCACTTTTCTCAATTAAAGAATACTATGCAGAATTTTTTGTCATCTTGGCTTGTACCATTTCAGAATGGTAAGAAAAGAGCGCAGATAAGATTATTGCAAGGCAGAATAGTTAATTGGCTTAGATCAACTTTCTCAGTATTGTTAGTATTCTGCTATTCTCTCCCCAAGTGTTGCTAATCAGTTTCATGTCATTGTTTTTTTTAAAGGGCTTGTGTAAAAAAATGAAATAAACATCACTCTCAACACAATGCAATCAAAGCATAAAAAAGAATCTGAACTTGATATGCATTGTCTCACCGCTAGAACTAAAAGAGAGAGCAAAATTTTGTCAGGCTAATTTTGTTTTGCTGTTGGCTTAATTTGACTTATTTATTAATCACAAACCTGCTCTTAAACCGTAAGGGTTGAAGTGATACGTCTCCTTCTCTGTTCTGAGCTGGAGGCAAACAGACGTAAGGTCACAGCTGTGTGGGATGCTGTTGAAAAGAACATCAAGTTTGACCATGAAACTTAAAACAGCGTTCACGGAGACGGAGCGAAAAAGGGTCGACGTGCGGCACACAAACCGCGTCCTCGCGCATGGATTTGAATTTGACACATTTAGCGGCATCTCCACGTGCCCTGTACAGAAAGTGTTTTAGAAATGATTTGTTCATCTTTTACAGCAACATTAGAAAGGTGTGTGTGCGTGTGTGTGTGTGTGTGTGTGTATGTGTGAGCTCATATTATTATTTCTGGTAGCTTTTTTATTGATGAAAATTGCAGATGAGATGAAGCCAAAGTTTACACCAACAGAGAGAGTATAATTATGACGTGGTTTAATGTACTGTCAAATTCTAAGAAACCGTTCAGTTTAGCATTAACCTTTTTTTCTTCACACTACTGAATGTTTGTCGCCTTTTTTTAAAAAAAAAACTTTCTTTACACACTTCTACAAAACAGCCAGAAGGGGTGGAGTCAGTCCGCGGCGACAGTTAATCAAACTTCTGGCAAGTTTACACCTGACCTCTCCTAAGTTTAAAAAAAAGAAGTGCCCAGATTTTGACGTGGCAGAGCGCCACAGTTTATCTCTTAGTGACTTTTTTTTGTTACTCTACCTCCTTTGCGATGAAAGGAGTACATGTACATGCCTTCAGGTTAACTGTTAGTTAGAGTTAGTGGGAAAAAGAGAGCTACCGAGACAGCTCCTAACATCTCTGTTCCCTTCAAGAGGCTAATGCCTTATTTATAACACTGCACCCCCCCAGGTGCACACCTCAGGTCCCTGCACAGCCCTTTCTCTTCCCCACAGGTATACTGTGTGCCTGTGCCTCGTACTGCGCTACCTAGCGCACCTTCACATGCCTTTCCTTTCAACATCCCACTCCTGCGGCTGCATAAGAGGAAGAAGTTGGGGAGAGAGATACAAAGACTCTGCGTGACGCACATACAATCTGCAGACTGAAGCGGTTTCACAGCCATGGTCTCCGATGTCTCACTGCAGTTCTCTCGTGTGTTGGAGAGAAAGAACTGAATCCCCTATCCTCTAGCCCTGCTCACTCCCGCCGAGCCGAAGAAATACCACAGAGGAGAAAGAGAGAGCGAGAGATGGAGAAAAAGAAATGTGGAGGAACACTAAAGAAATGGTGAAGTAGAATCGGAGGGGAGGTGAATGGAGAAGACAAAGAAGTGGTAGGGGGGTGTGAGGAAAAAAGAGAGATTGAAGAAAGCATGATAAAGAGGGGAAGAAATAGTGTCTCGCTCTTTTTAAACTTGGAGATTCTCAATCCCTTCTTCTCACTCCAACCTGCATTTCTGGGTCACTAGAGACATTTAAACTGCACTTATAATTAACAGCTATTTTTAAACAGGGAGGGAGAAGTGGAGCGGTGGCGAGGTACAAAAGCATTAAAATTGCCCCAGATTCGCTATTGAATAGGACACATCAAGGCAATATGCTGGCAGATCAAAGTGAGCGAGGAGAAAGGAGACAGGGCCGATCAGTGGGGATAAATTGTTCCCTTTATAATGGCATAAGAATAGACCTCTTTGCAGCTGAAACAATTTAATAACTGCATTCATTACCTCTGTCCAGCTTGTCTGTCTGCTGCACAATGTGTAACCGCTTTACTACCTCTCTTTGTCTCTCTTTCCCTCTTCCCCTTTGTTTTCCAAACTTATCACTTCATTCCTTTCTTTTCTTTACACTCTTTACACATCCTGCACCAAGTCTGGCATCCACCACCACCTTTCCTCTGGCCCCTGAATCCACCGTCTTCTCCTAAATGTTCCAGCAGTAGCTACGGCAGCAGAGTTTCCACTGAGTTGATGTGCTGCAGGCCCCACAATGAAGATGTGCAATGTCTGACACTCTTGGAATGAGAGCCCTAATAGAAGAGGAAGCGGTTATCACAGGGCTCCCCCAGGACCAGCCTCTGTGTGCCTGACGCTAATTATGGCGCATGCAAATGAATGTGCAGCATTAAAATCAGGAGGAGCCTGCCTGCCTGTCTGACTCTGTGTGTAGAGGGGTTGTGTGTCAGTGTGTGCATGTGGCTGTGTATTAGTGGGTGACTGGTATCATGTGTGCGTGCGTGCGTGTATGCCTGCGTGCGTGCGTGTATGCCTGTGTGCGTGCGTGTGTGTGTGTATGTGTGTGTGTTCACAGACCATTTGCTCACAAATAAGCTCCCATATTCTTACATTTGCACACTTTAAGTGCCTGCGCTTGTTTGGATACATAAAGGTGTGTCCATAGTTGCATGTAAGTGCACAGTAGGAATAAACCATCGGGCCAATACCCCTTTTACCTTTTCTCACCTCTAAAGATTCAGATGCTTAGACCAATTCTTTCTTTATTGTATTATTCATTAGTATAGACTCAAGGAGTAGGCCATGCATCAAGGATTAGGATGAAAAAACAGGTAATAACACAGCATCTCAGTCTCATTCTTTCTGTCTCTCTTTCGCTCTCTCGCATAAAAAGATGTGAATCCCGGCACCGAGGATCTCACAGGAGGATTCCTATAAATACATCTCCCTCACATTCATGAGCAACCTCTCCAAGAGGGTGTCTTTATTAAAACCATTTTGTCTTCCCTTTGTGCCCTTTGTATGCTATAGTGTGTGCACACATGGGTGTGCCTTCATGTTTGTGTGCGCATACGTTTCCCATATGTATACCTGCGTAAGTTTATGAGTGCATTACTACATGTGAGCGTTGTGAAAGTTTATGCACTTTTACTTGAATTTATTATTTGAGGTTTTTTTTTTCCCAGTGGCAGCTTAATGTGACAACCTGTCTGTTTTCTCATTGTTTGTTTGTTTGTTTGCGCGCGTGTGTGTGTGTGTGTGTGTGTGTGTGTGTGTGTGTGTGTGTGTGTGTGTGTGTGTGTGTGTGT
>JAVDPK010000671.1:153079-174899 GCA_034780415.1 Cichlasoma orientale
GTGTGTGTGTGTGTGTGTGTGTGTGTGTGTGTGTGTGTGTGTGTGTGTGTGTGTGTGTGTGTGTGTGTGTGATGCTGCACAAACATGCATGTCTTTTTTTTAATTTTTATTATTATTATTATTATGTACTTTTGCTGACTCTAACATATTGTAAGTGGCCTTACACTCCCATCCTGCGTTCCTTCCCCTGGGGAGCCCGGTCCAGTGTGAGTGATTCAGTTAACGTTACTACATTAGAGCTGTCCATCCATCCGGTCTGCTTTTCCAAACACATCCATCCCAGTCCTAGTTAAAACACTGGGGGATCTCCAACACGCCACCTCTATATACCCCCACCCCCAAAGTCTTTTATGATGTCCATAAAATGGAAGAGTGCAGCTTTACTTGAACTAATAATATCTGAGCTTACAGGGCTGTGATTGATGATCTTTAAAGCCAGCCCGATCGGTCTCATCTTTCTTCAGATTTTTATCACTGACTTGTTTGCAGTCATGTGCAATCACAAGCACCGGGAGAGGTAACAAGTGCTTGATGTATGATACTTGAGCCACTTTTGTCAGCTGCGCATTTCCCTTCTCTCCCCTCGTTTTTGTTTTGTTTGTTTTTTTTTCTTTTTCTTTTCTATTTTAACCTGAGCTTTCTATTTGTTGCCTCTGGACTGTTTGGTTTACTATGTTCTCTCTGCCTCCCGCTGTCTGTCTTTCTCTCTTTCTTTCTTTTTTTTTCAGATGGTGGGAACGTCTTCTCCTGGGGGATGGGGCAAGAGGTGAGCTAAACATTTTTGCACTTTTGGCCTTGTCAGGAGAGGCAGACTTAGAACTGGACTCCAGGCTTTTTTCATGTCATATGTTCTCTCTTTGTCATTTTAACTGTCTCTGTATCTCTCTCTCTCATACAGACATGTCCTGCTTTGAGACAATTGGGAAAAAAATTATAGATTAAAACATTTTAAGGGAATCCGTGTCCAAGTCCTCCCTTTGAGCGCTTAATATCCTTTATGGTGTGCCAAGAATGCACATCTATTTAAATTCTATAAATCACCTTTATAGGCTCTGCTGTTTGTCCATTTCAACTCCTCTGCTTCACATAGACAGAACAGGAAATCCTCTTTATGGGACCTTCTGATGTTTATATATGAGCATAGCCGAAAGTATGTGCATGTGTGTACGTGTGTTAGTTGGCCCTGTCCTACTCCTCTTTTAGATAAAAAATCCCACCTGTCACTAAGGATTGTTCTGGCCTTTTATTTAAGATGTTCTTTAAAGAGCTGCATCATTACACAGCCCTCAGACAGAGCCCACAGAGTATTAAACCTAGGCCTACTTCAATCTCTCTCTTCCCATCTCTCACCTGTTCTTTTTCTTCTTGGCTCTGGTGTTTATCTGCAAGGATGTTTTAAGCCATGGCCAAAATGTGATCATGTTTATAATGTGACACGATGAAGCTTAGCCAGGACAGTAAAACCAGCATGTAGGTGAAGGCTAGAGAGGCTGGTGGAGCAATGAAAATGTTAGACATCACTTGTTATGAGCTTTGACGTGGGCTTGCCTTCTGCACTATGTTCTTACATGCAGCATGGCTCCTAGTCTAACTAGACTCATTGGGTTTTCATAGACATCCTAATGTCTTTATAACTTTAAGTTAGTCTCTGCAAGGGCACCGTCTTTTTCCTTCCCCCTCATGATGTTCTTTCTCCCATCTCGTGTCCTCCCTCACTCACCCTCTACTGCTCCTGCCCCTCTTTCCCTTCCATTTTTTCCTACTCTTCCTCCATCTCTTCTATCTTCCTCTTCCCTCTTCTGTCTTGGAGCCATTCTGATGATTGATTGTTTCTCTGTGTAGTCTGACAGGATGTAGCACACTCTCGGCCCCTTGGGCCCCCTGACAGACTGCACCACCTGATTAAGTCTCCGCCTGTAATCAGCCGCATAGTGCCACACCAAAACCACTCCCGTCAACACGTTAAAAAAAATCAGAAAGGTTCCACCTTCTGAAAGATAACACTTTGTTTTTTGCACAAGAAGAAGTGAAATGAGGGGACATCTTGAACTTTTTTTCTTTAGTAGGCTGATATGTTCTCTCTAGGGTTTAAAGGCTCTTATGTATCAGTAGAAGCAGAAAACATGAAAAAAACAAAAGGTCTTAAACTTAATAAAGTTCTCTGTTGCCTTACCAAGGTAAACCCAGACAGCTGTAACCCTATTAAGGGTAGTAATAGTATTACAGATAGAAATCTCATTGTTTTGAAACTAAAAGACAGACAGCCTGCGTTGTATCGCATGATTGAGGTGAGAAGGAATTTGAATGATGTCAGAGAGCAGGTGCCACAGCCAGAATCAATCTGGTAACAGAATAACAGCGGCACCAAATAAGCGTCAAGGCAAACGGGAGAACTCAAATTGATATGCCGTTCATTTTGTAGGAGAAACAATTGCTTTGACATACAGCCTATTCTTTTGATTTAATAAATAGCAATAGAATCTAATATGTTCAAGGATTATCGCTATATTTAACATTGTGACTTAATAAATTAAACAAAAAGCCAGTCTTACTTAATTTATGAACCTAAAGGAGGACAGTGCAGAAAATCTGCACTTTGAAGTCTTGTGTTGTTTCCTGATATCAGTTGTGCAATAGCAGGGTCAGCTGTCTCAACCACTTAAGTTCAACATGCCAATCAAGCCTTATAGGACTGCTTGTCCAGGTCGACAGCGATTAGCATGGAAGTCCAACAACAAAACGCCACTCAGGTTCAGCTCTGGTAGGCCATTCCTCCCAGTCACAGTCCTCCAGGTCTCACTATCGTTTCCCACAACAGTGTTGAAGTCCGCCAGTGGGGCAATGTAGTCCCCGGCTGGGGCACCTTCCAGCACCTCAACCTGACGCACTAGAGAGGCGACATGCTAGTGGGGAATGATCCGTGTACCTGCAGCTGGATCGAACTGCTCAGTCACCCAAATCACAGTCTAAATGCTCTGCTCTCTTATTCACAAGAGGTCACCACAGCGGATGGCAGATTTTTTTTACACCAGATACACTTCCTGACACAAGGGATTTGTGTCTCCTTCAGGTTTTGAACTGGGCATCATTCACATTCGGCAAATGCGTAAATCACTACACTATGGAGCGACTAAATATTCAGTCTAAATAGTCGAATATTTTATTCAGCACTTTCTTTACCAGGAACAGTGTACATGAATAGACATTGCCATATGTGGCAGAATTAGCCAAAGCAACTAATTATCTGTTTTCTGAGTGAAACAATTAGTAATTAATTGCCGAGAAATGAGTGGCAGATTACATGACACATTTTGATTTCCTATCTGGTCCTCAGTTTTAGGAACTATAATATGAAATATAATAGAAACAGGTAGGTGGGCATGTTGCAGCCCTAAAACATGGGTATTCCACAGAAACGATCACAACTGATTTCCAGGCAACCACTACAGCGCTCGATGTTTAGTTTAACTCTAATATTACAACGAAATGAAACTGAAATAGGCACTTTAGGATTTTGAAGCCACAATTCAGACATTACAGAGAAACAACCACTTCATTGATTTTGGAGCCTCAACTTCAGCATTATAATACGGCAATTACAAGCTTTGACTTTCAAGAATTTCTAAATCATGTGATTTTAAAGATAAAAGGCTCATAGTAGCATGTGTAATGTGATGGTATCAACCTTTATTATCATGCTATCATCAGGTTATTGCCACCATTGTCTCATTTTTCTAATTCAAAAATTGCAGTGATATAGCCAGTTTATTTTTGGCACGTTACCAGGTGGTTACCAAAATATTACTGCACCACTGATAAATTGTTTTGCCACATTTCCTGCTTTAAATGTGCTTTGTTTTTGTTCCTTTAATACCCTGGTACATCATTCCAGTCTAATATTACCCAGATATACCCACTATTTACACAAAGTTAATATGTAATCATTTTGGCAATCACACACTAACTTTTTACTCCTTCCTTATTAAAACACCCCTTTGTTACTATATTATTATAAAGCTTCCTACCAGGAGTGGGAACACGAAAAAAAATTTAATAATATGAGGTAGATAACAAGGAAAGTTTTAGTATGTCATGTCAGAGAATTTTCTTTTAAATATTGAGCAAAATTGAAAACTGCACCAGAAAAGTTCAGTGTATTGTGAATGTAATGAATCAGGGAAATCAAGACTTACTGTTATTTGTGCGTTTTTTAAAATGCGTGTCTAGACGCAAATTAAACATAATATAAGTAAAACATAAAAGCAGGCATGTATACCTGACATGAAACATTGAACAACAACTTGGAGTGACAAGAACAGATTACACACATAAAATATGACCAATAATAGTTCCCTGCATTTGCTCAGTGATGTCGCCTTTCACACTGAAACACCGTTATAACCTAGGCAGGGGTAGCTTGTATAATTTATTTGCTGTTATGTATGTATAATGTATAGCTTCAGATCAGTGTGCCTATTCAGCCTGTCGATTGCAATCCCGTATATAATGTAATGATGAGGGTGACTCATCCAGCATGGTTAATAATAAACAAGCCATCCTTATGGTGGTAGAAGCCCTGGGCCTTGTTCCAACACAGTTCAGGCCTCATCGAACCTTGGGCCTATTCCAAATTGATGCTAATATGGTTTGGGATTCAGCTGTAAACGGAACCTTTTTCATACTATAGATCTGCACGTCCTTCCCTGTGTTAAAGTGTGTGAGAGTGAGTGTGCAGGAGTCTGTTTGTGCATTAGTGTGCGTTTATGCATTCTCATTCCCTCAAATGTATGTGTACATAGTGTAAGCATCTTTGCCTGTGGGTGTGTTTGGTATTTTCACCATGCTCACATTTATATCTGTCTATGTTTTTCCTTTCCCTTCCTGCTAATGCCATCAGTACACACATTGTGACTGATGATAGTCGTTGCCACAGTCTGATGCTCTACTGCTTAATGTCCTTTTTGTTTATTAATTAACTGCAGGACATACAGGCTGAGAGACACCTATTGATTCTACTGCTGCATTAATTGATTTTGTGCTTCACTAGTCATATTGTTGCTGCAAGATCATTACGAGGCCTCTGTGTTGTCTTTGTGGTGGAGCATTATGTGTTGACATACTGTGTTGTTTTTAGTTTTGTGGGTAACATGTCGACTGTGGTTGTCATTTTGAATGGATGTGTCTTTATTTTTATTGTATGATAGAGAATTCAGAATAAGAGGGTGCTGTAATACCCTCACAACCAAGGCCCACAAATGCACAGTCACAAAAATAGTTGCAGTATACATTTTATGGATTATGTTGAACATAAAATTTTGGAAATGCCATGGAAATGAGACATTCTTAATCAAATAGCACAAGCATTAGCGGGATTTTAAAATTAATAAAATATATTTTTATAGAGGCAGTATCAGTGTAAGCTGTCATCCCTCACTATAAGGCTCCAGTCACACAGGTCTAGAGATTGATTGGTGACCACCTAGCAACCACTGGTCGTTAGGGAAAAATTACCAGCTGCAAGTGGTTGCTTGAGGTTGTTGGCAGTCGCTGTAAAATCGATTGCTAAGCCTCTGCCATGCAGGCGTAAAGACTGGTCAGTGACCCATGGTAATCACTGGTCACTAGGGGAAACTGTGTATTCCCTGACTGGTCTGCGATTAATTGCAAGAGCTTGTTTTGTATTTGCTAGATGAATTTGTTTGTAAAGAGGTATACGGTGCTGCATGGAAAGCAATTGCTTTGGCTACTAGCAGATTGCCACGGTCACCTGTATTTTGCATGAAAGACACTGACTTGTCTCCTAACACTCACCATCTACTCGCTAAGCAGTTGTGAAACTGTGTGCAAACCAGAAAAGGAAACAGTTTGCTTTCAAAATAAAAGTTGCACTTTTTGAAACATATTCATTTAAGCAGGAAGACACATGCAAACTAAGGGCGACATCAGCAATCTGCTAGTGATCAAAGCAATCAATAGCAGGAGTTTTTGTTTTTTGGGTTTTTTTTTGGTACATCCCATCCTTGTGACCAGTTTCACCCAGCAATAGCCAGCAACCACCAGCAACTACTCCACAATCCAATTGTGGAACACACATTTTTCCCTCTGGAGCAGAGATTGCCAGGGGGTCACCAACTAACCTATAGGCCTGTGTGACTGAGGTTTAAATGTTCTCTCCAACATGTCCTCCAATCCAAATGACAATATCAGTTGTTTGTTCCAAAACTACCCATACGAGCATTTATAAAAAGAGTGCCTCTACACGTGTCATGCTAGCATGTAATGTGGCTCTAACTCAGAAGTTAGAGTAGGTCTCCTACAAATTGGAAGGTTGGTGGTTCCAGTCTCCATGCTAAAGTATCCATGGGCAAGATATTACAGTGCTTGTATGGAGGCATGTTGTATAAAGCACTTTGAGTGCTCAAGTATATGAGAAAAGCACTATATAAGAACTAGTCCATTTATTTAATGTTTAAGCTTTTACAGTGGCATCTAATGCCATTTAGTCCCCATAGACGTTTCAGAAACCTGTGAAAATCCATATTTACGCAATTCTTCAGAATTTGCTGGAGAAAAATAGAACATGTTATTCATGCTTAATTTTAAAACATAGGTATTGGACATAAAACATGCCTGGACAAACAACCTATGAGAAAGTTTTTTGATAAATATAAGAAGCAAAATAGCATGTGCTCTAATTACCTTTTTTTAGTTAAATGAACTGATTTCATGAAACCAGTAAAAGAAAATATCAAATGTTGTAATTTTGTCACCTCCATACACATGCATGTTTTTTGATACACGCATATTTTTAGATACATACACAGTAAATCTGGATTGTACTGTAGAAATTTGGCTGCAGAGACTGACATCTAAAAAGAGGTGAGAGTGTTCTATGCTATACAGCAGAACTATTCTATTATTGAAACAAACACATTCTAGTGTTTGTGTGTATCTCACTGCCAAAGGTTCCCTAGTGAGTCTGACCGGGGGTTACAGTGTAACCAAAGCATCTGTCTCCTGCTCACCATCCAGATCAGCCGGTTCAGCTTGACTGGGCCCAGTTGTCTTGGTTTCATACTGACGACTGTCTGAGAAAGGTCTGTCTGGGGTTCAAGTACATTAAAGTCATCCGCTCCCCTCCCACTGCGCCCCAACACAGATGGCTCCAGATGCAGCTGGCACAGCATGGAGCAGCACCTGACAGTGCTCATTCACTCAGACACACAGAAATACACTTATACAAGTATAAACACATGCAAAAACACAAACACATGCACAGATTCAGGTATGGACACGTGTTCACTTAGTGCACCTAAATGCAAGTAAGCTTACACAGGCACACTCTGATGGAAGCACAATGACATTCACACCTTAAATACTTAGATGCACACAGTCACAGCAGGAACATATGCTGCCACGCATCTACAAATCCTCACAGTAGCACGCATACGAATAACCAATTAAGGACTCAGATTACTGCATGGCGCACACATACACTCAAAAGTAACCCATACATATTGTGCTCACTCTCAGACATATGCCAGGGCATGCCGATGTGCACAGTGCAGAAAGCCTTTATCTCTGCAGGAGCTGAGAGGAGCAGGGCAGCTGACAGAAGTCAAACTGAACACCCTCACAATGTCTAACAAACAGAAAGATGTAAATTAAGGACAATGCATTCTTTTGTACTGTGGGAGACGCTGTGGCTATTAAGGCGCTGTGCTGGATAGGGGTGGTAAATGAAACATAAAAAGAAATAGTCCTCTGACTGATGAAAAAAATGCCGTGTGCTTTTTTTTAAATAGTGCTTCCTCCTTAGAGACAGCAATTTGAACCAAGATGAATTGCCTGTTGCCCATCTCATTTATGCAGTACACAACAGATATTATAACAGGGCTTACAGGAATGTGTTTGTGATACTCGGCAGGTGATCTACAATTCCTCTTTGACAACTATAACAACCGTCTCTTCATTTTGAAATGGCAGGGCAGCATGATTTAAAAGATGAAAGATAGACTAGACACACTGCTGCCTGCAAAATGCCAAAATTATTGGAATAGTTAAATAGTGACACATCCCATCTGTAGGCAGTGAAATGGCTTTTATTTTAATGTTTATTTTAGTTGTGTAGCTGACATTGTGTTGTTATTTTACTTGCAGGGACAGCTTGGACTCGGAGAGGACAGAATGCACATATCCGCTCCTTGTCTTCTCAGCTATTTGCAGCTTGCTGAGGTCACACGGATACAAGCTGGGGACAGCTACAGTGCAGCTGTCACAGGTGAGCCAAGCAGCCAAAATACAATAGAAGACCACAGATTGATTCTGTCTTTCCCCCAGCTGTATTAGTTTGGCCTGAAAGCATTAAGTCCAATTAAATAACATTACTTAACTAAACCCCTCAATGTCTAATTGTCACTGCAAATATCTCTCATTGTGATTAAAAAGTCTTAAAAGTTGTATTCACTCTACATAATATATAAAAACCACTTATTAACTTGAAACCCTTATTTTCCCAGTAGTACCCCTCACTGTGGCTTTGAGCCATGCAAATTTTTCATCTACATTATTTCGTTGAGTTTTAATTAACACAACAAGGATTCAGTGTCCTCAAATGACATCACTCGGAGCACAAATTCAACCTCATTAGCTCTCAATATCTCTTAAGCCAAATGAAACTGCACAGCACTGCACCCAGTTTCAGCTTCTTGTGTTAGGTGATGTACAAAATGAATTGATTTGTTATTCAAGCAGCTATCCCTAAACTACCCCACTAAGATCTCAGACTACCCCCACAGCTACTGAGGGATAAGGAGGCACACCATCTCTTTACATCATCTTTCCCTCTGGCCTGGTCGTCTTTACTGTAATTCCTAAAAAGCTGAACTCTTTGCTAAGTTTGAAAAACAGGTAGTGTTAGATCGTTCCTTTCTCTTCTTCATTATTTCCTCACATGCTTCACCCCGCAACCACTCAGGTGAAGACGACTGACCCGCCGCGAAACTTGTGCTCGCTTATACGTTTGCACTACTTCAAAGTGTCAGGCGACCGCTTCTTCTTCAACTACCAGACAGAAGGAATTAAAGTGGTTACACGGCCAATGTAATATCCCCCGCATAAAGAGAAAAGGCAATGTAATTGTTTCAAGACAAAGGCACATTTACATGCTACTGTTATTCTGCAACATTCAGAGAAAAGAATTACCCATTGTTGAACAGAGACGTCTGCTGGCACTGTGTGCGCGGTTTCACTAGAAATGCCACCGGTTCATTAAATGAGCTGCGCTCGCGATATATTAAGTTTGTTTCATTTGAATTCTTGGCTCTGTGAAGCCTATTTGGCAAGGGAAGCCATACCTGCCTGTGGTACAGTTATGTCTTTAAGTGATCTATAAAATGTTATTATTTAAAACAAGCCCTTTATGGATTGCTTACGAGACATGCTTAGCACATGATTGATCTGACCTTTCACAGACTGTCGTTCTTAGGGAAAACATCAGCCTTAACCTTTTTTAGCTGGATTACTCTGCCAGCGTCTTGGTAAGCGTGTCTGTGTGGTTGTACTCTGTGTGTATGTACATGTATGTGTTAGTCCTGCATGTGTCTGTGAGTGTTGTAAAATGCCATCTAGAAATGCCTGTCTCATATGCTTTTATAAGGTTTGCTTCACTGAGATGAAAATAATACATTACTGATTGATTGATCAATCATGTCTGAAAGGGTATCTGCGTGTGTGTCTGTATGTGTGTGTGCGGGTATGTGTGCGTGCGTGTGTGCCAAGGCTATGTACAGCTTGATGCAGAATAGAGATTGATGGAGGCTTGCCGTGAGGAGGATACTCAGTTATCTCCTTGTAATTAAAATCCACCTCATAAAGATTATTGACTCCCCCACCACACAAACCAGCAGGCTCCCTCGCTTGGCAGGGTTTGCAAAGCGCTTCTTAAAAAATGAAAAATAGCATATTAAGCAGCACATATTTCCCATTTATGCGGAACATTTAGATGTGGTTAAGTTATCGTAATGTGCAATAAAACCTGGATGTGAAATTTGTAATCCACTTTGGAAAATTGCTTACTATATTGCTTTAACATCCCCTGAAAGAGCTTTTGAGATGTGTGTGCCAGGTTTATTGTACGCCATAATTTAAAAGTCCTCAATGCAGGCAGTAAATATAAATTTATTAGTGGTGGGTTTAAAAAGCCAGACTGAGTTAGTATGAGTGGATGCTTGAGTGTTTGCAGTAGGTGAGTACATATTGTGTATGCATTTTTTTTGATAGGTGCCAACTGAGAATGTGTCCTCTCCACTCGGTGCTCAGCGAAGAAAGTTGAGCTCGTGTGCGCGTGTGATAAAAAACGTGATCAGGAACCCATGTTTAGGAGCTGCTAATAAACTGGAATGTGAAACAAAAAGCCTCTGTCATTTCACTTTTCGTATTTTACTTCTCATGTGGCGGGGTAAAACTGCATGTGTTGCTGATCTATCTGTCAGAACTTTTGCCCTTTTGTTGCTATCTTTAGCAGGTGGAGATCTGCTTCTCTGGGGTCAGATCCCCTGTGTTTCCCGGGTCACATATCATGCAGGCCTCAAAAGGCTCTGGACCCCCCAGCCTTTTCCGCTGGCAGGCCGAAAGGTGCGTATGTGTAAAGCCTCGGGATTTTCAGACTAAGTGGGTTTTACCTGGATATTTGTAAGTTCTTAAAGGGTAAGTCCACAATTAATCACATAATGTAACAAAGTCTGCTTACCATTGGTTTAGAAATGTCAGTTCCTGCACTCTTCAGTTGTGACCTCATCTTGCTCATAGAAATGTAAATCATTGCTATATCAAGTATGAAAATTTGTCACAAAGGTCTTAGGCATCTTTGTGAGTCTTCTTTCACACCATTTTATCCCTTTATTCAAATTTGAAACATCATTTGGGGCAAAGCTTCTAAGCTGCCGTATCTTTGGAATTTTTGCACTAATTTAAAATTTGAAAACATTATATTTTGCAGGTGATTGATGTTGCCTGTGGTGCGTGGCATATCATGGCTCTGACCACAAGTGAGTAACCTGTCACCATTCCCAAAGGTTCATATTTCTCTGTTTAATTGATTTGGGGGCAGTGAGAGTGGGTCACCAAAGATAAACCAGTCAAACTCAGGTATTGGGTCTTATTTCCCTCTGCACGCTGGTTTCTCATCCTTTTCTTCAAATGATGTCTTGTTCCCCCTCAAAGCCCCTCCTCACTCACTTTCTCACTCATCGAACCATAATTCACTTCAGAGGGAAGCATCATTAATGCACAGTAGGACCCAGCAGCTTGATGTGTGCTAATTATATTGTGTGTTTTACACGCTGGATGACTTTTGCTTAGTCAGTGATGAGCTCAGTCTCTGGTAATTGTTTTTTGGATTTGATGAGTTTATAAAAGCCTGCGTGTGAGTGCGTATCTGGGCATGTTGTGCATGTGCCCGTCCGTTCACGTATGTGTTAGTAAATGTGTGGATGGTAATGTTTTTACAATGCAAACATAGAAATTCACGTTTATTATTTATGTGCGTATACTTGAGCAGACTTGCATTAAGGCCACGTGCATACATGTACAGCCTACCCTGTTTTTTACACATAGCTAGAAAGCCAAGATTATTCTTCAGCTCTGCACATTATACGCTTCTGTGAACTTAATAATGATTAGCAAACAGTCAAAACCTCGAGATCATTCTGACACATTAAAACTACATGCAGTTTTAAACTCTACCATTCCAACACAACACTTTGACATGCACATTCAACCATGACACTACACTCCATTTCTTGCTTGCATTCTTCACAACCAATATGATCCTTTTAGTACTGTACATCAGTCAGTGCTATAGCAGCCTTTGGCTAATCACACTGATTGGAGGTGTCCTTTGGCTCACCTGGGGGCTTCCAATCCTATTAGGCCAACAGTCCTGAGCCTAGCGTACCCAGCAGCCGCTCGTGTTTGATCACTGGTGCTTAGAGCCCACACTTGTCCTCTTATGTTGGTGTTAAGGCATGGAGGAGAGGAGCAGCAGGGTGGGGTTTGGAGGGGGTTAAAATGTGATCTCCTTAACTCTCTAGGGGGGCAGAGGGGAGCTCAGTGCCCCACCTCCCTCACTGACACTCCTCTGCTCCTCCAGCTGGAGTTGGTCTTTAAACTTCTGATGTCATTTGAAAAGCGGAACACTGCAAGTTTTTTTTTCCCAAGCAAAAGAGAAAAAGATGGAAGGAAAGAAAGAATGAAAGATTGAAAGAAGCGCACTGTGAAGAGGCGGTTGACTGTATGTGTCTATCTTTTTGAAAGTGTAAGACGTTTAGAGGTTCACTCATATTTCTCACATCACTCCCCTCCTCCCCTCGCCTTTCTTAATCTTTCTTTTTCTCCCTCTGCACACCTGAGCTGATTCCACCAGGCCTGTCACCTCTGTCTACCTTCTTCCTATCTGTACCACATACATTACCTCACCTCCATCACTTCCTCTCTCAGCCTTCCTTCTGACTGCTATTTTCCCTCACCACAGGCCCAGCACTGTGTCTCTCCTGTAACGCTCCTTCGTCTCCCCTCCGGCGGCCCCCCCCCCCCCCACTCCCTTCTTCCCTGGGCCAAGAGCGCCCAAGAAGAGCCATGTGTTTCCAAAGTGGACTGGATGGGAAATCGAAGCAGGGCTTCTGTGTTTATCAAGCCACAGCTCCGTCACCTTGCTCCTACTCCCGTCTGGAGGCCCCGGCAAATTGGTGACAGCAACAACAACAACCCTGCAGCACACATGCCCCTTTTTCCTGTGTACACATCCATACACACAGTCACACACACACGCGCGCGTGCGCGCAAACACACACACAGCATAGCACCTTGGCCTGTTTAGTTTTATTGCTGGTGTCAGGTGAGGAGGTGGAGGTAGGAGTGCTGTCTAATGTTCAGCTCACACACACATATACACACACAGATACACTCACACACAGCTATTTCCACCCCTGCCGACACCTTGGCTAACAAGACCTGTGAACTGCAGTGACAGAACTCCAAGACTTGTCAGAGTCCCACTCATTTAATGCCAAGACCCAGCCCCAGCTCTAACCCATCACAGTTTCTGTATGCACACCAAGCCACATTAGGCTGCACAATGATATACCAAATGTGAGTCTATGCTACTACTACTACTGCTACTTCAGGTTAATATTGTTTAAGTAATACCTTTACCACTCATATGTATGGTAATTCTTTAAAAAAAAAAAAAATCACAGACATAGTATAATATCAGTGTGGAGCTGAAATGTGTCATGGTTCAGTTTAACTTTACCCTCAGCTTGCACCTCATTATGGTGATGTGCATCATGATTTCTTTCATCTATAAATGTTTGAATGTCTGCTATTACTCTTGCCTGTCTACTTGCATGTGTGACAGTACAGTTATGTGTCTGTAAACCTGCTGTACCCACAGGCATCTTTATCTGAAGTATCTAATACTCTTGAGTCATTACAAGTAGTTTTGCATGGAACGTTGCCCCTTTTGTTACGTGCGTACAGGATGCTTTCTGCTCAATATCTTTTTCAATGCCCCCTTTCTTTTCTTTAGCGTGATCATGTAAGTGGAGAATAAAGGAGAGTTGACTTGGGGTAGAGCCCTGCGCGGCCTTGCTACCTTGGAAATTAACTACACAAACAATGCCTTGCCATTGTGCCTAAGCACTTACAACGATGTAATTTAAGAGAGTATTGATCTATCCAATGCAGGGTCAATCAGTGGATCAATGGTGTGTGGGTTGGTTGGCTCGAAGGCTGTTTGACTGCATGAATGAATGGATGGTTGGATAAGGGATGAATAGGCAGTTGGATAATGAATGGATGGATGGATGAATATATGGATTGATTCATGGGTAGACTTTAAGATGGATGCATTGAGGGCACCATTGCCAGGTCTGCACAGAGATGAACTTCAGTGGTTCTGAAGATTTCACTTCTTTACTGTAGTTTGTGTGGGACTCAGTTCTGTCCTGTACGCTTGCCACCATTAAACGCAGCCTGACATTTACTGCAGGTTCAAGTTGATTTGTTGTGCATCCTCCAAAAAGAATAATTTCTTTACATAGGGTGAATTTAGTAAACTTAACTATTACTTGGTCAGAACTGGGTTTTTTTGTTTGTTTTTTCAGCTGCTCCTGATTAGGGCTATTCAACTTTTATGTCCAGCATGTATAGTAGATTGCTGCCTCCTACCTACTAATATTTTTTGGCTGGCTGGATACAATAATAAATCCATCAAATAGCATTAGTGACACTGAAGAGCAAGAGACTGAGAAAGATATAAATTTAAAAAACAGTCATTGTCATTAGCATGTTCTTGGTGGATCGTTGTGATGTGTTTACACCAGGGTTGCTTGACCTAGTTACCCAGCCCCTGGCAGCACAAGATGGAGAAATGAAAGATAATGCAACACAAGGGAGAGAGTTATATTGCTTTATTATTCTTATATGAGAGGCACTTGTGAGTGCGTGCGCACATACACGCACACACACACACAGCAGTGATCATCAGGCGCTCAGAGGTCGCGCCTTGTGACGAAGTCAAAAAAAAGAGAGAGAGCTTATTTAAAATTCTGTAAGAGATGTCAATTGTGCCCTCTGCATATTTCTATGGAAAATTTGTAAATAGATCCTTTGTAAATAGCTTCTCTCTTGCCAATCACCCTGTCTGCTCTGTGCACAGCAGCATTAAAAATTGATCCTTAGCCGCACCAGGGTGAAATGCTAACATTGCTGCCAAATGACTGATTAAAAAGAAAAACCTTTAATCTTTGCTTAAAAGTGTCTACTGCCTTGGCATGCCTTTCCCTGTGCTCCTCTATCTTCCAACGCTGTGAAGGGAAGGAGGGGGTCGCCGTGGGGGAAACGGGGTCACGCTTCATGTAGAGTCAGCGCTGTACAGTGATATAGCTCTAGAGGTGAGGGATTTCACTAAGAGGAGATCTAGGAATCGACATGCATTGCTGTCTTCTGAATTTAACCTTAAGCCAGAGGTTAAAAACACATTTGAGCATTCCACAACAGGAGGTGAATGTGCTGTGGTACTCCTGCTATTGATTTAAAAAAAAAAGAAGAAGAAAAAGTATTGTTTCTTTCAATTTAGCTATTCAAGTTAACAAAAAAAATCACTATGGCTCTACTAGCAATTCAGTATGAGACGTTTGACATGCCTCCCCCTCAAATAGTAGCACAGCATTAGAAACTGACACTCAGCTACTCTAAATGATGACTAAAGAACCATGAGATCAAATTTTAGAACATAAAAAAGGTATTACAATGTGTATTCAAAGTGCTGAGAGGTGTGTTTGTGTTTCAGAGAGCAGAAGGAAGAATAGACAGAGTGCTCACCCAGAAACTGAAACTCACTTCAGAGACCTTGCTCACTTCAGAGACCTTGTCAGCAAACCCTTACCAATGGAACACACACAGAAAGAAAACACAGCACAGGTAAGATAAACACATCTCCTCTTTCTTGCACTACAGCCCTTTTATTGACGTACATATTGTACAGCTAAATCTAACTCTCTCGCTAACTCAACAGCTCCCTATCTCTTGCAGTGGATCATTCGTGAGTGATATCTTTCTCTTTCACACTCCCTGCCTGCCTTGTTGACATCCTCATTGTCCATCCATTGTTTGCTGCTTTCCATTTTATAGTTTCAGCTTCTTCATACGTGCTGTAAATGAACATCAGTAGTTAATGGTATATTAGAGCAAGTTTTATTTGAGTAAACAGCACAGGTGTGAAAACATCAGTGTGAATATATATTCACTTACCTCTCAGAATATCAGTAAGGGCCACTAAACTGTCACCCAATGCCCCACACACACACACACACACACACACACACACACACACACACACTCTTCCGCCCCTCCCCATCTCTCTGTCATTCAGGTGTTTACTGTCATTCATACTCAGGGTTTTGTATAATCCTCTCACCACACCTGAGTGCTCCCCACTCAGTGTCACTGGATTTACTCTCTCTCGCCCCCCTCTCTCATTTCCCCTCTCCTCTAGCGCGCAGCCTTTTTCATTTTGCATCGCAGTCATTCTTTTACACATGCTGTCATTTCTTATGTAAATAACCACAGATAAAAAGACAGTAACAGACATTTTAAGATTTACACACACCGCTCAGCGCGTATGTTTTCAGTCATCCCCTCTCATCAGCCAGTTTGTTTGTAGAAGTGTCTTTGCCTGTAGCCATAAATTAGGGGTTGTGATTTAACTCATTGAGACAAAAGAGAAAGACAATGAAACATGCATAAAACAAATGATGTGGAGAAGGTGAGGGAGAGGAAGAGAGAGGGAGAGCGAGGCAAGGAGGGTGTACTGAAGGCAGAAATGGGCCAGTATGTATTTCTGCTCTACTTTCACTTCGCGAAGGCTTCATTAAGAAGTCTGTTTCCAGAGCATGGCGGAATCTTTACGCACGTGCATGTACGTGTGTGTGTGTGTGTGTGTGTGTGTGTGTGTGTGTGTGTGTGTGTGTGTGTGTGTGTGTGTGTGTGTGTGTGTGCGGATATTCATAGGTTAGTGTGTGTCAGAGCCCATGCACATGCATGTGCATATATGTGTGCATGC
Organism: Cichlasoma orientale; assembly: GCA_034780415.1. Lineage (NCBI taxonomy): Eukaryota > Metazoa > Chordata > Actinopteri > Cichliformes > Cichlidae > Cichlasoma > Cichlasoma orientale. The sequence goes on from JAVDPK010000671.1 coordinate 169,704, forward strand.
CCATAACATTATTTGTGTGTGTTCAGTGAGCGAGATCTCCTAAATTATTTAGACCCAGAACTCTCTAATTGGTATCAAGTTTTTAAATGGGGTCAAATGAGCAGTTTCATGCTGCTTTCTCTTGCCTTAAGTCTGTATCATTACATCTGGAGCTACAGTGCAGCTATTTCAATGAACTTGAACCTCTAAATGCTGTATTTGCCTATTGACTGGGGCTCTGCTCTCACATTGGAGAAATACGCTGCACCAGGCTCATTTAGAGGAGGGACTGTAGCTTCTTCTTTTACCTCTGATAGAGCTGTTTTAGTCCATCTAGTCATGCATGTTACTCTGTAAATGTTCTGTAAGAAATTTGTTGTGGCATAAACATAGAGGTGCACACACACAAACACACACTCAAAGCCTCAAGCAGGGCACAGAGATGGTATTAGATCTAAGCCCTCTAATTAAAGCCAATTAGAATTATACTGCACTGATGAAGGCAGTTCTCTCACCTCCATACAGACACAATCGCATACAGCATGCACAGCCATTTATCAGCTAAACACTGTATTCCTGTTGTTTTAAATGAATTAGGTAGACTAAGTCCAGTGTTGACCAAGTCTCTTGAAAACTTTTATTAATGACATCCATCATACATCATGGTGCATGATGCATATGAAAAAGAAAGTTTTCAAAAGACTGTATGCAGTCATGTGGAAAACTAAGTACATCTTCATTTAGCCTGGAAAATGTGAGATGTGAGAGTGGCGCAGTGGGTAGGCGCCGGTGGGCTGCCGGTTCGAGCCCCTGTCCCTGCGCTGCGTTGTGTCCTTGGGCAAGACACTTAAACCACATCTCTGGCATCTCTGGTCTCTGGCTGCATGACCGCAGATGCTCGTCTCTGGATGAGTGATCTGGAACCATCATTTCGTTGTGTGCCTTGTGTGCACAATGACAATGAGTTGAATCTACATCTAAAAAAAGAGTTTGTTGCTCTACAAAAAAAAGCCCTTCATAAAGCTGGGAGAGCTTATTATTATGTATTTGTTTAACCTTACCTAGTAATGACTTAATAAATTTCTTCACAAATAAAATTTTAACCTTTAGAGAAAATATGCATAACCATCTCAAAGACATTTCTTTATTTACAGCTACTTTCAATACTACTGAAATTTATTTGGACTTTTTCTCTTGGATTGATCTTTCCGAGTTACTTCCTCCAAACCATCAGCGTATCTCTAAGACCCCATTCCTACAAGACTGCTCAAAGAAGTCTTACCATTACTTATGGCTTCAATCTAAATTATGATCAATCTGTCTTTATTAATTGGCTATGTAACTTGGGCCTTTAAGGTGGCAGTAGTTAAACCATTGCTTAAAAAGCCATCACGTGACCCAGCTGTTAGCAGTTATAAAACAGCTAACTGATCATCTGCAGAGGAATGTTTTATTTGAAGAGTTTCAGTCAGGTTTCAGAATTCATCACAGTACAGAAACAGCATTAGTGAAGGTTATAAATGATCGTCTCAGCGCCTCTGACAGTGGACTCATCTCTGTGCTTGTCCTGCTAGACCTCAGTGCAGCATTCGATACTGCTGACCATAACATTTTATTACAGAGATTAGAGCATGCCATAGGTATTAAAGGTACTGCACAGCAGTGGTTTGAATCATAGCTATCTATTAGACTCCAGTTTGTTCATGTAAATGGGGAGTGTTCTTCACACACTAAGGTTAATTATGGAGTTCCACAGGGTTCTGTGTTAGGACCAATTTTATTAACACTATACATGCTTCCCTTAGGCAGTATTATTAGAAAGTATTGCATACATTTTCATTGCTATGTAGATGATACCCAGTTCTATCTATCCATGAATCCAGATGACTCACACCAGTTGGGCTGCACCAATGTCTTAAAGTTATTTTCCTCAGCCCTACAAACCTTAGAAAATGTTGTCTAACCAGATACTTACTCTGGATGGCATTACCTTGGCCTCCAGTAACACTGTGAGGAATCTCGGAGTCATTTTTTGACTAGGATATGTCCTTCAATGCACATATTAAAAAATATGTAGGACCGCTTTTTTCCATTTGCGCAATATCTCTAAAATTCGAAACATCCTGTATCAGAGTGATGCTGAAAAGCTAATTCATGCATTTATAACTTCTAGGCTGGAATATTGTAATTTATTACTATCAGGTTGTCCTGAAAGCTCCCTGAAAAGCCTTCAGCTGATTCAAACTGCTGCAGCGAAAGTACTGACAGGGACTAGAAAGAGAGAGCATATTTCTCCCATATTGGCTTCTCTTTATTTGACTCACCATTAAATCTAGAATTGAATTGAAAATCCTTCTTCTCACATACAAGGTCTTAAATAATCAGGCCCCACCTTATCTTAAAGACTTCATAGTACCATATTACCCCAATAGAGCACTGCGCTCTCAGACTGCTGGCTTACTTCTAGAATGGGATGCAGAGCCTTCAGCTTTCAGGCTCCTCTTCTGTGGAACCAGCTCCCAGTTTGGATTTGGGAGACAGATGCCTTCTCTATTTTTAAGATTAGGCTTAAAACTTTTTGTTCAGTCTTACAGTTAGGGCTGGATCAGGTCGCCCTGAACCCTCCCTTAGTTACACTGTTATAGACCTAGGCTGCTGGGGGGTTCCCATGATGCACTGAGTATTTCTTCTTCACTCACTTCTTTTCACTCTCTCTGTGTTTATACCCCACTCTGCATTTAATCATTGTTTATTATTACTCTCTGGCTCTCTTCCACCACATGTCTTTTGTCCTGTCTCACTCCCCTCACCCCCAACCAGTCATGGCAGATGGCTGCCCCTCCATGAGCCTGGTTCTGTCTGAGGTTTCTTCCTGTTAAAAGGGATTTTTTCCTTCCCACTGTCTCCAAGTGCTTGCTCATAAGGGGTCATTTTGATTGCTGGGTTTTCTTTGCATTTATTGTATGGTCCTTACCTTACAATATAAAGTGCCTTGAGGTGACTGTTTGTTGTGATTTGGTGCTATACAAATAAAATTGAATTGAGCCCTATGATTCAGTAGCTTGCAGAACCATCTTTAGCAGCAATAACTTGAAGTAATCGTATTCTGTATGACATCATTGTGGAGGAATTTTAGCCCACTCTGGAATAGTTGGATGAGTTGGCAGAGCAAAGGATGTTAGAGCCTGTATTTTTAAGTGAATCAGATAAGTTAGCACATTTATAATGTTTAAATCCTCAGTTTCCAATCATTTTTACTGTACAATAAAACTGACTGTAAAATAATGCTACCTGTATCACAGGAGAAACAGCTTGAAAGATGTTGTGTATCCATCTGACAGGGCTCCAGGCATGTTCATCACAAACTGGTTCAAGGTCTGGAAAGTCCAGAAGGCTCTGAGGAGCAAGAGACAGAGGAAGAAAGTGAGAGTGCAGAGGACGAAGAAAGGCATGAACAAAAACCATATAAAGATGAGGCAATGTCTGCAACAGGAATGGATGGGACAGGAAGTGGCCACTCATCAATCAAATCCAAGCAGGGGAATGATACGGAGGGTTGTCAGACAGCAGAGCGGTGGGAGCCGAGGAGCAAAACATGCAGAAATAGACAAAGCAGTCTTCATGCAGTCTTCACTACACTCCATCTTTTACCTAGGTCAGATGGAGAGCAGAGCAGGCCCACTGCTGGCACTCTCCCCCAACTATCCAAAGGACAACAAGCTCAAAGCAGAATTTCAGCTGGGGCTCAAAAGGTGAGAATTATTAATGTGGTTATCACAAAAAACACTACAGCTCTAGCTTGTCACTGTTGCATTTATATTTTCATAAATCTTTATCTCTTCAGATAAGATCTTCATATCTGACTGAATTGGTCCAAAAGTCTGGAAGCAACAGTAGCATTTTGCAGAGTCCCAGGCTCAAATCCATGCCCAGACCTCCTGCAAAATGTACTCAAAGTGTGGCTTCTTGTCACCATTCAAGAATGAGGCCACACAGTGGCCTTAAGTCTCCCGTTTTCAGTTCTTCTTTGATACCCAGCTCTGGACAGCGAGTTCACATGTTCCCTTCCTCCCTCCTGGGATCACAAGTCAAAACCTCTCTTTCTCAAACTCCTCCATCTTCTGAACCATTTACAAACTGCTCTGCACACAGAAGACGAGCTTTTTCCAGTGGCACTACTTCAAGAATCCAGAGGTCTAGTTCTGCCCACCAGTGAACCAAGTAAATATGTATGTAACTTTTTTATTTTAAACATGTGTATTTCTTAACCAAAAACCATCAAAAAATGACTGGTTATGGAGCGTGTATGTGTTCTCTGTTATCTATTTGACAATGCATATAAAGCTAAATATTTTTGCTTCCAAAGTGATGGACAAACCACCCCTTGCTCTGAAGGAGCTCTCCAAAACAGAGCCCATATGACCAGATAACAGGGCCCGCTTTACTTCTGTGATCACACACTCTGATTTAGCAAATACAGTCCTCTGATAGGCCATCTCAGTCAACAACGCTCGTGAAACTTGACCTCATTTGAAGGCATTAGACTTTGCTCTTACAGTCAGAGCTGTGTGTAGAAAATCCAGAGACCTTGAATCACATCATTTCTTCAGAACTTGAGAAGGTTGAGGTTTTTTTTTTTTACCCTGCACACTACTGTACCACATTAATTTTAATACTTACAGTATGCTGTTTATTAAAGACATAACGCCTTTGCGGATTTTGGCCTCTTGTAAGGCTTTTCACGGTGAGGAATTTTCATGGCTGTCTGTCTCTTCAGTATAAGTCACATGTGTATGCCAGTGTGGCTCTTTTCAGTGTGAGGAAATTGATTTGTTGCAGAGATAATGTGAGTTTTTTCAAAATAAAATTACAAAGCTTCCTTTGAGTGTGGCTCGCTCCTTGTCTTTGCTGTTTTGTTTAATGTTTCTTTCTTTTATTAGCTTGGTATGCAAGCTGGCTCTTTGCCTCAATGCTTCGCGCAACCACACCATAAATTACACAATTCCAGCCAGAATTTTAATATTAGTCAAACTTGTGATATTTTTTATCATCTACCTCGACATATGGGGACATTACATTTTAGCTTTGCTTATACTTCATTATACTAAATAGTGTTTTATACTTTGTTAAGCCATGTTGGCTTTTGTTGTGTTTTTTTTTTTTTTTTTTTTTTTTTTTTTTTTAAAAAAGTATTTAAAAACCATTTAACAAAAAAAA
>JAVDPK010000671.1:184770-199121 GCA_034780415.1 Cichlasoma orientale
TGTGTGTGTGTGTGTGTGTGTGTGTGTGTGTGTGTGTGTGTGTGTGTGAGAGAGAGAGAGAGAGAGAGAGAGAGAGTTAGGGGTGTCCTTTGATTTAAATATTTTTTTAATAGTTGCTTAAGTTAGAAATTGTGTGATATAATGATAACTGCATTATAAGAAATATTTCTCATACAGTATAGATCAATTTATAGCACAAAATATTTTCAAAGTTGGTAAACGTGCACAAATATGTCTCTCACTCAAACTGCCTCTGAGAATTACTGGGAAATGATTTCCTCTGTACTGATGTAAACTAGACTGCAGCACTGTGCTCAGTTGCTCGTGGTTCAGCAACGCTACATTTCTAATTAATCCCCTGCTGTGTGTTGATTTTTTTGGAGGAAAAATGAGAGGAAAATAGTGCGGTGCGTATATTATGCCACTCATTTAGTTTCAAAGCAAGAGATAGGAAAACTATGGCAAAGTATCACCAAAGGTCATCAGTCAGCGCAAGGCACCACAGCCCCGCAATGTAAACATCGGTGTGTTAAAGTTACCAAACGTGAACTAATTAGATTCATATATATTGAGTGATGTGAATTGACCTGCCATAAATATTTAGAAATGGGAGCTAACTCTCATAGGTGGGTCCGTCACCCCGCTGCACTGCTATGAGAGTGACAGGACACTATGAACATTAAGCACACAGGAAAACACTCCTCCGCTGTGCTGACACCCCCTTCCTTTTCTCCCCTCCTCTGTCTCTCGCTTCTTGTTCGCTTCCCAAATAACCGCAATACCTCTTAAAAAGGTTTTGCACTCTTCTGTGTCGGAGGGTAATCTCGCTCTTCTGTCGCTGGGCTATATTTCTACAGTGTGTTGTCGGATAATGTGAGGATGGGATGAAAGGTAATCTGCGTGCAGAATTCCTAAAGCTCCCTTATCCTTGTTGAATTTCTCAAGAATTCCACCTTTGGCCCCCCGGTTTCCCTGAAATAAATTACCTTAAGGGTGAGATGCCTTCACGAACCCCCGGTTAGGTTTTTTTTTTTTTTTTTTTTTTTTTTTGCGTTGCCCTCTTTAAACTCAGTCAAGCAGGTATTAAGTCTCGTTCTAATTCACTTTGTTGCTTAGGGCTGCATCTCTCCCTGGATATTTGACAGGCACTTGGGGAATGAGACTAAATTATTTCCCAAACTTGCATGAAAATAGTGCTCACAGTATTAAAATTGTGTTGTGTTGATCATTTCTGATTACAGTGTTGCATTAAGTTGACACAGTAATATAAGCAGGTCGCTTTTAAGCCAAACCCTCCGGGCACTGACAGTCACAAGCCCTTCTGATAAAACATTTTCCCATGTCAGTTAATTTTCCGTTGGTTTACTCTGTGTATTGGGCTTAGCTACTGATTGATATACGCTAGTCTTCCTTCCACAGTGGGCTCCTAAGAAATCCGCACGCTGTTGAAAATCTGTTTCCCTTCATCTAGCTCCTGGTACTTAAAGTTTGGTTTTTTGGTGTAGTACAAAATTACAGTGTTTGCACTGTGGAACCACGAGGGTTTCAGTGCTAATGGATTTATAATCTCCGTCTCTGGGACCATCCAGAGTAATTAGCACATAGGCTCTAAAGAAATGATGGTTAGTGAGCAATAAAGCCATTGCCCATAGCATAAACTGACAGTCCCTCCAACTTAACCAACCTCAAGTCTAATTGGGAAAGTCGTTGCAGTTATTGTCCTCAATTATAGTCGGAGATTCGCAGTGCCTGGAAAGAGACTTTCATTCATCACATGGAAAACTGAAGGAGCTCATCTCTGCGCACACAGATCTGCAGTAAATAGAATGAGAAAATAAACATTTATTTGCGTGTAAACTAAGGTGACGTAAACTATGGAGCAATGTTTTTTTTTTTTTACAGCTAAACTACATTATAATAGTCATATACAATTTTAAGATGAAAGCACGCGAGGAATGATCATGGTTATTGTTAATAATCTTAAAATCACACATATCCGTTGTTGCTGGTGTCTGGTTTTAAGCTAAAAATTAAACTTTTTTCCTTGTTTTGGTAATCACTTATACGTGTATATAGTTTCTATTAATAATTAGCATATGGTGTAGGTTGTCTCCTGTTAAACGTTTAGGGCTCCAAATAGTTGTAGCTCATAGGTTATTACAGACTTTATATATTCCCACTATTTCTCACGAATCGTCTTTCCATTAAGAGCAATTAGATTATGTCTATTGAAAGTTGCTGATCCATAGGGGGGAAAAAAGCAATCGGATAAAAGGCGATTTCAAGTGACCTTCTCGTCCCTTTCACACCAATCCGAGCCTCCAGAATAATTTGGGGATCAGATTTGGACAAAAAAGAAGCCCTCCCACCCCCACCCCCTCACCCCAAACTCCTACCCTTCACCCACCCCTCCCTTTTCAACACACAACCACTCAGAGCAACAAAACCTCCAATTCAAACATGAGAATTAGTTCTTCCTTTAAAAAAAAAATTAATTAAGGCTTGCACGAAATATGAAATGTGTGTATTTTTTAAGCATATACTTTTTTTTTAAGACCCGAGTAATGTGTTAGGGGGGAAAGAGTCTGCACTGCAGCAGCCAGGCTCCTACTTTTAAAACCAGGTCAAAATCTCAGTTGTTTCAAACAGGTCACATGAACAGGTTATTGCCATTTTATATTTAGCTGTTTCAGCGTAATTACAAAAACAAATGTACTTTTGTTGCCCAACCAAAACAGCGCAAATCGAAGTGTCTCTGCAGGTCTACTGTTAACCTCAAGAACGCAAATATGCTGGAAGTCAATTTTTTTTAAAAATCCCCAAAACATGTGTTGAAAGATTAACAAAGGACTAAAGTGTGTATTGTCCTAATTTGTTGTGAGTTTAACTCATATATTTTAAGGTTAGATGCATCTAATTGCTGTTCTTCCGGTTCTAAATATAAACACATTGCCATGATGTTAGTGCTTTTACTTGCTGGTATAATTATTAGAAAATATATGGGAATATATATACTATATATTTATATGAGGTACACATCATCATCTCCGCTAAGTGACAGTCGAACTGTTATGGCATTGTCACAGCGCACCAACGGTCCGCTTAGAAAATACTAAGTAGCATCAAAAATGATGAAAATAAATTCTGTGACAAACTTTTTTTCACACGCCACAGCAGCGAGGTTTAAAGTTATTTGGTGTGGCTGCATCTTCTTCCCCACTTGACTATTCATCAGTGTCTATTATTCAAAGAAACGTTCAGGAGCAACGTTGCTTATAGTACCACGCATAAAGGTGTCCCTCACTTTATTCCTTTTGGTCGTTTAATTCTTTTAATTTAGCAGGCAGGTGTTGACGTCGCAGGGCTCAGCTGTATGTGGCCCTTTAGCTCGGCAAGCAGAGACACAACACTCCTGTGTACACAGGAGGCGTTTTGAGCAGAGGCCCCTGGAAAAGGGAATCAACCTCTAAGCCCATACAATGTCTTATTGAATATGCTGCGGCTACAAACTCTGAAGAGATTACACACAATCAATAATAAACAGACCATCGATGTTTTTTTTTTCTTTTTGTTTGTTTGTTTGGTTTTTTTTGCTTTGTTTTTAATCTCTACATCAGTTTGCATCGTTTTAAATGCTCTGAAATGCATCCCTGTTGTCATCTGGTGTTTTATTAGGGAGCCTTGCACTTATGACCTCAGTGTTTTCCCAACTGATTGTGCTGGTTGTTGGTTTCAGCTGTGTTAAAGTTGCATTTAGCGAGCTTTACAAAGTCTGAGTCTGTGTACAGAGGGCATTATTGATCACAGATTTGGCAAAACCGTAATGTGCTTCCTATTCTTACAAATGTTTATCTAATAGGGTCCTTTGACAAAACTACCATGCAAGGGAAATTTAAACAGTCCTAGAAATTCTGTTTGTGGTTTATTCAAGTTTGATTGCGATGGAAAATGTCAGGCTCTATTTCAAGACACTAATCTGTTGCAAAGGAAACCATTTCACTCAAGTTTAAGGAAGACTGCTGCTATATAATGCGCAAAAGCATCGATCACTCGAATGACATGGTTTGATAATGTGATTATGTCGTTCTTTAGAGGTTTTCAATGAGTTCATATTTTATAGAGGCGTGCGTATTTTTCTGCACGATTAAAAAGTATAAACCTGAAGTATAGGACGTGAAAAAGATATTGCTTGGCTCATTTAGTATTAATTAGCATGAACTTTATTTCAGCATGGGAGGATTAGGTTAAATGTTATTATGCAAGGTTATTTTATAAAACCGTCTGGCACACGTTTTGTCCTGGAATATGTTAAACCTGGCCCACAGTGCACATCGTTTATTTTATATCACTTTTCATTGCACTCCCTCCACATCGATAGTGCTGCTTTGATTAAAAAAAAGATTTTACATGTCGCCTTAAATTTCCCCACAGCAATGTTTTCTGGTACATAACGGCTTCTTAATGGTGCACTGATTTTTATTAGATTTTTATATATTTAATAGAATCTATAATATGTGCATCTCGTAATATACTGGCTAAACTGGCACTTGGAAAAGAGTGTAAAAGATGGGAAACGCCTGGGCTTCTTGATCAGTCTTTTAATCCGGTGACACTATCGCTGAGACAAACAGACGGTTATCGATCTTTTCATTATGTGTTCAACCAACAAACAGCTTCGCAGGTGAAGTGCACGGGACGAGCAAAAGGGCTCCCATGCTTAGTTGTACTCCAACCAGCCTGCACTAATATCACAACCATCTGATACACAAATCAGTGGGGAAAATGTGAAACGAGTCTCTATCGTCGCCGTTATCGTGGAGGGAGAAATGAGACTGTGCACTAGTTAAAAAGTTGTGACTTTGACACGACCCAGACTTCTGCATGCTTTAAAGCAAACGCTCGTGTGGCGGGACTCAGAGAATTTTTGCCTTGTTTTCAGAAGCATGCGTGTGCAGGGCAGAAGAAGTGAGAAATAAATAGTGCACTTGCCTTATCGGTGTCTGGTTTGCCCACGCAGAAAGCTGCTCCGCTGCTGTTAGCCACCGTCGCTGGTGCTTCTTCTTTTAATGTCCTGCCGTCCACTTTCTCCTTTTTACTCTTGCCGATTCCCAGATTCTATTAGAGCGTCTACCCTGCTCCCATTCGCTGTCCCTCTCACTCTCACTCTCCTCTGCTCTTCTCCCGCCGAGACCCTTTCCAATCTGTGGAGTTAAATCTTAATGATACACTTACAGAAAAAAAAAAATCTTTGTCCGATTTAATCTTATTGGTTTCACCTTTTCAAAGAGCTGGAGATATGGCCGGGTAGTTTCAGTAGAGTGTCCGAGACAGGGACGGGAGAGAGAGCTCTCTTGTTGAATACTTAAAAAACAACCCATCCCTCCTATGCGTTTACAAAGGGGGCACTTGCATATTAACGCTCCTTTATATCTGCTATTATCTCGGCGAGGTTAAAGCTCTGTTTACAACAACTTTATTTAATTAAAGAATAATTATACGTATTATGGATAGTTACTGATTTTCAAGGTATTACCATGTTTTTGGAGATGCACGCAGACAGTTTGTGGTCTGTGTTCAACCTTAAATTGCGTGCGATCAATATGCTAGCGTATTTTTTGACAGTATATTTATTTGGCTGTAATAACACATATTTATTGATGTTCCTTGAAAGTTTTCTTGTTTTAATTATACCTTCTTATCATCAAAACAATTGCACGTGTCATCACCTCATCAATAAAAAAGAAAAGGGTAAAAGACAACGTGGGCAAAAGTCGAACTTTTATATTTTTAAAATAAGCTTTTACGATTTAAAATGCATGTTTGATGACTTATGGATGCATTGATATGAGGCTGTAATTGTACATTGTACGCTAGATGGCAGCGCGATCCAGACATTTTTGAGTTGGAGAGGCAGTAAGCCTGCAGAAACCCTGATGCAAAAAAAAAAAAAAGAAAAAAGCCGGAATCCCCATGCAAATTGTCAGTAACTTCACATTTTTGAATTACTGTCATTATTAAGACATAATATGACACCGGCTCAGTGATTGTAGAGACTATAGGACCTTGGTAATTATTGAATATTGCTCATTCCTCGCTCTAATTTTAGAGATTTTCGGCCGCTGGCAAGGCATCCCGTTTGTATAACACTGTCTTTTATGCATCATTCTTCCCACTGACATTTTCTTTCTCTTATTAACTGGTTTAAACTAAACGTTAAGTTTTAATCAGCGAGACTGTGCCGATTACAGGCAACGACGTACCGCAATGCGCATGCCAAGGACAAAACAGCGTGTGAAAATATAAATCCACTGCAAAACATTAATGACATCCGTTAATTCTATAATGAAGATAACAGTCCGAGACAAACCATTTTGAAACTTCGGGGAATTTCTGAAGCAGAAGCCCCCTTTCGCCGCTGCGCACATTTTTTTTTTTATTATTTTATTTGTCGTGCGTAAAATTTTTGGCCACTGTTTCCTTTACCCCGCTTTTTTTTTTTTTTTTTTTTTTTTGCTATTCTGTCCAGGGTTTCTTCCTCTTTTTTGGTGACAATAGACGGCCCATACTAATCAGGTTTCAAAGTAAATAGCAGCGCGGGGCGAGCTCAATGTAAATTGTGCCTGTCAGAGCCCCCCCAGCCCCTCCGGTCGTCGATGGCAACACTGCAAAAAATATCAGTCCTCAGATCTCAGTCAGTTCGGTACTGGAACTGAAGCGGGAGACTGAATCTTCTATCCAGGGGAGAGATGCTTCTACTTGTTTCTAATGTCCATCGATCTATCACTGTAAAATCCATAGCATCAACTATTAATTACTAAATTAATCTCGCTGCGTGCTTGGCTTTATGTCAAGATATCGACTCCGAAAATATTCTACAAACGACTCGAAGTGCGATCGGAAACAAGGGGGATTCTATCAACTATAGTTGTTTTTCTTTTGCTGCATTTTCGGGAAAAAATAACATTTGAACATGTGAACAGGAGACCTGGTGACTTATTGGGATGGACACTTTTTGCAGTGAATGAACGGAGGGGGACTCTAACCAATGGAGAGAAAGAGAGGGCTTGGCTATAACCTTAGCCTCCCATTTTCTCTCTCCCTTTCCCCCCCTCTCCTCCTCTCCTCCTCCTCTATGCAGGGCTCTGGCCAGTCAGTCGCCTTTGATTATCAGTCTCCAGCAGCCCCTCTCTTGGCTCCTTGACATGAGCACCATATAAGGCGCAGCGATCTCCATAGAAACGTGTCAGTTTCAATAGTAGTGTCAAAGTTCACTATATACAGACATTCGCGCAGATCCCCCGTTTCGGAAACATTGCTCTGCTGGTCCTCCCGTTTAAGCGCATTCATTTTTTGGGTCTCTCCTTCTTCTTGCATATTCTATCAGTTGTTGGTGTTTTTCCTCTTCTTTTTTTATCTTTTCTCTTCGTATCTCCATTCCTCCTGCTGGAGAGAGGTGAAACTATACATGGGCACTTCATTCGGCGAAACGGTTTTCTTTCGCTGCCTGGCGAGATGATGAGGTTTATTTAAGAATATAGATGTAAAAATCCAGCTCTTCAGTTTTTCCTCCCCTCCTATACGACGAAGACGGGAGTGTAAAGGAGCAAGGGGAAGAAAAGAAAAAGGAATTTATCTCCGCAGCACTTTGGATCGCGTGTCTTTCCAGCAAAAAGCTTCTTTTTTTTCTACTCGTTCCTGCGTCCATGTGAATCGCTCCTGCCTTCCCTTTGTGGCTATTTTATATCAAACTGCAATTTGTTACGTCTGGACTCGGGTTTTCCTACAAGATTAGGGATTCCTGAATGGCTGACTGCAATTTACCTTGGAACTGGCCTCCCGATACTTGCATATCCTGATCGGGTGCCTATTCAATCGCACTCCTGAATTTTGAATGTATTGATCGCGTTGTACTCTCCTTCTTACCCCATATGAGATTGCGTGCTCCGATTTGACTTTGCACTGCCCCGTCTTTTGAGATCCCTTTTTTCTCCTCTACGCTTCATAAACATCGGCGATCATTTCGCTTTATAGCACTTTCCGGGGCCGAGATATGGCAATGGTAGTTAGCGTCTGGCGAGATCCGCAGGAAGACGTGGCCGGACCTCCGAGCGGCCCCAACCCAGCAGCGCAGCCGGCGAGGGAGCAGCAGCAGGCGGCGTCCGCGGCGCCGCACACTCCGCAGACCCCCAGCCAGCCAGGACCCCCGTCCACGCCGGGAACGGCCGGGGACAAGGGGAGTCAAAATTCTGGACAGAGTCAGCAGCATATTGAATGTGTGGTTTGCGGAGACAAATCGAGCGGCAAACACTATGGCCAGTTCACCTGCGAGGGATGCAAAAGTTTCTTCAAGAGGAGTGTACGGAGGAACTTAACATACTCATGTCGTGCCAATAGGAACTGTCCCATTGACCAGCACCACCGAAATCAGTGCCAATACTGTCGGCTGAAGAAGTGTTTAAAAGTGGGGATGCGGCGGGAAGGTGAATATCTATTTTTAAAGCCCACTTATGATTACGCATCATTCTAGTTGCAGAATAACAGAGCTGCCATGTTGCATTAAGGTCACAGGCTATATCGCTGGGCATACTGCAGTCTCCATCCATGTTTGAGAGGGATGTTTGCATGAATGGTTAGTCTGAGAGAGGGGTAAAAAGGCCAGTGCAGCCACAGCAGCTATGCTCGTGAAGGCAGGTCGCCTGAACAAAGCGACTCGTCCAGCTGACCCTTTTATTTTGTTTTTCTTGCAGGTTAAACTGTACTGTTTGCAAGCAAATGCATTAAGTAAAAACAAGCCCATTTTACGTATAGGTTTTAGAGCAGATGAGTGGTTGTGTGTGCGTGTGTGCCTGCTATGTTTGTCTCTGTGTATGTGTGTGTATGTACAGTGTGTGTGTGCGTGTGTGTACAGTATGTGTGTGTGTGCGTATGTGTGTGTACAGTGTGCAAGGCTAATAGTCCCTACCATTAAGTATCTGCAGCTTACTAATGTATAATTGTACAGTAGGATTTGTAACCCGAGTTTGTGTGAATGTAAGACGAACACACTACAAACCCACGTCTCTCTGGCTCCTTATGCTGACTAGACAGCTCAAACACACTAAATAACGTCGCTGAAGTTGTTCATGGCTCCTTATTTAGCTTGGTGCATTACAGGCCTTATAACTTTGCTCTCTATGCCAGGTGTTTGATTCCAATTTATGTAGACATCCCTCCATTTAAGCCTATTATTTGCAGTACACTTACAAGCCCATGCATAATGTACACTGACTTGCATTATTTTTTTATTTTTAGTATTAAACAATTGCTGAAATCCTTTTAATCCAGGCTGAACGCTTGATGTGGGCAAAATGTGCAAATGTGCCTGCATTTAACAGTAATTATCAATCGTATTTCTAATACGTTTGGCCGATTTAAAAAATTATTTTTCTAAAACAAGACTCCACGTAAATACAGTGTTAAAGTAACATGTAATTACGCCTCAAAATATCCATAGTAGGAAAATTGCTAAATCTACTTTTGGATAACAAAAAATGTGTGTTTTGTGTTTAAAAGGGGACATATTTTCATTTGCATTCAGCCCTAATGTATATTCTACGTCCTTAAATACAAATGCAGTGCGAGGAATGAGGGACATAGCATATCTGTTCTGATAAGATGTTTATAGTGTCGATAGAATAATTTGCTGTGAAACATTACAGTCTTGCGATCAGTCTAGAGTAGTCAATATGTTTTGAAAAGCGTGCTGAATTTTTTATTTCAGTGCATGCCTTTTTACTGAGGAAAAGCACACAAGCTGCAGCTTGCATCATTGTTGTAGTACTCATGAACAATCTTTATCAGTTCTGGATGCACATTTCCTCTTTTTTTCTTTCTTTTTGTCAGCGGTTCAGCGAGGACGAATGCCTCCAACCCAGCCCAACCCAGGCCAGTACGCACTGACGAACGGGGACCCTCTGAATGGCCATTGCTATCTGTCCGGATACATCTCGTTATTGCTGCGGGCCGAACCTTACCCGACGTCCCGGTACGGGAGCCAGTGCATGCAGCCCAACAATATCATGGGCATCGAGAACATCTGCGAGCTGGCGGCTCGATTGCTCTTCAGCGCCGTGGAGTGGGCGAGAAACATCCCTTTCTTTCCCGACCTGCAGATCACCGACCAGGTGTCCCTTCTCAGGCTGACGTGGAGCGAGTTGTTTGTGCTTAACGCGGCCCAGTGTTCCATGCCTCTGCATGTTGCCCCTCTGCTCGCCGCGGCGGGCCTCCACGCCTCCCCGATGTCCGCGGACCGCGTCGTGGCTTTCATGGATCACATCCGGATCTTCCAGGAGCAAGTGGAGAAGCTTAAGACCCTGCACGTAGACTCGGCAGAGTACAGCTGCCTCAAAGCCATCGTGCTTTTTACATCAGGTGAGTGTTCCACATGTCACACAAAAACATGCCTAAAATCAAATGAGGCCTAGTTCCAGTAATGTTATTGGGTGCAGGCTCCTAAAGCGAAGCACTGTGGCATCAAGAATATAGCTGTCAGGTTTAGGCTGGTCACAAATCTGAGATTACGAGATGTTTGTGTTGCCGATGAAAGCTATTTTGTCAACAGCTTGCTACATATCCACTTACATGCAATTCCATGTCAGCTGTAGCCGCAGCATAAGACGTGTAAACAAATCCAGATTGAGTAAGCGCATCAAGTTTTTCAAGTGCATCACTCACTTCAGTGCTTTTTTAAAAGGAGATAATTAACATTCTCATGTGTAAATATTTTATAATTGTTGAGTTTAAAGTTTTCTGAACATGTCTGAACCGAGACTGAAATTGTTCGCCTCCATAAATTTTGGAACAGGTGTCAAATAATTGAGCGTAAAGATTAAATAGTCTATCACCGGGTGATATATGACAGCTGATGCACTTATGAGTGTCGGTGCATGCTTTTATCCTCGCTTTTCGTGTGCAAACACATGTCTTGGGGGGCCAGGAAATAATCCTTAGCAGATTGAGAACAAAAAAGCTGATGAAAGTTGACTAGTAGGCTGTGTCAGTGGATCGCTTCTGTAGGACACAGAGCAACACTGCTGCTTAGAGTGTTTGTTGATTACTTAGAGCTAAACTATTAATTTTATTAGTTATTGAGAATAGTTTCTCTCACTGCACAGCTTTGAAAAGTAATCAGCAGCTTTTCTTAAAAAAAAAAAAAAAAAAAAAAAAACTTGCGTAGTTCATTGTTTCATTGACGGCCGACTGGGGCGAGGTTATAAAGGTCCTTATTTATGCTCGATGCATAATTTGGATGCTATTTTGGAGTTAGTCGTGTAGGCTTGCTGGCGGTAGGCCTGTTATGTCAAGGGAGTCTGTTGATTATGGGAAGGAAAAAGGAAAGTCTAAACTCGCTTGCAGGCCTCAAAGTACTTCTGAACTTACCTCAAAGTTTTGACCTCATTGTCTCACGTTGGGTCCATCACAAAATTCTGTATTTAGGTTACATATCATCTACAATTGCGCACGCACATAATAAAATATTCAGTTTTATTGTGGTTTTCAGATTTGGTTTTATATTGAAATAATTGGCACGTTCATTATCCCTAGAAAGCGGCATAACATTTTAATGTGAAAGAGGTTACACTTGTCTTTTAGTGTGTTTCAGTGATAATTAGGCCTATTTATTATTAAATTATCTTCACTGAGAGCTACAGCTTCACATATATATTACCTTTACTGTTTCCATATTAAATTATATTATGGCTATATTCTATTCTTTTATATTTAATTAAATTACGTTATTATTTTATTATCATATATTACCTTCTATTATTTTTATTATATTATCACAAAATCCCCCCACATCATATTAAAATATCTTACAGTGTGAATATAGTGATTCGCTGCGTATTATCAGGATTTAAATTATCTAAAAAGTTCAGTGCTCACCAAAGTCAAACAAAAAGGAACTCAGAGTTTGTATTCCAAGCTACGAAACCGCCGTCAGCCTTTACTTTTCCTCTTTGGTGAAAACATTACCAC
Source organism: Cichlasoma orientale (assembly GCA_034780415.1). NCBI lineage: Eukaryota > Metazoa > Chordata > Actinopteri > Cichliformes > Cichlidae > Cichlasoma > Cichlasoma orientale. Next base: position 196,789 of record JAVDPK010000671.1, read on the forward strand.
ATAGGTTTTCCTACAGTTGGAGAACTTAGTAATTGTTTGTATTTTTAGTTTCAGAAGCCATAATAACTACTTCAGTTTGGGGCTTTGACAGTTTGGTTAATTTGATACGCCAATTTTTGGTGGCTTACTGGGAAGTAAATATATGTTTAAGACAAACAATACGTATTTGGTCTCAGTTACCGTTTTAGGTAATATGACAGCCTTTTAGATTCGCTTTGCTCAATATTAGCCCACACATCCTGTAATGTAGCTGTGTGCAGTGGCATAGCTGACTATGTCCCATTTTTTTTTATTGCACAGCGTTTCAGTAATTCACCCCAGATTACCCAGAGAAACTCCATACACACATTAACATCCTCCATGTTTTCTAACAGATCATTTAGTTAGTTTGATAGGATACAACTGGTGTCGGCTATAGAAAGTCATGTGGCACTTTGCCAAGATCAGCGTGGATTGTTTGCCTTTAATAACACCCGACTTGTCAGTATTCGATGCATAAATAATAGTGGTCAGGCTAAACTATTCCACGAGAGTTCAGGATCATTGTCTTGCATTAACTCCTTATCCACATGTGCACACTGTGGTGTGTGTGTGTGCCTTTGCTAACTCAGAAATAGTCGTTTGCGAATCTGGAAGCTATCTTTTCCTGTTTCCCAGTCTATTGAGGTTATGGGGCGCAGTGCTGCAGACAGGGCCTTATGGAGAGCTATGGGGTGTCTTTGACCAGCTTTCTCCTGATGCATTCGTTCATATGCAACATATTTTCTGCACTGCTTTGAACACCCTATACGGCTGCATTGCAAAATCCACGCCAAGTATTAGATTTTTACTAGATATTTCCTAATGTAATTAATTTCAGCCCCATTGATTGCTGTAGATTTTAAAAGGGACACTCAGCGTTAATCCAGAGGGATTTGCATACATGGTGCTTTGACCGGCCGGACAAGGGTCACAGTAAATCACCCCGAGATCTCAGCGTTGCCCCCGGGTTCATAAGGTTATTGTGTCTGGCCATAGTGAATTATAGCACTGAGAAATTAAGAATAGGCTTAAAAGTCCCCGTCCAGCGCTAAATGTATAGTGCTTAAAACTAAAGCTGTCCTTCTTTAGTAGTTTTCACAAAAGCACGCCTTACTACAAGATCTTTTAAGGACAGCCTAACCTTCATTTGGGATCATATGTGAGAGCGGTTACACTGTTTGCGTTTAGTCGTTTATAAGCAGCGCAGTACGCATGCCCGGATTGTGAGAAAAACAGATTTTTTTAAAACAAGAGATTAAAACCTGTAAGACACTAACAAGACTGGTTCAAGCCTTATTTGCCTTTGCCTGTATTGAAGCGTGGCTACATATCCCACCAGTTACCACCTAACACGTCTCGCCTGCGTGGAGCACAGGCTCATTTTCTGACATTTTATGTCGCTTCTGTGTGACTATTGACTTCACCTCCTCTAATAAATTTGATTGCTTTTAGGGCCCTGTCCTATAGGCTCCATCGAAAAACAGGCCAAGAGTGGTCTATGGAGAGAAGAGCGGCGAAATCACTTAGCAGCTTACTACAGAGTAATTAGGTCACATTACATCTAGTGTAATTTCAGATTCATCAGTGCCGTTTATGTTTCCTTATACTTGAATCCCAAGAGTCCAGACATTAAGAGCAGGGGCCTTTAGGCCTGTAGCCTACCTTTCGTCTTTTGTCTTACTGCCCACCACTTCTTACTCTACATGTCGGAAATACTTTTCATGACATTTAGGACTATGTTCTTGCTGCTTGTTGCAAGGAAAGGCAGCGGTATCGTCCGCTGAGCTGTGCATCCCCCTACTGCAGCAGCAAGTCCCTTGTTTGTTCTGTAGGCTATAACAGTCCCACTCGCTCAGTGTGATGTAGCATGTTTGGGCAGCGTGTTTGTTCATTCCACATTGTCAATAACACATAATGGCGGGTGTTGAATGATAACCAGAGCGCTTTTGCAGGACACAAATTAGGTATGGCAAGGTGTGCACTTGCCAGAGCGAAGCCCATTTGAGGCAAAAAGTGACCATGTGCCTATTCAGCGAATATATCGGCAATACAAACCTTTGCACACCTTTGAAAATCATTTTTAAAAGACAATGCAGGGCTGTGCTGTGATATAATTTTAATCATATATTTATTATTGTTTGATTTGTTCCTCGAAATTTATGACATCAACGGTATCAGATTAAAGCATTTCATCCACAACGTGCTGCACCCCAGAGCTTATAGACCCTAACCACAGTGTATTGTGTGTGTGTGTGTGTGTGTGTGTGTGTGTGTGTGTGTGTGTGTGTGTGTGTGTGTGTGTGTGTGTGTGT
>JAVDPK010000671.1:216853-228294 GCA_034780415.1 Cichlasoma orientale
GCGGAGAGGGAGAGAAACGTTATATTTGAATGGCTGATAAAGAAACGCAATAGATGTGTGAACAGAGTCTAAGCCGTCGGGGTAGAAAGAAGGGGTTAGGCATCATGGAGCAGGCTGCAAGGTGACTGCAGGCCCTTTAATAACACAAGTATATTAACTCAGTTAACCACTCAGATTCAAAATGAACCCAGCTTCACTTAAGGGGCCTTACAAACCATGAAATGCACATAAAACATACACCTGCCAATCCAAGCACCTATATTCCTCAAAGCCCACTCACCCTCTACCGCCCCACCCCACCCCCACCCCCCTTTCCGAGCTGTCTATCATGGTGTGGCCCGGCTAATTTGAGTTCATTGGATGGCAATAACTTCATTTAGACCTTCATCTCTTTTTGGGGTGGATGTAATGAGGATGCAGGGTGCTGCCAGTGAAAGGACGCTCCCTCAGTAATAATAACTTGGATCTTATTCTTACCCCACGCATTGCCGTGTTTATCCTCGGAGGGCTGCGTCCACATGATGAAACTCATCTATAATGTGTGATTTAATATCGCCTTGCCTTTTTTCCCCCCTCTCAGAGAATTTAAACCCAAAAGACAGCAGACAGCCGGCAAGTTTAGTGCAGAAGTTATAAAAATAGTTGCTTGCCTTTTTCCCCTCCTAAGTTTTATCAAAGCTTTCAGTCGGTATCGACTTCTTTTTGATTTTTTTTTCTTCTGGAAGTTAGAACTATTTTACTTAGAAGGATTTTTTTAAAACTGATATATATGAAGAAAATGTTTGCGATAATTTTGGAGTTGTATTGTCTTGCCTTATTTTAAACTACTTTAAAAAATATTACAATAAGCAAGATTTATTGAGCAGGCCAGACTTCATGTGGAAAAATTAGCTCTTTTGGCACTGTCAGATAACTTTTGGAAGAAATGAGAAAAATGCATTTAAAGGGAGAAGATGTGTCTGATTAAAAAACATTTACATTTATTTATCAGTTTTATTTATTTATTTGTTTATTTATTTATTTCCGTGTGTAAGTCAGGGGCCTTTGTCTGACCGCCATCTAATCGATGTCTTACCATCTCAAATCCGATATTGATTTCGGGAGGGTTGTACTTTACGGGTTTGTGGAAACACCTCATTATTTCGTTGCTTTAAGTGCAATAAAATAGTGTACAGTCAATCGATTGATCGACTATGTTATTATTTTTATTGTACTATTATAATTAGATTTTTTTTATTGTTCTTTTTTAAAGAAAATATTTTTGGCTTTACCTTCTTAAGCAAAACCACTTCATTTTCGATTTTATTTATATATACGATCGTTGTTTCTAAATTATGGTTGAAAGCCGTTTGATATGATTGTGAAATACTGAGAAGATTTTATAATATTTAAATATATATTTATTTTAAAATTGATTGCGCTCAGTTAAGTATCGAAAATCTTTTTTTTATTTTGCATTATTAGTGTGTTTTTCTAATTTCGTAATACTGTTATTGTGATAGTATATTAAGTCAGTCAGATATAAATACAATTTTCAATAAAATATCTACTCATAAGAAGAGAGGAGCTGCGTGTTTTACTGTCCACGATCAATTATTTTTGCTCTGTTACAACTTTAACATCACTTCTTGTATTTAAATCGTCAGGATAAACCGGGAAGCTGGCTGGAAAATAACGAATGCACATCGTAAATAAAGTTTTTTTTGGGCGGTAAAATAGAACAGGTGACTGGGATCTGCTTAAATTCATTCCTCTTTCACTTTTTCTGTGTGCACTGAAGAAAATAGAGAGAGACGTTATGTCACAAAAGAAAAAACAATAACAACACGTGTCAATTAAAACTGGCACTTGCCGACATAATAATTTGACAAACTGTAATGCCAATACGCATTGTTTTTAAGTAATCAGATATCGAGTCGCAATTTTACTCTGAGAAAGGCCCCGATCACAGGCCCACCTAGAGCCCCTTCATCTCGCCTGCCATTCATCAAGACAAAATGACCAATTTTCCCCCAGTAAGTCGTCAGTGGCCTGTTAAAGAGGGCCAGTGAGCTGTTACACCTCCTTTCCTCCTTCCATCATCGCTGCTTGCCTAACATTGCCTTCCTGAAATCATCAGAGAGCATAGCCCCAAATCTTAAAAGTCAGTGCCCATTCTTCAAATGTATTAAATTTCAGAGGGTGTTTCTTTTACTGCAGGAGTCTTTAGGCCAGCAAAGTATCAGAGGAGGTGTAATTGAGGGGGCGGTGAGGGGATAGAGTAGCGGTCCGCCTGAAAGCTGCTATTAAAGCCAAATGGACTGAACACCATAAAACGGCTCTGCCAACAGCTGTCCCACAATCGGAGTATTATATGCCAGGATCCTCGAGAACGCACCACACACACATTAGGCCATGCTGCTGATGTAGAGGCTACTTATAAGTATCAGACAGCTAAGTCAAGAAAATAAAATACCAACGAATCACCGCGAGAATGCACCGATAATATTCGTGTTATATTCCTGCAGGTACTTCAGGGTAGCTGTGCTTCTTGGTGATTTTGGTCTCTAAAGGCATTTTTCACTTCTGTACAAGCCCCGATTTTCTTATAATGACCTGGGGAATTGCAATTTTGCTGGGATAGCCGAATTGCTTTGCATATTTCCACGCATTATGATCATATTATTGGGTTTTTTTCATAAGAAACTCCAAAACAGGTAGAGGTAGAGTCTGGAGAATACTGCATGCGCGTCCGTTGATTAAGCTCAGTAGTGTTATATGTTAATACTTTAACATGTTCCTCTTTTTTCTGGGAGGTCTTTGCTTAAATATACGCACTGCTGAATAATATAAATATAGGTAATATCTCACATATCAAATGATTCTCAATTTACAGACGTAATTTTTTTATTTTAAATACATATTTGCAATTTTTGACTATTGTTTTATTGGGGTTTTTTTTGGGAGGGGGCTTTAAGTTTTAAAACGCACAACAACTCACTTTAGGACTTCTCTTCATGCAACACTTGTGCCCAAACTTTGCACCTCACAGCAGTGATGCACCTTCCTTACCTCGTGGAATACAGCCCAGTTATCGTCTTTCCTAAATTTTGACGTCTTTGTCCCCAAGTGCTGTTTCAGTCTGCGAGTCCTTAGAAGGATGCTAAGCAGAGAGGCGATTGAAGAGGAGTTGTTTTCCACTGGATTAAATGGTTTCTCTGCAAGTCAATGAATATGTAACGATGTCTAACGAAACCGGCCAAAGAGCTCTGTGCTCGTGTATAGTGGGCTTATATTAAAGACCTCTTCAGCTGAGGAAAAACATTATACAAAGTTGGACAAAAAGGGGGAAGAATATAGGGAAAAGGGAGAAGGGGTACAACCTTGAATGCACCTTTAAACTTAAGCCACACAATTTCCCAGTCTATAGATTAAAACGATTAATATATATATTTATTTGCTCGCGTACTGAGAAGAGAAGGGAGACGGGGTTCTTATTCGAGGCAAGAGTGAGGGGGGGTGAATTTACATTTTTTAAACTGCTTTGGAAATATTGTTTCTGATAAGCAGTCATGCCAATAATGTAATTGAATTGAATTAATAAAAGAAGAGGCGAGAGGGAGAGAAAGAGAGTCCCTCTACCATGATTGTGAAAGATATTTTTTTCCTTAGTATACCCGATAAAACATTGATTGTTGCAGTTAGTTGACCCGTAAAATTTGGGGGTTAGTTTTCTCCTCTGAGCTGAGCATATAATTATGCAAATAGTGATCTGACAGTGATCCGCTGGAGAGTGCTGGAGGAGTGTGTGTGTGTGTGTGTGTGTGTGTGTGTGTGTGTGTGTGTGTGTGTGTGTGTGTGTGTGTGAAGGGGGCTGTCAGAGGGGTGACATTCCAACTTTGCCTAATGCCTGGTTCCTTTGGAAAGAGTTCATCTTCTGCAGGGATGGCGTGCATATCAGAGGGAGCAGGAGCAAGCAAGCGTGACAACAACTCTCTTCAAGTAAAAATTGAAATATCAGGCTGTGGCAGCACACTGGTTCCCCAACTTTTTTTTTTTTTTATGTCATGGTCCCCACCCCTTCTCCTCCCAAAAGCTGACATTACAGCACAGACCCCCCGTTTGGCAGGATTTCACCCTAAAGCTCCGCAGCTGGTTATTTATTTATTTTTCCTGTTGCAGATATGATTCAGTGCGGAGCTGTCTGTTACACGAGTTGACACCAGCTGGGAAAGTGAATCCTATAGCCTAATCAAATCAGACATACCAATACATTTCACACGCTGGGCCCGCTTTTATCGAGTGAAGAGACAGACGAAATCAGTCCTTCTGGTTTGGTTTGGAAATCCTTCTACGTCAAGGTCCAGTCTTTAGAAAACACCGAGAAACTACTAACTAGTGCCGGACAGACGGAGAGAAATCACCGATGTCACGGGGCCCTCGGAAAATTTAATGATAAATGACAGAAAGTTTGCGTGCTTTCCTGCAACTTTCGATATTTCAGGATTATCTATAAAATAGCCAAACACTTAACAGCTCATGGAGAAGTCTTACGGCACACTGATTCCTGGTCGAAAATATAATCCGCCCCCCCCCCCCCCGACCGCCGTGTATTAATCGCCTGCCTTTGATGACAACTGACTGGAGGTCCTAATTTATGATACCACTACATCACTGCTGTGGACAGAAGGCAGGTTATTTAATTAAACTCAGAAAATTCTGGCTAATACGAGAATAGAGTTTTTCCTTTTCAATATCACAGAGCTGTGAAGTTACATACATATCCCGAGGAAGTTCTAAACACATTTAAGACAGAAAGTCGAGCCTAATTCACTTGTACTTGTGTGTGTGTGTGTGTCTGTGTGTGTGTGTGTGATTGAATGCCTCTCTCTTTAATCTGCGCTCTGACACTGTGTGAGGGGGACTCGCCTGGTTCCACTTGTTGTTCGGGGGTTAATGGAAAAGATTTCTAAAGATTTATTGAGGGGGCGTTTAATGACCTGATCGGTTTCACCGTGTGAAAACAAATGATGCCGTAAAACGTCGGTGAGTTACAGGGGGCTCAGTTTGCCTAAATTAACGACCAAAAAGAGAGGCATTACAGTTTATAGTTTGTTTTCCTTCTGACACACTTATCGCTGCCGAAACGCTCAGTTTACCGCTCTGTCTCTAATACCTTAACCTTTCACAAGTTTTTCCCCCAACTTTTTCACTCAAAAAAAGCAGCATAAACATATAGTAAAATATATTTTTGACGGTTTAGAAAATTGAGCAAAGATACTTAACGCGTGGTCGACTGTGTGTTAGTAGATGGATGTTTGGTGGCTTTACTTTTAGGTTAAGATCTCACCTTTGGAGAGTTGTAGAGATAACGGCTGTGACTTCACCTGGTGCACGACTTTCTCCTCGAGCACTTTAAGCGGTCACATTTTCATGCCTTACAATCGCCTGTCTTTGTTGTAGGGGTTTCTTTATGGACTTTCTCAGTCTATAACGTGCGCAATATCAGCCCGGCAACCCGGAAAAAAGTCGATGATTAGGACTTCAAGAAGAAAAAAAATATATAAATACAAATAAAAATTAAAAAAAGGAGAAGCACACAATTTAAAAATCAAGATTGAAAGTTTATTTGCTCTGTTTTAATGGGTTATTACAACAATGAAATCATGTAAAAGTACAGTAATTGGTGTGCTGCAGAAGCGTTGAAAATAATTAAGACGTTCAAAACGGAAATGGATCAAAAGAGAATAAAACTATTCGAGAATATAAGAAAAAAAAAAATGAAACCTGGCAGGAAACTTTCAGTTCATGAAACCAAAAAAAAAAGCTTGTGCTGTGATTAAACAAAATAGGCGTGTTTCTCAACCCAATGCAACAAATAAACCATCTGCAAAAAATAATGACTTCAAGAACAATTGGCGAAAATATTCCCCTTTTATTTCCAAACTGTGCTTTGGACTTAGGCTGCTCTTACATCTTTAGTTCCCTTCACATATGGCTTGCTGGATATTATTAAAAAACAGTGAGCAGAATCTTGTTTATTCCTAAGGCAACAATATACAAATTGTAGAGTGAAAAATGAACTGATCATAGCTGAAAAGGAGAAAGATGAGCAAAGATATCTTGAAATGAAACTCATCAAATCAAATAATAAGCCAACTTCTTTGCTGAAACCTGGAGAGATCTAAATCAAATTAAAAGGAAATTAGGCCTGCAACCATCAGCCGCACTTGTCTCATTACAGCAGAAAGATAATCCACAAAAGCCTTCAACCATACACACAGTGGGCAGAAACGACAGGATTTCAGTGTTCAGTGTGCAAGTTTAACAATGGTAACTGTTTAAAAAAAGGACAGAAAAGGAGAAGAATGTTTGAGAATGTGTGTCTAAGGTATCATATGATTTAGTATGCAGTTTGGGGGTTTACTAATGCCATGACACATTAGAAATGTACTCCATTAAGCCTTGAGTGCTTTATAAAACATACCAGCTTTATGGGGGGGAAAAAAAAGAAGAGATCATGTTTATGTCAGACAGTCAGATTATGTGCAGCTGAGCAGGGAGCTGACTTTGTCACTTCTAAGTACACAAGAAGAGTACTTTGGTGGAAAGAAAAAAAAAACTGATATGTTACATTTTTTCCCAACATCTAAGGAAATATCATTTCGGCTTAGAATAATATTGAAATCTTGGATTTCATGACATGTGTAAGGCAATATACTGAGGCTTTATGAGTGTTGTGAGCTGACTTCTGGCTCCTGTTAAAATGAGATATCCCTCAAACCCATTTTGATGCCTGACTTTAAATGATTTTAAATATGCTCGGTGTCCTGAATTTTCCATATTCAGAACAGGTTGTGTTTGTTTTATTTGTTTCATCACATCCAATCATCCACAGACATCAATTTCATGGATATCAAACTGGAAAAAAGGGAAAAAAAAAGGATATATATTTATAATAAGCAGAGAAATGAGCTCGCCACACTTTTGCAAACCAAACTCATAGATGTACTAAAGTAAACACTTACTCTCTTACTTGCTCTGAGAAAATATTGGCTTAGTATTAAAAAATAAAATAGTCAGAATGTCTGTATAAGACACTGCCTTCAAATTTCAGAAATTACAAAAATCTCTCATATTTTAATAACTGAAATTCCACAAAAAAGAAAAAAAAAAGGAACAGGTTAGAACTGCATTCCTCACAAATCAGAATGAAAAAAGTAAGGTTTAAAAGCCGACTGTGTGTATGGATGAGTCAAGCAATAAATATGAAGTAATCAAAGCAACTGCTGTTAAACAAATGAGTTACGAGTATTCACTCTTATTACAAAAAATACTCGTGGCCGGTAAGGGATTAAAAAATGTAAATGATACCAAACTTACCAGAACGTACCACACGGCATGAGCTAATTTCAGGGTGAGTGGTCCAGGCTTTAGGACCGGGGGGGATGATGGAGAGGAGACTGAGCGGTGCAGACTGGAGGGCAGGCGGGGCATTAGCTCAGTTCAGGCTGATGTCAGGACAATTAGAGGTGCACCACAGCGCATTGTGCACAGCGCCTGTCAACCTTAATCTCTGCCGCTGTGGCCGGTACCCGCAGCCAGGCCACAGCCCACGGGAAGCGCTAACACTCAGGCCCATATTGCTTTGACAGTTGCACTCAACCAGAAGTAATGCAAAACGTTATTGTGATGTATACACAGTGACCCTGTACTCTTGTCTCTTACAAAAAGAGGGCTATGTGTGCGCAGAGTCAGGAAGGGCTGGAAGGAAGAAATGACACTCGGGGAAAAGAGTGGGGAAGGAAATCTGGTGGGAGGTTACTGAGGAAGAGAGAGAAAAGAACAGAAAAACACCAGCAGACCCTTTCTGCACTACAACCTCTGCCCCCCCCCCCCCCAATATCTCCTCTTGTTTCCAGTCACTGTTGATGGTTGTCTATAAATCTTGGTGTTTGTTTTTGTGGGAGCTGCTGCGTGTGGTGACAGTGTTGGAGGTCTCCTCTGCCTCCTCGTCTTCTTTTGCAACGAGGACGTCACTAAAGAACCTGAAGATGGAGTCGAAACTCATCCAGGAGGTCAGCTCATGTCTCTCTGTGCCTGCGTGGAGAAAATAAGCACAAGTTCATACAAGGATATTTACTTACTGTAATGTTGCGTGAAAGAAAATACGTGATCACTACTAATATAATTTAACATACAGCTCTGCACTCTATACACTTATTATGGCAACGTAAGAGATGAAAAGAAATGGACACCATTACATAAGATGTTTAGTCTCATAACATTCACAAACTCCCACAATGCTCTGCATTTCTCTATGCGGGCCTAAACTCGTGTGTGAGAGCCATGGCAGCCTATGACCTGTTAGCCCAATGGGATAGCCTTAATATGTTATCCAAGCGGATACCTGATAATCAACACCGCTGCACAACCAAGGAGATGGAAAGAGGTCCTTCCAACAAAACTAGATATATACACAATGGGTGCACTAAGTGAAACCAGTGGAGCGGTAGTCATTCATTCCAAAGGACTAATTGAGAAAAGGCCAGACAGAAGCTGGAGAGAGGTAACTAGCGAACATATCAGGTGGTCTGGCAGTGATTGGGGGGGGGGGGGGGCAGAAGTGCAGGGTTTCCCGCTGACCTTCTCCCGGTTAGCAAGTTCCCAAGTTGGGGTCACACTAGAACTTGAAATCTGGTACATGCGCCTCAGGTTCCTTAGGGTTTGGGTATCACAGCCCAGCCTTTTAGTTTGACAGCTCAACTTGATGGCAGAACACCTACGCTCTGCCATCAAACTGAACTAGGATTAACAAGTTAGTGCTAACATGGACTGGCTTGTTTGTGTCACCTCTGGCTAACATCTGACAGCGACAGAACCTGAAAAATGGTATTGAGGTGCCCTCCTGTTCACCCAAAGTTTGCTGTGAGTTAATATTAAGAGTTTCATACCTTGATTGATGGATCTAAGATGTGTTTACACACAGAGGAATGAAGGAATTAAAGACTGGCTTTAAAGAGCTTTCTTTTTTTAATCTTTATTTTCACCCCTGTATTTGCAACATTTTTTCACAGGGACTCGAATTTGTTGAAACAATATTACAGTGACTTCCAGTAATTTTCCTGGGAATATTTAACAAACAAATAGCAAGATCCTTAATCATTTAGGGTTTCTTGAAAAAAGAAAAGCTGGTGCTAAGAGAGAAAGTTGATAACCACAGCCCTTCTCAATGAAACAAATCACTACAATATACAGAGATACCTTTTTACCTCAGTTCTTTTTCTCAGTGCCTTTCACTTTCCATCCCGGCTTCCTCCTCTCCCCACAGTGTACATCGTATCAGCTATAAAAAGCTAGACTAGAAGGCCGCCGGGATACAATTAGGAAGCAACTTAAAGGCTCTCACACCATAGACAGCCCTCTGATGACCACTGCACTGACCCCATGTTTATTAGATTGACCCTTGCCTGGAAGCATTAATGGAGATGGTGCGTGTGCATGTGTGTGTGTTTATGTGTATGATTGTAAGCAGGTATAGGGTTTTGGGCTGAGAGGGGATCTGGGTTTAGGTACCAGTGTGTGTGTGTGTGTGTGTGTGTGTGTGTGTGTGTGTGTGTGTGTGTGTGTGTAATTTGTGTGTACAAGTATATAAGGGGGTTCTTGATCATTCTGAGGCAAGGGTCTACACTGCATGCTATATAGCAAGCAGATGGCAGTCAGTGCCTTGGGTCAAATTTACTGGCCTGGCAATCATGCTAGTCAATAACCCAGCACTCTCGGTGACTCCGCTACCTGTGTAGGGCTCATCATAACACCTATCCCTGGAAACAAAGACACAGCCCTCTCACACCTCTAATCTATCATTTATATCCAATTTGAGGCACTGTGATCTTTTTTCCACCTCCTCTATTCTCCCTGTCTCATTGTTCTCGCTCTCACTTGTATTTTTACTTCTGTTTTGTCTCTGTTTTTCTTCTGCAGAAGCGATCAATGCTGCAGCACTTTTTAGTTCATCTTGAACTAGCGGTGAACTCCTCCAGAATGCCGCCAGCGTCTCCACCCTATCCCATCGCAGTTCAGGGTCACCAGGGGGGTGTCTCTGTGCCAATATGCAAATAAGCCCGTGCCCCTCCAATGACTCTGGCATTAAGCTCCACCCCTCTATATAGTAGAGGCTTTGAAATAAAATCCTCTCCCCAGACAACCTTCGCATACAGAGAGATATAAACCCACTCTCACACAGATTTAAACAGGCCTTTAAAACTTCCATCCATTCCTCCTTTAATAGCTAAAGCGTGTTGAACCTAATGGATGTTGTCATAACTGAGATGTGACCACTGATTTAGAGGAGGAACCCCAATGACCGGGCAAAGAGAGACAGAGAGAAGAGAGAAGAGGAGAAGAGAGAGAGTTATGGTAGCTACACCACAAATCAAAGTAATATCTTCAAAAAATGTGGAAATCGATGAGATGTCATCTAGCTGTATCTTGTGTGTAAAGCAAACCCATAAACAGCCAATTAGCTGATAAGCAGATTTCTTTTTCTTTTTTTATGAAGAACTCATTTCATGTATTGACACAACAGGATATATTGGACAAAGAGCTTTCCCAGCTTCAGAATTTTAAGTGTAACTTGTATCCTGTGCTTAATGCATAAACTTTAAAAGTAAACTGAAGTACCTTGTGTGAAATTACTAATAAAACAATTAAGTTGCATGTGCTAATTGTAACAAGTTTATTGGAATTGCATTAGCATAATAAAGTTTGTTTTAAATGTAATAATGGTCTCATTTATTGCCATTTCAATAATGATGTTGTCAAGCTCCATGACACTGGGTACTGTCACAGGGAATATTGAAAATTGTCTTTATGTTTATAATTACACTGGGGGGACAAAACAAACTTAGATTAATATCACAAGTAATGATGACCTAGAGGTAAGGCAATGCATACACACAATGATGTTTCCCTGTTTCACTGTAAAGCAGCAAAGAGCTGTTACAGAAACATGTCCTGTGGTGAGACATGTTTCTGTAACAGCTCCATGACTGGTGCTCCGTGCTCCAGTCATGGAGCAGTTTCAATGTAGCGCCTGACCAGTGCCCTGTGTTTGACCATTCTGTGTGTGTTGTTTGAGCCTGGTGAAGCTGCCTCATTATGTGACAGACAGAGAAGAGTATTTGATCCTGGATATTTGGCCTCCTCTTCTCTGTCACAGCCACTGGAGCCCTCTCAAGGTAATTGACTGACTGTTTGATCTTCCTCTGACTCTATGCTGCTACAAGATGCTGCCACACACACATAAACATATTCATCAGTTGCAAGTGTCTACTCATGGATGGAACACATGCACGCACGTGTGCACACGCGCGCGCGCCCGCGCGCACTCACACACACACACACACACACACACACACACACACACACACACACACACACACACACACACACACACACAC
>JAVDPK010000671.1:236154-249794 GCA_034780415.1 Cichlasoma orientale
ACACACACACACACACACACACACACACACACACACACACACACACACACACACACACACACACACACACAAACACGCATAAACACAAACTGACGGACAGTCCATTGCTCCCAGCATATCTCTAGTTTGTCCTTGGACTGTCTGAATACCACTGGAGGCATGATTTGAGAGAGCAAGTGGGAACAAGAGAGTGAGGGAGACAGGGAGAAGGGAAGAAAGAGGAAAATGATAGAGGGAAGGAGAAGTAGAGAAAAGAGGCACCCCTCAATGACATCTAAAGAGATAACTCACTCTCCAGAGCTTCTTCTCTCTTGCTATCACATTCCCAGGCAGCACTCCTTCCACATAAGGCCTGAAGTGTCAGTGTGTGTGTGTATATGTGTGAATGAATGAGTGACAGAAGTGTATGTGGGAATACAGTGTATGTGGAGGTGAAAAGGCAAGAGATTTCTGAATCTCAATGAGATGATCTGAAGAGCTATCAAGCACAATGATATGCATACTACATACAGCGCATTGCACGCACTGTTTTCGCCAGGAAAAGTGTTCCTGCGCTGACATCATGTTGGCTGTCAAAAACTGTGTAAAATCTATAATTAACAAAACACGAAAACTGGTTTGCATGTAATGTCACTGTTTGATTAGATACGTTGAAAGTCGATAATACAAAATAACTGAGCACTCATATGTATTCATGGCAGAATCATATTGCTGCACTCAGATGGCTGCTTAAGAAATGATGTACAGAACACAACACAAACAACAGCTGGCTTGTTTCTTGATTGAAAGTTAACTTTGGGAAAACAAAGCACTGGGCCACTGGCGGGTCATAGCAATGTTGAAAACATCCAAACAAAACAGCAGGAAAAGACAAAGTGGTATGCACTGGATGATGCTGCCACTGTCGTCAGAAAAGCTCCCCTATGCAGACGCAGACAACTGTGGGGAAGAGTTAACCTTTTGATAAGCTGCTTCTAGTCCCAGCTGTATGCATTTTTCATTGAAATGTATGAGTCAGAAAGAGAATAATTATCTCCTCTCGCTCCGTGGAGAGGCGAGGGGTTGTAGCCCCCAGTCTGGTCTTCATAAATCAACTAAGTCCTAAAATGAAGCCATGCTGATAAGCACTGAGAAACTAAGCTATGCTAATTCATAACCCAAAAATGAAGGAAATATACACAGTAAACCTTTACTGGTTAAGCACAATGGCAAAGACACACAGAAAGACATGATTACCCTGGGAATGCAAGACATATCAAAATGTTCCATTCACCTTATAAAGGACCAATACAACTTTGATGTTGTATTCAGACCAGGAACAGCACTGCTTCACATAATCCAGCTTCCTTATCGTTTTGATGAAATCGATATATTTGTGCAGTGAAGGTGTCTGTCATGACCCAGCAGCAGCAGACAAAACTTCGCATCTGCATCACACTATTTATAAAGCAATATGTGCAATTGTGTTTTCGGTTTAGTTCTTGCTGGTATTTCTAATATTTACATTACATGTAATGTTGAGATTACGAAGAAGAGTTGAAAATGCTCATTGCATTACTGATGTCACAGCCTCTCTTGCCTCTTGTACCATCTTAATTGCATCTCTGTAGCATTGTTTGTGTTTTTTTTGTTCATTTATCTTTAAAAACACAATAAACAGAATAATGAAAAAAAAAAAAAGAGTTGAAAATGTCCCACGCTTCAGATTGGCCTTTTTGGGTTGTATTTCATGTATGAACACGCACCTGTAGCAATCACCCTTACCACTGGCGTCATTATTTCTGTGACGCAGTGTTATGGTTAGTCTAAAATGTCCCAATGATTCTTGTACTGGAAGATTTTCCTAGAAAGTACAAGAACAAACAAACACAAACAGATAGAACTTGAGCAGTGTCTACTCGAACTGGGCAGGAGCACTGATCCCTCATTTGGAGGGGCCACAATCTCCTTCACGGGAGATATCTACACCCACCCTGGCACAGACCGGCTGGGTACACACCCTGTCTTTGTGTACACAAAGACATACACAGAAAAGAAACAGAGCACCAACCTCAACGGAGCTTTAGATCTTTATCTGACAGCATCAGCCAACACCAGATATACACACAGTCCTGTCCTGACCTTGTGGCACTTCAAGATTAATCAAAATTGCAGCTGGGATCAGAGGTGTGGTACAATGGCTAGAGAGAGTCATTCATTTTGTGTTTCGGTGTGTATGTTTAGGTGTCACTCTATGTGTGTGTGTATGTGTGGTAATAGTGGATGAGACGAACTTAGAGATTGAGAGAGGGCAGGTCAGGGGAGGCACTCACCCTCTCAATCCTCCACTATTGACTTGAGAGTAGAGAGATGGTCCAGAGCAGTCAATAACAAATAGAATAAACTGATCAATAACCTTGCACTTGTCAGAAGGGACAGAGGCACCTTAAAAAACAGAACAGAAGCCCAACTTGAACTATGCAAGAGGAGAACACTGATCACACAAAGCTCCGCAAGGCTGCTTACCCAGTTTTGTCCTCCATCCATGACATGTGGAATGCTACTTCTCAATAACTTTGTAAGAAAAGGGGGCAGTGAGATAGAAAGGACCAAAGGACCATAGGCCACATTCAAGCTACATCTAAACAGCAAATAAAAACCCAAAAGCTGTAGTAGTAGAAACATCAGAAGAAAATGCCTTGTCTGCACCCTCCAGACATTAAAAAAATAATGTTACTGAGTATGCATTACATGTAGGATGAAGCTGCTTGTTAAGGCAGGTGTTGAAGAAAAGGGCACGAGGCAGAAAAGTCAGCAGGACTCAGTAGAGAGAGCAAAGGGAAGAAAACTGTGAGCGAGAGAGGCAGAGACAGAAGTGTGGGAAGGAAGAAAGAGGAGAAAATCTACCCTCTGCCATAATTTAAATGAGCCATGGTCTCCCAATGCTGTGTTTACAATGTATAATTTATGCCTCCCAGTTCAAACACAGCTTTATCTGCACTCAGCTGCTAAGTGATATGATTTCACTTTTTACAACCCCCCTCCCACCTCACTCCCCCCCACTAATCATATCCACTACAACCCCAGTCACTGTGTAATGTAGGCTGGTGTGATTCTGCACGCCTCATGCATTGGCTTTCAACTGTACAGCCCCAAGGGCTAAAGTAGCATATTAAATCCCTTCCTAACCCCGTCCTCTTCTCCCCCTTAAGAAAAACTGCCCGTCCTAGACCCATACTTATGCACATGCATTCTTATGTTCCTCTCTGCAAAAGCACAGGCATGTACCCTCTGTATGCTGCATGAGAAGCCTCATACGTTACAGCTGTTAAAGTTTCTTTCTGTATTTATTGCTGTGGTGGTGAGCGGTAATGTCCCATTTCACAGCAGCACACTTTGACCTCTCATCAGAGCTTTCCTGATGACCCAATAGCGCTGAGTTGCAGTAGTTGCAGTATTATGTACGGCCACTTAGGTTTCTTCAGTTTTAATGATGTTTTTCTGTACATATATAAAACATAACATTTAATGTTTTCTTGTACTAAAAGTCTCTTTTGCTGCACTCTGCCTGGACATCTTCACCTCCCTTCACGCATTCCTGGCTAAAAAAGCGTGAGGATTATCTTAAACTTAAAACAATCTCAGAACAATACTTCTCCAGTGAAACAAAAATGCCTTAGCTGACACAGACAAGGAATTATTAGAGCCTCAGTAAAAGCAGCAATAGCACACTATCTGAATACTACTTTCGGCTTCTCCCTTGTCACAAGAGGTTGACACAGTGGGTAGAGCTCCATGTTTGATTTGGCAGTTTTATGATGCCCTTCCTGATGCCATGCTGTAGTGTTAACCACTACACTATTAGTTTTGTTGAGTTTTGTTTTTCCTCCAGAGCTGGGGAGGCTCTTTTAGATGTTTTCTGGCAAAGTCTCATGTGGTCACCTTTCGCTTGAGTGTAACCAGTGGTTTGCACCCTGTTGTAAGTCCTGTATTTCCATTCATGAAGGCGTCTCTTGATTGTAGACCCTGACAATGATACGCTGACCTCCCCTAGAGTGTTCTTGACTTGGTTAGATGTTGTGAAGGAGCTTTTCTTAACCAAAGAAAGAATTCTGTCATCACATATTTTAGTTGTCTTATGTGGTCTTCTAAGCTGGTTGGGGTTACTGAGCTGGCCAGTGCATTCCTTCTCTATAAGAATGCACCAGATTGTTGATTTGGACATTTCTAAATATTTTGTTATCTCTCTGAGCCTCTGAAAATGTAAAAAAAAAAAAGACTGTAATTCTTAAACAGTTAATGTAATACTTTTGTAAAGCACCTTTCATTTTAGGCTGAAAGTCTGCCCTTTAATCATATCTATATTATCTGATGTAAAATCCACTGTGGGGGTAAAAAAGAGGCAAAAACAGTGTCATTGTCTGATTACGTATGCTGAATTACTACTGAATATAATTTAAATATTATATGGTCAGCAGTTCATGAAGACATAGTATGTAGTGTGTTGTCTGTATGACCAACTTTAAGGCATTTTTTAATGTTAAGTTTTAGTAATAACACTGAGTATTAGTGATCTTAAAGTCAAATTGTAACTTATCTGCGATGATCATTAAAATTTCAAACATCTTCTGTACTCATACAAGGATTTTAAGGATTTTGTGCCCCATATACAGTCACCACACCCAACAGTTTTCAGGGATATACATCATGAATGGTCTGATAATACTACATCTTTATGTCACACAACAATATGTACTTGTTTAAAGTATAGCCTCTCCTCTTTTTGTCAGAACCCTTTAGATCAATTTTCCCACCATTTCTTCCTTCCTCCAGCCATCTCTCTTTAAACTTGTTCTCTGTCATTTCCTCCCCTCTTCTTTCTCATCTATCTCTAGTGTTTGTACTAGCGAAAAATTCCCCCTTCATCTCTGAGGAGAAACGCATTTTTTCCCTGTTTCACTCAGCTCTCATTCTTCTCTTGTATGTTTTCCATGCTGGCAAAGCTTCCTCTTCCTGCATGCAGCAGGGAGCGCGCGCTGTCTGTGGCTGTCCCATAAGAGACCCTACAGTCTGATGTTCCAATCTCCTCATCCAGAGGGATGCCCTGTCTATGTTCCTCTCTCTCTGGCTGCTCATTTCTCTTTCTGTGTAATATAACTTACACTGTCTTTTTTTTTTTTTTTTGTCTCTGTGTAGTTTATCTCTTTCCACCTCACTTTCTTAATCTGTTTGTCCAATTCTTAGCCTTGTGACATTTTTCACCTCACATGCAAGAAATAATTTACAGGGAAGTCTTTTGAAAGTCTGGGTACAACCTTCAACATCCATATGGAGTTTTTTCATCTATAGGAACAGTACGTGAACTCTGTAGCATCAAGACCAAATCCTAGTAGTGAGCATATAGCCCAAATCGTCATTCTTCGGTCTCCAGGGAGATGGATGTTTTGTGTATACAGCACTCAAAGTGTGACCAGCCAGCCTAGAGACCAGAAAGCGCCACCATATGGGACTGTCCCTGCAGGGGGCAGCTAGCGATGGGCTACCCAGGACACCCTAAAATGGGCACCATGTCGTATGGCGCACATAACGGTAAAGACAAATAACCTGATCATACTGAAATATCAGGCCACATGCTGCAAATATGTCTTTTTAGAAAAGACATTCATTCACAAAAAGTATTTTACAAAGTCATAAGGCTTTTTCTTGTTGACATCACAAAGCGCACTAAAATTAGTGTAAAATGTATTGCAACTGAACAAAATGGAGAGTTAACACAGTTTCCTATAATTGTACTCCAATGTCCAATCTCCCATATCAAGCATTCTGCCAAAACAAAACTGGATGGGAAATGAGCCAGATCTTTACAAATAGTAAACTATATAATCCTGTAGTGCATTGCAGTTTACAAGAACTACAATATCTAAGGGGCATGATAATACCCTTGTTGACAAAATCTGAAGGACAACATAACTGAGTAAAAGGAAAATGCAAGACAGTTTACAATTATAGTAGCTCTACTAGACAGTTTAAGTATAAATTGAAGAGAAAGAGTGAAATGCCAGTTTCCTTATGTTGCCATTAAAATGTAACATAATATGGAATTGGCCACTCAAAAGCGAACGCTCCAGATAGGAACAGAACTGTTATGATGCTTTAGACATACAAGGAAATACCAGCGACTTATGGAAATATAAACATATTTTAGAGGATGAGGGATATTTTCAGTTTGCAGAAATGCAGAGCAATGACCTGACTACAAAAAAAAAAAAAAAAAAAAAGATTTTCTGTGTTGGTGAGATTCCCTTGACCTGCCATCTATGGACAAGGTCTTTGGTTAATTTTGTTACTTTTACACCCAACTTGGTGGCCATTATGTTCGCAGTCTTCTTTGGAGATTAACAAGGTGGCCTCCAAATCCACCACACAATTTGATTTTATACATCAGAATTTCTTTTTTCTTTTTAGAAGGTTCATATGAAAAATGTGATATGGAGGCGGAGGTGATATGTCTGTTTGTGTGTGCTCATGAGCACGTGTGTATTTCTGTTCTCTTCACTGTGAATGTTGTGACTTGTATGTTCTGAAGCGACTGATAAAGAGGGAAAGTAGAGGGCTCGCTTTTGTGTGAATTCTGACTTATTAAAAAGAAAAAAAAAGCTGAAACACGGAGAATCTGTTTTGGGTTAAAGTTAATTCATCTCGTTAAATACTGCTCTTAGCTTCGGATAACCCATTTATCCACTGTGTTCTCAGCTGGACAGAGACAAGAAAGGACACAAAATGTCAGAACCTGTTGTCTGTGGGATCAAGAGCAATAAAAAGGTAAAGAGCAAGCCGACTGTTGGCACAAAAGCAGACTTTGACACATCTAGGTAGCATAATCCTTTAGCGTAAATGATGAGCACAGAGGGCATACAGTGTAAGTATGTTGGTTACACACTCTTCTGCCAAACATATGTACATAATCATACATCCACACACACATGGGCACACATCTAATGAGATTGTGCATGATGTTTGTTTGGGTGGAACTTGAACCTGTCTGTGCCCCAGGGCCTCAGCCAAGCAGGTGTTTGTGTGCGCACACACAATTACATAGAGAAAGAAAGAACACCTGGACACCTGGAACAGGGGCTGTCAGACTCACTGAAGCTGTCATACATTCCAGAATGAAAGTCACCCCAGTGCTGAGGGGGGCACACCTGTGCCATGGGAGGCCCCTTGTCTGTTAAGGACCCTCTCATAAAAACACTCATGGTAACAAAGTTGGAGGCGTATAATTGGCACTTAAACTCACTCATTGCTAAAAAGGGTACTAATAACATCTCTCCGAGTCACCTAAACAAAGGGAGAACAGGCTGAAGGTGCAAAGAGGGTTATTGTCATAAAGATAAAATAACTAGCTCCCTAGGTACCTAACTAGTTTGAGTTTGGCTGCCACAGCTTTAGTAATACAGTGTAAGTCTGTTTCTTTGGGGCGGTACAGTGAGCAGATTTGCACTTTATGCTGCTATAAGCACTCATCAAAGCCAGCACCATGCATGAGAGCCAAGGTTCCCAAGTTCCTTGCTCGGTCACTGTGCTCGGGGCAGAGTGTATGTGCGTGCTTCAAGGGATCGGGAAATCGTTTGATCATTGCTCTGCATTGCACAGTCCAGCCATTAAAGAGCACTTTTACCTGTGTGCTGAACAATGACAGAGTACAGAAAGATGGGCATAACAGCAGATGGTGCAGGTAAATACAAAATAAGTGAGAATGGTTATGATACAAAGCCACATTAAAACATAAAAATATCCAACAGCTACAAGCACAAGCTTGGCAGGTCAGATAAATATGGTGGGTGGAAGGGAGGGCAGTGGGCTTGGGGGTCCTGTCCTACCCTCGACCTGCAAATGCTGGCACACCCTGTCCTGCTGGTGGCTAAATAAAGAGCCCTAGGGTGGGCTGGGTTGGGCGGCAGGAGAAACAGACACAGAGTCTGCATTACCCAGCTAATCTCATTAGGGAGGGAGCCCTGCCAAGCTACCAGGGGTCAGCCAGAGTGCCACGTCACTCACTGCACCTTTGGCACTCCCTCTGACCCCCAAGCAGGTTTGGAGTGAGACTTATGTCCAGCAAGGGTGAGTTGCGATGAGGAATTGGGCTGGTGGTAAAGGTGGGCAGCGGGCAGCAAAGCTAAGAGAAGGTGGTAGAATGGATAGATGGATTTATAAACTGGGTATAACCTGCATGTAGTACTTTCAGACAGAGGTATTCAAAGGGACAGAAACCAGAAAGTTTAGAAAGTGGATTTAAAAAAAAAAAAAAACACAAGTTAAACAGATATAAACCAAATGAGAGAGAGAGAGAGGCAGAGAGGGTGAGCAAGAGCTAAAGATAGAGTTAGAGGAAGAGAGGTAAAGAGAGATGAAAAAAGAGGCAGAGAGGACGGATAAGCAGCATCCTCTCCTGCAGCTTGGTTTAATGTATTTACAGCGGATTGCATCAGGGCGCTGTAGTTAAAAGGGCCATTGCCATCCAACAGGGTCATCTGTAGTGTGATGTGCGTCTCATAAAGGAGATGTGTGTCACTGAGATTAGAAAAATACACACACAATCACACAGTCAGACAATGGATATCATATACCCACAGACAGAGAAATATACACAAGCGTAAGCACACATTCTCGTGTGGTCAAATCTCTTTAGACAAAAAAAAAAAAAGAGTGAGTGCGAGAGAAGCCAAAAGTGTTATAAACCTTTGCCAGCTCTTTCCTATAGCGCATACCCCTGTTGGCTCCTTATGCCTCTTTCTCCTCTTCCTTGCCTCTGTGAAAACGTTTAAGAGGGGATGTGATTGCACTTTCAGATGTAGCTCACTGTGCTTGGCTGGGTTGGAACCTGGGGCACATGCTGCTCCCACACAGGGTCAAACAAATTAGCTAAAAACGTGTATGTGATCAGGACTATACACTATGGACACTGGCCATGGAAAGAAGCATTAAAGCCCCTGGTATAGAAAAAAACAGGCATCAATAACAACAGACATGACATTGACTAAGAAAGAAACAACATGGAAAAGAAGATCTGCAGTGGAGATGGGTTGCAAAGCAGCTTGCATAGGGTGCAGGAATTCAAAAGCAACTCAAATAGCATGCCCTATCCAAGTATTGTCTATAGAATATGCAAAAGAGAATCAGCTCCTCCACACAGGTCCCTTTAAAAGTATGTTTACAATAAAGTGAAGTGTACATTAAAGTGGTTTTAGCTACTTTAAACTGGTTTTAACTTAACATTAACTGTTTTTTGTTCTGGGTTTGAATCTCCTGGTCGGCTGGGGCCTTTCTGTGTGGCGTTTGCAGTAAATCTGGCTTCCACCCACAGCTGAGAGGCATGCATGTTAGCTTAATAGAGGATTCGAAATTGGCCATCAAGGTAAGAAGTTAACATGCATAGACTAAAGTGTTGTGCATGTCAAGTGTGTTAAGTGGTAAGTCTATGTAAATGCCAGTCAATATATTGACATTTCAGTGTACTGATCCATATAGAACTACATAGATGTAAACAGTACCTGTAAGTAAATAAAGTGAAATACAAGCTAGTTCCTTTCTGATTTTGTTCTACTGTCATGTTTTGAAATTAAAAATGCTATAATGACAAAAACATTAATTTCACATTAAATACCTACAAAATACCTTTGGGAGCCATTGCTCATGGACCACACCTTTTATCCTGGCCCCAAAACATCACTAAAGAATAATCTGAGTAGTGCTATGGAGGCCAAAATAACGTGGTCAGGTGCATACAGTGACATTAGCACTACAGATTTAGCTGAGTTGTTTAAAATCCTAAACTTAGGAAACAGCAGCTAGAATAGTATAGGGAATAGAGCAAAAGAAGAGAGTGAAAGTAAGATGAGGTACTGTAACAAGGAAAGCAGAGATCTAGTTGAGGCTAAAGCTGCTGGTTTGTGTGTGCAAAAATCAAACCAGAGCCAAATATGACGAAAACACTGAAAAAGGCTAGCAGTGAAACGATGACCAGATACCCTGAAACTGAGACATCAACCAGTGAGAGTGAAGATAACCGCTGACTAGCATCTGCTGAGGTGAGAAGTATACAAGAGGGTAACCAACGCAACCAGAGCCAGGAATGACATTCACATGTGAATCGCTTTATATGTGGGTGAGGTCTTTTAGCTTTACTTTCATCGTTTGCCACTAGCAAGGTGACACACTTAATGATTTGAGAAATCAAAACAGAAAAAAAATTCCAATGAGGCGATGCCTAGAGCTATTTTGGTAAACCCAAATTTGCTCCAACCATGATTGCTGGCTGGTTAATGGGATAAATAACCAGTTAACTTGCTATTTGACCAATGTTTGTTGCATTACACCTTCCTGACTAGCTAACTCTCTGTCTAGTTGTGTGGCTGGTAGGTGTACTGGCTGTTCTGGATAGCACCTGGGAGTTTATGTTATTACTGAGCACTAATGAATACCCTGAGAATATTTACAAGTATCCCATAAACTGTGCAGAAGAGCATGTACTGCATAATGAGGCCATCATCCAAAACCCTTCTAAAATAGGCAGAACTAGAGTCTGGGTAAAGAGTGAGCCAGCTAGAGAGAGAAGGAAGGGCACTGAGAGAAAGGTTGAGAGTTCACAGCTGAGTTCACGCAGGCTCTGCACTGCTATGGGCCCCCGGCCAAGGCTGAGATTGGGATAAGCTTCTGATGGTTCCACTGTGAAATGGGATCAGAGGAAGGACAGAGGGAGGGATGGATGGAAGGACTGAGGGAGGGCCGGTGGGAGGGAGTGTGTAACTGTATGAATAGGCCAGAGCTGGTGTTGAGATTTGAAATTGTTTAACAAGCTAGTTTTAGAATATGCTGCCAGGGATGGAGCTGATTGAATTGTAGCTGTACAGTGCGGGAACATGCTTGGAGGAATTCTTCTTCACTGATGTATAAAAATAGTTGGAATTGTGAGACTTGATTAGATTCCTAAAAAATCCCAATGCCAAAGGAAATTATCTTCACAGAATCAAAGATTAAAAATGAATTTATACGTATAAGTGACATGATGACACTTTTATATTCTATATTTGATAAATAATAAAGACTGCATATGTAGAAAGATTGGGTAGTCCGGGTAAACATTGAAAGTAAAAATTTTGAGTCAGTACACTGTAGTGCCTGCGAGCCACTACAGCAGGTGCCAGTTTCCTAACTAAAAGCTGATCAAGCTAACCTTAAAGTTACCTCAGTGTAAATGCTCTACTGTTGACTAAGAGTGGGAGTGTCCTTATCCTCTCAGCAGGGGAGATAAATGCATAAAAGAAAAGAGAGAGAACTGCAGAGATAAAAAGTCTTTAGTGAAGCGAAGCTTCCTTGACTAATTTTGGAGGGGTGAACAGTACACAGGTCGGATTTGCTCCATAGCACAATTTGCAAAATAACTGAATGCACCACTTTGATAAATATTAGGAACAGAGGATATGGCATTTATATAGCTACTTAGAAACTTCAGATTTTAGAGGTATGATATGTATACGTAATGCCTCAAGATACATTTTTTTCTAAAAGACACAATGAAATAAAATGAATTTGAAATTTGTACATGGAAATGTTTTGATGACATATTGACAGAAACATAAACATCTATTTTCTCAAAGACATATATTATAACCTCTATATGCATTTCAGACACATGGTATAACTAGATAATATAACAACATGTGTGTGTGTGTGTGTTTATATTTTAAATGAAAGGAGAGTAGAAAGTCCTTCTAGAAGCAAGTCTAGCAATTTGGCAGCTACTTTGGACTGAATCCAGGTGGCTATTTTGCAGTTCCTATTTAACTGACCCAAGAGAGAACCAAAAGTTTAATGTCATTGGTCATCTGGACATAAAAATAGCATATAAAGAATTGCCAATTAAATCTATTGAAACTGGTGAGTTTTCCAGAAAATAAGGTTTTAAAAGCCTTTTCCCCCCTAAAATTATATACGCACTACATATCCTCACAGTTTCAGATCACAGTGTCTGAAATCCTTTGGACATCCGTTGCGTAATGTATAAATGCAACAACATCACTGGCTCATTATTCTTGTTTCAACTGATGAATGGCTCTTTGGGGCAGGGGCAGGACCAGTGCCATCTTTATGAATCCATCCAATATCTTCTGCTTGGCCAAAGTCGGGTCGCAGTGGCAGCTGACTCAGCAGGGTATTCCAGGCATCCTTCTCCTCAGCAACACTTCATTTCCTCACCCAGGAAACATCCTGACCAGATGCCCAAACCACTTTCACCATCTACTTAAGACCTGGAGGAGCAGCAACTCCACTCTGAGCTCCCTCTGGAGGTCCAAACTCTTCACCCTGTCTGTAATAATGAGCCCAAGATACTTGAAATCTTGAAACCCCAACTGAGTGAGAGCACTCTGTTTTCCAGCAACTACGGCTTCAGACTTGGAGGGACTGACTCCCATCCCGGCTGTTTCATTCTTGGCTGCAAACTGTTTGGGTGCTGAAGGTCATGGTCAGAGTGAAGGCAACAGAACCACATTATCTGCAAAAAGCACATTCTGCAGTTGCCGAAATAGACTTTCTTCTCACCCAAAATGCCTTGAGATTCTGTCTATGAATAACACAATTAGAACTGAAGGGGCAACAAGGAGCAAACTGAATACGTTTGACTTTGTGCCAAGGATATGGACAGAGCTCTCACATTGTTTATACAAGAACCTGATTGCCCTATAGCAACAGACTCAGAACCCTATACTCCCTCAGTGCATCCGACAGGTGCTTTCAGCCTTCTTCAAGTCCATAAAACACAATTAAGACTGGATGGTTAAATTCCCGTGATCCCTCCAGAAGTCCTGCAAGGATGAAAATTTGGTTCAATGTTCCATGCCTGGACAGAATCCACATTGCTCCTTCTGAATCCAAAAAAGTTAAAAATTCAGCCGGAACCTCCTTTCCAGAACTCTGGAATAAACTTTCCCAGCAGTATGATACCCCAATAAATGAAGCACAACCTTACATCACCCTTTCTGAAAATGTGCAGCACCGTCCTGGCCTGCCACTCCACAGACTGTGTCCTAGATCTCCATGCAACATTAAAGAGGCTTGTCAACCAAAAAAACCCTACAATTCCCAGAAACTTTAACATTTCAGGACAAATCTCATCCAAAGCCTCTCAACTACCCCCAGCAACCTCTGCCAGTGTAATTGGCGCACCTTTCCCCACATCTTCAGGCTTTGTCTTCTCCACAGAGGACATTTTCGTCAAGTTCTGAGGTTCCTCAAAGTGCTCTTTCTGCCATCCCACATTATCCCCACTCCAAGTTAGCAGTTCCCAGATGGTGATGAGCTCCCTGTCAAAGTCCCATGAATCCAGGCCTGGCCTCCAGACAGGCTCCAGGAGGGGGTACTAGTTTCCTACTTCTGCGTGAAGACATCCAGCGCCAGATTTTCTATGTCATTGGCTTTTGTTCCAAATTTTTTTGCATTCCAGAATTCTTCCATACATTTCAATTAAGGATTCTTCGAAAGCCTTATCACTACCTGATATAATGTGTCTGTGGTGAGTCCATGTGGCTCAGCTATGTGTGTGTGTGTGTGTGTGTGTGTGTGTGTGTGTGTGTGTGTGTGTGTGTGTGTGTGTGTGTGTGTGT
>JAVDPK010000671.1:261478-271693 GCA_034780415.1 Cichlasoma orientale
CTCCTCGACCTGTGCTTCGAGCATTCTGACAGTTAGTGTGACTCGGGGGTGTTGATTCATTTAAACTAACATATTCACCTTGCTGTAACCAGGTTTCTGAAAGACAGAATAAATCAACATGTTGATCAATTATTAAATCATTTACTAACAAGGACTTGGAAGCGAGAAACCTAATGTTTAATAATCCACATTGAACTGTTTTATTCTTTGGTGCAGTTGAGGAAGCTATATTATTTATTGTTTTTTTGCTGATTTTAGGTTTGTTTTTTGGTGGAGTTTGCTTGTGATCATCAGCATGGGAGTATGTGTGTGTGTGCGTGTGTGTGTGGCGTGCTTTTGTGTGTGTATTTGTGTGTGTCGCTAAGTGCGTCTACATGTGTAGGGCTATTTCTGAGAGTGCCCGTGTGCCTGTGAATCTGTGAGCATACATGCAGGTTTTGCTTGTGTCTATGTGGACGAGTGTCCTGTCTATGTAGATTAGATAGGAGCTGTGCCCTGCAGTAGACGGACATGCTGGCTGACCAGCACACAGGGACGGAGAAGGCAGGAGTGGTATTTTCCGCTGGCTCTGTGGTTTAGCCCTGAGAGGCGCACAGAAGTGATAACCAGTCTGTCTCTAGGTCACCCTGATAACATGGCTGTACACACAGCATTCTTCATCTTGGGGGAATATACATACAAGTGTAAGTGAGTTTCTGTATGAGTAGGAATGTGTGCACAAAAAAACTCCACTCAAGTCTAAAGACTCACACCACAAAACCACACTGATAAAGATGACCTGTCACAGATCACTGATTTAGAAGGCCTCAGGAGAGGCAACCTTTGAGTTTGAAAAAAAAAAGAGGCCAAAAAAGAAAGTGGAAAGAAGTGACAGCAACACTGGCCCTAACCAAGATTCCAGAATCTCCCAGAGAACACGGGCACTATATAACAGGACTTCAAAATGTGTTTCTTGGCCAGAAATATGCATGTCGGTCAGCATAACATGGAAGACCTCTTAAAACAAATAGGACAAATGGGAAAATGCGAACTAAGATAGACTAATAAAAAAATCAAGGCAATTGTTTTAAAGATGAACATGTTCGGTAGTTAAACAAAAGCTTGCACACTGAGGAAAACATATCACGCTGGTCTTTATAACTCATTTGTTGCTTTGTGCTTTAACTCAGTGCCAGACCATTTTTAAAGCTGAAAAGTCAGATGACACACAGGTCAAAGTTCACTTGGTGCAACCCGGAGCAGTGACAGGCCACTGACAGTCAAACGGATGTTGGAGGATAAACAAGAGAAGCAGGAAGAGGGTTGAGGATTAGGAGCCATAGCATCAGTTAGGGATCAACACAGCCTATCTCATTACTCCCAGGCACAATAAGCACAACAACTCTCTGAGCACTTCATAATTACTGCTTGCTATGCCACAAACAAGCTGTGTTTATTACCCCTTTCTTCTCCTTGGTGCTTTCAGTGGAGAAAAAAAAAAGATCCTCTAATTGCTATATACTCTTAATACAAAAACACACTGGCTTCATGGGCGATTTGTCTGCTGTCCTGAAGATGGCTGGTTAATAAAGTTTTTATCTGTCAACATGGAGCACAGAAGAGGATTCAAGGTCACTGCTGCATACTCAATACCTGGTTAGCCACTGTATCTACCATCACTTTTGTTTACATAATTATATAAATACGATCAAATTTTCTTCTTAGAAAAAAGAAAAATAAGCATAATTTGAAGCTGATTATGTCTCAAGGAGTTTCCAGGTTGACTATTTTTTTTATTCTGTAATGTTTCTGTAATATGGTCGTTATGTGTATTCCTTTTAAAATGATGTGTATTTTTTAACAACTCATAGCAGCCACATTAAATGTGCAATTAATTATAATGTAACTGTCCAAAGAAGAGAGGTGATAAAACTGCTGCCATAATATATCTAAACAGATTCAGTTAAAAAGGTCTAAAAACACAGTAATACACTAAACATTCTGGCTTTTCCAGATGGGAGGTATTTATAAAAGATGTAACGTTCCTGAGTGAGCACATTAGAAGATGAGTAGAATCCCCCCCCCCCCCCTCAAACTAACTAGCTGGTAAACTGATATCACATATCTGAAGGACATATGAAATCAAAAGCACCCACACAAATCTCATAGGTACACAAAATGATATGGCACCTGGATGAAAAAAGTGCTATGTGCAAAAAAAAAAAAAAAAGTTATTCTTTTACATGTAAACTATTAATGAAAAGTAAAGGAAAATAGTTTTTTTTTTTTTAATTTATTTTTTAGAATCATGGCTCACATGCACACTAGTGTAATACCAATTGACAATCTCCCATGTTAAAATACTAACTTTACAAGAGGAATGACCAGGTTTACATTCTCAAAAATAAATAAATGAATGGTCTTGCTCATCTAGTTAAGAATTTTGCTATAAAAAAATAAACTAAGAAGTCGGCCATACAATTTCTCTAGTAAGAACGTTTTGCTTTAAGCCTCCTTTGTGCTTGAAAAATTAGCATCCGTTAATTAATATTACAGCAAAAACTTGATTCATTAACTAAGCTAGCTAGCGAGCACTAACTAACATTAGCTAATAACTACCCAACTCTAATCTCAAATATGGTCATGGACATTTCTTTTAGCATGACCCCTGCTCAAACACTATAAGGTTAAAACTTCAAAAGTAATCTACTGTTCAATGGGACCTTCATCCTCATGTCCTGCTGGCATTTCCTGTACCATTGGTGGGGCAGTACTTGCCCACCAGTGAGTGTAAGTTGCTTTATGCACTTCAAAATAGTAGGTGACTTAGTCCATATTAACTCGTTTTAACATAATTCAGTATAGCTACGAAGACAAATAAATAGGCAACTCTAGCAGCTCTGCCTTCACACACATGTAACATGCCTCACTTTCCTAACATCATATATTAAAAACACAAAGTCAGTTTGTCCGTTTACTTAAAAACGGACAAAATTGATTGTCTCTCATGTCAGTCAGTGTCAGCTTCACTGCTGCCCTGTCTGCTGTTTCAAACCTTACAACACCTCCACACTCACCTGTACGCTCCAGGGGATGTTTACTCATAACTTCCCAATTTCTGTATTTATCAATTTTGCAGGAAGTGATGAGCTCGGAGACTAGACAAAAACTCTAATTATATTCTGCTGCTGCAAGAAATCAATCTTTTCAAACCTGAATTATCTGTGAACTATTTGTTCAGTCATGTATTTTCTGACAGAGGTGATGTTAATACCTGCCTCCACTGTCAGCTTTTTCTCAAAAATCCAAAGCATGTACGTTTATTTTAACTTCTGAATGCTTTACAGCGGTGTTTTTTTTTTAAAAATCGTTTTGCACCCCTATACAGCAGCGACATGGTTCCGAACTACCTAATGTTAGTCTAGAGAGTTAACAACCAACTTCCAGCACAAACTACATAAGAATACAGTACTTTCTTTTGATAATGAAAATTTGTCTACTAAGTACTAAACAAACTCAAGATATATTTAATGAATTGATTTTAAATTAGGAGTCATGTTTAACCAAACACTCCCTGTTTATACGCACATACATACAGCACTTTATTCTTTTTCTTTAAAGATTTAAATTATCATGCCAATGGATGCATCAGAAACTCAGGGTTCAGTATCTTGCCCAAGACTCCAACATGCAAACCGAAGAGCCAGAGACCAGCCCACTCTACTTCCTAAGCCATGATCACCCCACTGCTTTACATGGACTTAAAGTCCATTACAGTATATTCTTTTTTTTTTTTTTAGAAACAAATGACATACCAATCATCATGCTCTTAACCTTGAATTTAAATGCTGTAGAGTGGAATTTTTTTTTTGGCAAACATACCAGGATTTTTGGTGATACTCTCATATAATCTCTCCATGAACTAATCTACTTTATCCTATCAACTAAACTAGCACAAGTGAGAAATCCTACATTTCCTGTCAAAACATTTACAGTATTTAGACTAAAATTGGATTATGTATAATAATACTATTACTACTATTAATACTACTACTACTAATTATAATAATATTGATGTTAAAAATGTCATCAAAGAGCACCAAAAGTGTCAATAGGAAGTCTTCCTATTTTACCTGGTTATAGTCTCACCAGCACAAAGTCATACCAATAAAGATGAGAAGTATCATCACAGCTGGTCTGCTTCACAGTTAATAGTATCATGGTGACTGCTGGATGGCAACTTGTGCTGTGTTACTGACTGGACAGTAATACTGGGAGACTATGGGATGGAGGCAGTTGCTAAGAATCATAATACTAGCAGTGGTTAGGATTTACTGTGCCCCTTTGGGGCTGATTGGATTAATTCCATACAAAGCGAGAACCCGGAGTGTTTTTATCGTTTTCCCTACTTTTTGAGTAAATCACAATGCTAAAAGTATCTAGAATCCTATACAGGTTCTGATGATCAAGAATCCACTAGTCTTAGTTTTTCATCATGATCTTTACTTTTGATCCTGTTGATGATGCAGCAATCAAATGTTGTATATGCAGGGTTTGTGTTTTTTTTCCTAAGTAGTTTGCCACATGTCGAGGTCAGGGATAAAGGCTGGGCGGATTAAAGCCTATATCGACTCAATGAGAAGAGGCCATATGGGCAAATGAGATCCATGTCCATGAAGCACTAATCTGGGGATGCCCTGAGTGACCAAGGATGGACACTGCCCACATCAGCTAAGAGGCTTGGGAATTCAAAAGCAGCCAGTGGACTGCTCTACTGTACCCTGCACATTAGCGCCCCCATCTGACCCTGAATAATCAGAGTAAAAAAAAAAAGAGCTTTGATTGATAAAGAAGATTAAAAACACAATCATGTAAACAAACTTGCGTAACCATTCATTCAAAGCGTACAGAGAGGAAACAGTCTTGTGAAGCTTACTATTTAAATTTAGATGAAAAAACTTGTCTTTAAGTCACACGTTAAGATTTAAATCTAAATATATACAATATAAAGGTGAATATACTATAGTGTAGATACAGATGCCTTTAAAGAGAAATTACTACTACATAAAGAAACTTATACAGTCATTACCAGAATAATAGTTGGTGTGGGCCCCATAGCAAATAAAAGTAAAAAAAAAAAAAGGCATAAATTAAGATGTAGAAGGTAAGGCAAGTGAAAAAATAAAAGTGGAGATAAAGCAAAAAGGAGGGGGTATTTATTAAAGATTCTGTCCCAGTGATTGGCTGCAAGGCTAGTAGCAGAAGGACAAATGGACAAATCTAAGGAGCTAATAACACTGAATACGGAACGGCCCTCATGGGCAAATCTGGCACTAAGATGATAATGAGATTATAAAACCCCACTATATTGCGGCAAATTGTATAAGTGTTTCATTGAACCTTGTTGAACTTTCATTTATGCATGCCAGGCTCCTTCCCTTTTTGTCTCTCTCCTTTCTTCTCCTTCCTGGGATGATGGGTAGAGTATGAGTAATAAGGAGAAGAAAAAATGCCTTCTGGAGTTTACCTAGTGCAGGGTTGAACAGAAGACCACAGACCGGGCTTTTCAGACATGCTTGTGGTTAGCATAATCACAGTAGCTTAAACTGTTTAAGGATATGTGCCGTTATTATATATCTCATTTCATGTGTATGTCACATACACTTATTGATAGGCTGCATATATCTATTCCAAAATATATAGATAATGACCAACAGAATCAGTACTTGAAAACCTGTCAACGTTTTTTCTTGTATATACGGTGGTTTGAAAAAGTATTGCAACTTTACTACTTTAATTTTTCTACACTATTGAGCCGAGTTCATTTTAAGTGAATAAAGTCTGCATTTCTGCCACCAAAATTTGATAACCTATAATATCAAATTAAAAACTCTGTTTTTTGGTGGGGCAAGTGTAGGACACATATTTGCCCTGAACCCACTCTAACATTGCCTCAGCTGTGTATTTTAGTTCATTATCAAGCCGAAAGGTAAACTAAGGTGCCTCAGTTTCAAGCTGCATACAGTCTGGGACAGGTTTTCATCAAAGTCATCTGTATTTCGATTAATTCATCCCTGGTGCCATGTCCTTATCCCTGAAGGTGAGCGGCATCACCATGCATAATGCTACCACCACCATGCTTCACTGTGAGGCTAATAATAGCCAAGTGTTAGTCATGTGACTGCAAATAAACATGACATAGACATAGGTTCATACAGTACAATAGCGTGGCTTGCTGATAGAAAGCTAAGGAGCAGGAGAGAGAGTCCTTAAGGTCATTTCATAGCAATTTTTATAACTCTTTTTCCAGAATAGTTGGGATACTGCAAAGGTAAAGATGACAGTGATTCTATATTCTAAAAAAATCGATTTAATTCAAACTGTTTTTCTTAACCTTAGTGCCAAAATATGTTACCTACTCACCAGCAGACATGTTACCGAGATGTCACCTTTTTAAGACGCCAGGTATTGTTCACGTTGAACATTCATCTGAATAAAACGTAAACGTAATGTAAACACGGTATGCCAAATTTTTACTACTCTCAAACACAATTATTCAGGACCAAGTGAAGATATTTTTCTCAGCTGTTACCATGAAAATCTCTCAAAATAAATTTTTAATGGTTGTAAAATTATGAAATTATGAAAATCCATAAAAACAAAAAACAAAAAAATACTAATCCTTTTCTTTCAGAGTACTCACAACTTAAATTACACATTACTATATGACAAATGAAAAAAAACTGAAAAAATATCCAAATTGAGATCCACTTTGCTGTTGATTTTTTTTTGACAAAAGTGTCCGTAGCTATGTCAAAGCAAATCTCTTATCATAAGCTTGACATGTATTGCAGAGTGGAAACAGTATGATTTATTTACTGTAAGCTTAAACATCAGCATTTTCCACATCATTATGATTTAGTCTGGCAATGTGACCCAGACAATGCCCTCACCCTCTGGATCCAGATCAAAGGTTAGCATCCAGTTCACCTGACTTTACCTGTCTACACCCTGCAACTCTGGCACAGTTAGTCAGGCTAAGAAAACACACAATACATATGTGAAAACACACACATGCACACACACACACACACACACACACACACACACACACACAAAATACACACACTTCCATGTGACCTTCTACCGAGGCAGCGGACTTCCACCCTACCAAGCTGAAAAAACAGGTTGGAGGAGGTGAGATTCATTTGAGTGGGTCTAGATTTCCTAAATCAACTCACACAAACATCAATCAAACACTGCGTGTGTGTGTGTGCGTGTGTGTGTGTGTGTGTGTGTGTGTGTGTGTGTGTGTGCGCGCGCGCGATTGATGTTTGTGTGTGGTGAAGAGGTGCAGAAAGCTAGAGGTGTTTCACAGTCAGCGAGGCATGGATCAGGGAGGTGAGGGTTACAGTCAAGTCAAACCTAGTGCAGGATAAAACACATTTGCAATAAAAGCATGACAGTGTGTGTGTGTGTGTGTGTGTCAGCATGCCTGCCTTTATTTTAAGGTACAGTGGCTCCCCATGTCATAAAAAAATATTTCTCATTTCCATTACAATTTATTATTTTTCTATACCATTGCCAGCATATTTTCATTCATGATAGGGAACATCAAAAAAGTACATACAATGCATATATATGTTGTAGAGGAAATGAAAGTGACTCCCATTCTGCAGTCCATTATAGTTAATTACAGCATTGTGCTGGGACGCTTGTACTAGAGCATGGTTGGTAATTAAAGTACAGGTAAGACATTAACTTACTTTTGTTAGCCATTAATCAGTGTTTACCTTCAGAGAGCTCTCCCTTTGTAATTAATAATCAGCTTGGACAATGAGTAATCACCCAAGAGGAAGTTGTGTGTTCATGTGTGTGCTTTTATGTATTGGTGTATTATTAGCAAAGGGGTTTTCCCACCTTTGAAAGTACAGCCTTACTGATAAATGAATGATCTTCAGTCTCAGAAAAAAAGAAGAAGAAAAAAAAAACTCCAAAAAAGGCAAATAAACGGAAGAGCCATTACACACAGTACTCTCCTGGTTTTTCTCTCTCTTCATCCCATCTATTTCTAATCACCTTCATTCTCTCCAATTTTGAATTTTATCATTTTCTTGGCATCTAAACAGCAATCCAGGTTTGGAATGATTACATGTTGGGACGGCTTCCGCAACCCCCACATTAACAAGCACCCGACTCCTCAACTTACTTCTGTCAGCCTTGCTCCGACTCCAACACACACATGCGCAAACACACAAAGGGAGCTTTTCCAGAAAGAGATTGGTTCCACTTTATCTGCATATTTAGCCTGTGTTCAGTGTGCTGCTAACTGATAAAATTCTGCAAGTGTGCCAGGCCCCTGCCAAATGCCAGAGCAATGACCTTCTTTAGGGGAAGAAATTTCTTTTGCAAGAAATAAAATAAAACAAAACAAACAAATAACAAAACAAAACAAACAAACCCTGGATAATCAAGGGGGAAAAAAAGGTAATGAGAGGGGAAAGCAAGACAGTCAGAAGAAGGGGAAGGATTCAGGCTTTCTTCCAATAAAAATGAAATTGATATATTAGCGAAGACTCCCAGAAAGTATACCATAATATTAACATATTATGGTATATCAGCATTGCTTCACAGATGATTAGGAATAGTAGATAAGCTCTGCTCCCACTTCTCCTTGCACCCTTTTGCCAAAATAATCAAAATCAAACACAATCCACATTTCTCACTGCACATGCAGAGAGGCAAGAGGTGTGCTGAGGAGCGAAGAAGCAGATATATATAGTGAGAAACCAAGAAGGATTATAATTCTTCTAAGAATTATTTATTATCGAAGATGAGGAATGGACGCAGGAGAGCAAAAGAACAATGGTAAGACTCATCCTTCAACTCATTCTCCTATCAATGCTGCTTGACCAATACCCTCTTAGCCTTCAGACATCACTTAGTGCATGTGTGTGTGAGTACGTGTGTGCACGCATATGTGTGTGTGTCTCTTAAGTGAGTGATTATATCCCCTTCTCTACAGCAGCCAAGTTACCCAGGGCCTTGCTCAGTCTGGCTACATAGAAGAGCATTGGTTCACGTTAGGATGTCTGTCACTGCATATGTGCACATGCATGTGCGTGCACAATAACAAGGATTCACTGGTCTGTTTCCTGTTGCTGAGAAGCTTTATCGCTAACCTCAATTAGCAACACCTACACACACATACCCACACTATAGCAGCCCAAACAACAGCAGTCATCGTAGCAGAAGAAGTGACTGCTGGAAGCTGTATCTGTGTTGATTGAAGTGTTGGGCCACGATGCCCTGACAGCCTTCCTTCAACCTTCTCTCAACCTTGTCACCTCTGTTGCTCTGCTGTGACTCTCAGCACAATAGCTGCTGCTTGTGAACCTGCCAGGCTGCCAGGGACACAAAGATGACTAAACCAACCTTTGACATCAGAAGTGTCCACTAAAAGACCAGAGACAAGCCGAGTTGGCAGCTCTGTTAACAGACTAGAGATCTAGATCTTTTCAGCTTCGTTAAAGTAGCAAAAGTCAATAGCGCTCGAGTCAATAGTGCATACATATGGATGGACCCCGTGTCAGACAGGTCTGTGTTTGGATGACGTTAGGCATGCCAACAGTTTCAAAAGGTGACCTCAATATTTTGGCACAACTGTTGCTGTCTTTTGACCGACAGCAGTCACAGAAAAGGAGCAGAAGAGACATAAATCATCAAAGTAAAAAAACTGACATTTGAGCATGAAATACAGCATGGGTTTTGTATTGAAGGCTAGATGACATTTCAAGGAGCTGATTCACTCGTAGATGTTAAGGCCACCCACCCACACAGCTCCATGTGGAACATGCCGTTTTAGTGGCCAAGATGAGATAGGAGTGCTAGAGATGTATTCACAGACATGTGGAGCATGTGTAAGATGACCTATACATTCACCATGATGTCAGGGAGGATCTTTGAAGAGAATAAAATCACAAAGCAGAGGATCCTGAGTGAAGATGGAAATGAGGGAAGAGCCAAGAATGTGAGTGTTCGAGTATGTTTGTGTGTAACACTGTAACAAAGTAAAAACAGGTGTTTTTAATACCCGCGACAGATATATTGCTTCCTGTTTAAGGCTTGACTTTACTTCTTTTTTTTTTCTCTGTGCGAGCATGCCTGTGTGTGTGTGTGTGTGTGTGTGTGTGTGTGTGTGTGTGTGTGTGTGTGTGTGTGTGTGTGTGTGTGTGT
>JAVDPK010000671.1:289595-303868 GCA_034780415.1 Cichlasoma orientale
CACACACACACACACACACACACACACACACACACACACACACACACACACACACACACACACACACACAGATGTTTGCTCTCTGCTGCCTCTATGATGGTGAGGCTGATATGATTGCCACTTAGGAAATCAGTGTGTTTTCACACCACTCTCTGCTCTGCCAAAGCTAATGTGTTAAATATCCATTGGGTACTGCTGTCCATTTCTAAGACACACACAGCCTTAGGGGCTGATAAACACTGATTTCTTGTACTAACGGAGCCCGAAGTTGGCATCCAAGCCAACATTTCTAAATTGGGGTGTAGTGAGAAAATTTCAACAACCTATGAGTTGGAATTTTCATTATGGGAATTTTCAGCCAATTTTTCTAAATTTGTTATGAGAACACTGAAGTGCAGCTAAATTTTAATCCTTTTTTTCCCATTCTTCTTGTTATTGGGAACAGAGCCCATTTCGTCTTTTTTCCGGCTCAGTTTTCTTTTTTCCCGTTTCATGCATATTCAGTTTTGAAGATTTACAGATCAAGACAAAAAGTCCAGTTACCGTACATGTTTTGAAAGCATGTGTCTGCTCATGGCCAAATATACCAAATATCTCAGTGAACAGTCTTTTGCCTTAACTTTAAATTATGCACAAATGAAGAGAAGGAAAATTATACTGAAAAAACTAATCTGGACAAGCACACTACCCTACTTATTACAGGTTTGTATTTGAGTGTATGTGTCACAATTCTCAGAGGAGATCTTACGTTTAAACTACCAGGGCCACTTGACCCATCTCTGAGTGAAAAACACATGGGAAAAAGTTCAGCGAAAAAAGAAAAGGGGAGGGGAGGTAAAGTGACAACGAAAGTGTTCCTCCCATCAGTTATCATCTTCTACTCCTTCATATTTGCTCGCCTCCTGTGCCGTGGGGCAAGGAGAAAAGAGAGAGGCCAGAAAAAGAAGAAAAAAAGAAAAGAGGGACGGCTCTGTGAACTTGCTGTACTCAAAGGCAGAAGAGAGTGAGCGAGGGAAATTTACAGAAGGCCAAATGAAATTAATGGTAATATATAACAATCTGAAATTAACTTCTCATTGCCACTAGCCATGATTTAAAACAGCTT
The DNA here is from genome assembly GCA_034780415.1 of Cichlasoma orientale. Taxonomy (NCBI): domain Eukaryota; kingdom Metazoa; phylum Chordata; class Actinopteri; order Cichliformes; family Cichlidae; genus Cichlasoma; species Cichlasoma orientale. The sequence goes on from JAVDPK010000671.1 coordinate 290,701, forward strand.
TTTAACGAGAGGAAAGATGAGTCAGAAAAGAAAGAGAGGGAGAAGGGGTTGAGGCCATATTACAAATTGGACAGGCTGGGGGTAGCTCCAAGTTAATTTTCCCCATCATGTAAAAACTTTGCAGTTCTCAAGGCATGCTCACTTAAATTATTATTATATTTGTGCCCAAAGTAATCAAGACATAAGACTGAGATATAAAAAATAATATTGAAGCAGAGTTTAAGAAAACACAAAGCAATTCAATTAGTCAATTTAATAGACAGGATAAAGGAAAAAAGTTCATTTTAGATTGTATCACAATGCTCTGTCAGACTAGATTTAATATCAGAGAACCAATAATAATAATAACAATAATAATAATAATAATAATACATTTATATTATTGTTATTGTTATTATTAATATTATTATTATTATTATTATTATCTGAATAATGTTCTCAACAACCACAACATAAAAAATGACCACAATGATTCCCTTATTGAGTTAAATGTAAATCTTACAAAAAAAGCACACCAGTTGACGTTCTTTTCAAGTGATATTGTTGATTAAAAACAAAGCCGTAGAAGAGGAAAATGGGCACACACACACACACACACACACACACACACACGCACACGCACACACACACATAACTCCGTATAAAGCATATTATTAATCTTATAAAAAAAAGCAATTAAATCAAAGTGGTATAGAGCCTGAAGCTATGAGGACTGTCAATTCTGCTGGAAATGCCACAGAAGATTACAGTTGGGTTTGTGGATTCCATGAACCCTTTTTTGATTAGGGGGAGTCAATTATTTCTTATTACTGAAGATGCTATTTCGGAAAAAGACCTTGTCAGTCAATCATGCAAAAAAGTCCTCGAAAAGCGTGAATAAACCGTTAAAGAGAGAGGTGGCGGCAGACTGGTGGATGGGTAGGTTCGGGGGAGGCGTGGGGGGTGGGGGGGGTGTCACTGACCCTTTTCCCTACCCAAACTCCTACTTGTAGTGAAATTACCTTTTAACTATTACACCTCTGTCAGGTCTTTTTCAGTCTATGGTAATTAGAGCCTTCAGTGGAGCACATCTGAAAAGAAAATATATTTATTAGTTTATCTCAGAGAAAGGCATTTATGTAGAGCTGAAGGTAAGTTTGAATGTGGTGATTATCTTGTCATTTTAAAATATTTTTTCTCTGAGTGTGGAGTGTCTGTGTGTATGTGTGTGCATGTCAGTGTGAGTGAACACTATATACAACGCCAGGTAATGTGCTATTGTGTGAGGATATGTGTCTGGATGGACAGACACACGTGCATTCATACATATATAAAATATATATTTATACGCGTGTGCGCACGTATGTGCACGTGTGCTTAAGCTGCATTCAGCACACTGATGGGCGAGCGCAGCACATTTCTCCCGTCCTCTTTGTTCTGTGTTGGGTTTGACACCTCTAAACAATAACAGCGCCTCACTTTGCCCAGCCCCAACCCACCACTAACCACACACTGCATGGATGGGAGCTGCCAATTAGCACTATCAAACACCCCTCATCAGCTGTCTTCTTACCATAGACAACAACACAAATCAATAATTCAGTTTTCTTTAAAAACAATCATATTCATCAGCAGACTTAAGGATAAATGAGGGAAAAGAGCATGGTCACTAATTGCAAAGTATAGCTTCTGAAATATACAAAGGATACAAAGAACAAAACTAAAGTACTGCTGGGGTAGCCACATGAAGTGGAGCAAAACAAGAAGCTTCCGACCAGCAGAGTAAAAACAAAACAGAAACAAAGATTTGCATCCTCTCCATCTCTTCTCAACAGTGGTGTCCAAATCCCCGGTCCAATTGCTAGGCATTTGAATAAATAGGGCCGTTGTTCTCATGCACTCTTTCCCCCCCCCTCATATACAGGCATTCCCCACTCTGAAAATGTTCAACTCTCTTCCTTATTTATTTATTTCTTTAATCATTTTATAACGTTGTGTTTTTTTTGGCGGCCAATAGGCAGCCAGATGATATTGTATGACCCAGGGGATAGAGGCCGAAACAGGGAGAGCGACATGAAGAGGGGGGGCCTGTCATGGAGTGAGGGTCTCTGAGGGCTGGAGGTGAGCAGAGGTGGCTGAGAGATGACTGTCGTTCTTCTCAGTGGTCCAAGCCCTTTTCATTAACCCACACCCCTGGGTTCACCAAACAGAAACGGGGGGTGAGCGCGAGGACAGGGGGACGCGGATGGGTGCTGAGCAGTGGCCCTGGTGACCACCAGAGACCTGCCGCCTGTCTGCCTTCCTGTCTGTCTCAGTGCAGATCTGTGTCATCCATTACAGACAAGGGACTGCTTTTTAACAAAATGCAAACACAAACAAGAGCACATGCATGGTGACACAGACAAAGACGAAGCATGCATACAAAAATACACAAGCATCGAAACCTTCTAAGGAAAAGAGAGGGGTAACAAAGGACAGGCAGTGCCCCCTAGTGTTTTCATCAAAGAGAACTCAGACCAAATCAACTAACCATCACCCCAAGCAACGCCACAAAAACAGAAATGAAAGGACAGCGAGGGAGAGAAGAGAGATAGAGGTGAACGGAGGCGAGAGGTGAAGAGGCTTAATTGATGAGAAAAATGGCTTCACGTGTGGAAGGCACAGGCAGGGTGGCGGGTGGAAGGAGCCAGACACTGGTGAAAGGAATGAAAGGGATGGAGAAAACAAGGGATGAAGAAGAGAGGGATGTTAACAAGCAAATATAGGGGGATGGGGATGTACTGAACATGTTAGTTGGTTGGTGGCTGCGGGGTTAAAAGTTATCTGACACCGCCGAGGTATTTTTCATGCTCAAGGCCGCGAAAGTAAGAAAGTGAGAGGTGGAGAAATAGAGAGAGAGAGGCAGGCCATGCATGAAAGCCAATGTCAGAGGAGTCCAGAGGAATAGTCAAGTGTGAAGCCATCTAATAGGAAAGCAGAATATATATGAGACAGGGACCCACACGCACTTACAAAGAACCTGTCCCGGTAACTGATCTGAATATGAACCATGAACTAATGACTGGCATGATGAAGGGAGAAACCAAAACCTAGTTCACTAGCACAACAAGCAGGCCTTATGGAGTAAAATGCACACTCTTGCTTAAAGATGAAAACATTTATACTCAAATAACGTGCAATAACGTGAACGTGCAAGAAAAAAAAATCTGTGAATGCGTGTGGATGCTTTTTTTTTTTTCTTTTCATTCGGACAGCAGATCCAGCTTCATATTCCCACCATGAAACAAGGCCTACCCTTCAGTGAGTTCCATATTCAACTCCGAGCCGGCTAAGACATCAAAGGGTGCTCCACACCAGGAGTCTCTCGCTCACTCTCCTTCTCCCTTCCTCTCTCTACCTTCCTTTGGTCTTTCATAACCCCATCGTATTTCACAGCACATAAAGCCTTAAAATGGCACATAAAACAGTTCATCTCTTTTCACTGTCAGCTTTCCAGGCTTAAAAAATTAAATATGTTTTACTGCAGGTACATAACTAAAACACACCCCTGGAAAAAACTGCCATAAAGGATTCAAACAAGGCATTCCATAAGTATTGAAGGCTATAGAACTGGGAATATATCAGCTGAATAGCCTATATAGGGTAAACCAAGTTTAAAAAGCAGACAAAATGAACTGACTGAAAATCTGCGGGACTGCCTGTTTTCCATTTGCCATCAGTCTCATCATTATGTGCCTTCCATTTAAACACTGCAGCTATAAGTAGAAAACAAACCACACGGTCTGCAAGTTATGCACTGACACAAAAAATGACAGGCATTAAAAAATTCCTGTGACCCTGGTACTTAAGGTTTAGACCAATACCACAGAATACCAACACAGCATTCAGCGAACTTTAAAAGCAAAGACAGACTGAGAGAGAGAGAGAGCGAGAGGCAGACATGGACATGGAAGATGCAGAATCTGAAGGACAAAAGCAAAAAGGGATAAGAGGAGAAGAGGGAGACGGAAAAGCAGAGTAGAGGAAAGAGGGTTAAACTTCAACCCTAGAGTCACTGAGTTCACTGACATTTGCACCAGGATCCGCCTAGCTGTGCCTCACAGCTTTTCAAAAACAACACTTTCTCTCCTTTCAATTCCTAAGACTTATTCTTCCTGCTACATTTGTCACAGAATGAGACCATTCACAGTCTTGAGGGCAGAGGGGGGAAAAAAAAAAAAGAAAAAGAAAAACCCAACAAAAACGGAAACGCAAACTGGATTCAAAGTGTTGAATTCGAGCGATGCTTGTGTGACAATTTGCAGCCCGGTACGGGCTCGAGATTCCTCTCCTATATTGTATTATTCTTACCGAAGGATTAACAAGTGGGAAAGGAAAAAATGGCATGTGACAAGTGATTCATTTGAGCTGTTAACATGTCATCTTCAACGCATTCAAACCTCGTGCCAAGCACTTGTATTCCCTCTCTGGTGAAGGTGACCTAGGTCGTAACCAGCTGACATACCCAGACACAGCAGGTGAATGCACGAAAATACCAGCGAAAAACAGCGAGACAATAAAAGACACGTTAGAGCAAAAAGGGTTAAGAAAAAAATCCACTCGTTAAACATTTGGGTAAAGTTTTTAAACTTTGATTTTCCGATCATTTATTTGACATTTTTGATGGTACTGAGTTATAAGGTTGAGATTGCAATTTCATGTGAATGATTTCACACAAAATAAACAGCACTTCAGGGATTTTTTTTCTTAGGACTGTAAGTATGAAGTGTGAGAATGATGAATCACTGGGAAAAATGAGTGGTTTTGGAGCGAGATGGTTGTTGAAAAAGACAAATCTAAAAGACAAAAAAAAATAGTGTGAAGGAGAGAGAAGTGAGGTCATTCTCAAGTGAAGGATAAGAATCGCTGGAAAAGAATAGAGTAGCAAATTTGGTGTGAAGTTGAGGTTAAGAGAGGGAAGGGAAAAGAAAGTGACTGAAGCAGAAGCAAAGGGGAAGAGCAAAGCGCAAAGTGAAATACCATATACACCATGACGCAAAATAAAAACAAGAAAATGAAAGGAGGTAAGTTTAAGTGTTAAAAGAAAGTAGATACTAGAAGGGTCACCAAAGAAGCTCAGAAGTATTTTATTCACAAAAAGCAGCGGCGGCAGGGAGTGGTTTGACATTTAAAAAAAAAAAAAGGTGGGGGCAAGGGGAAAGTAAGAATTAAGGCGAATTTGGATGCCGAGCAAAGGAAAAAGGCAACAAATGAGAGAGGAGTGGGGAAAATGGATAACAGTGGCCAATGAGTATTAAAGAGTGACTGAAAGAAAGATAGAGGTCTGAAGTAAAAGAGAGAGAAGAGATTGAGACCTTGCCGCTGAGGCAACGAGCTGAGTGGAACGAGAAAGGCAGACAAAGCTGCGCGCTGCTTTCACAAAGCAGAACAAAGAGAAGAGGTGCATCATGGGAATCTGATCCTTGCGCCGCTACTGACGCCATGCTGGATAAAGACACAATGGCACATATGCACAAGTCAAAATGCATGTAAGCCTTCATGTGATACCCAAAGACATGATTAAATGATTAGCCCTCTGTCTGAGTGAAAAAAAAGTCTGCTTCGATAAATTCTTAAAGAAAAAGAAAATAGCTGTACCTCTTCAACTTTCATAAGAATTCACAACTACAGTAATACACAAAAACTATGGATGGTTGACAGCAGAGAAACCATGAGCAAGCCCAGACAGCATCGTCTCTGAACAAGTGAAAGGTAAAGAGAGGGAAGACTGTCCAAGCAGTCTACAAGGCAGACAGTTTTACTGAGAGGGTGGAAGAGAGAGAGAGAGAAAAAAAAATAAAGTAACCGACAGCTTAGAGGAGAGTTTTCTCTGTAGCACACCGATACAAGCAGGACCGGGGTTGAAGCAGAGGGTGAGGATGAGCAGGAAGGGAGGAGGTCTGTTCAATTTTAGCTGTACTTCAGGTATGAGTGGAAAAGGCAATATATGTTTGAGTGTGCTGAATGTTTTATATATTCCAATGTGTATCATTTTATATTGAATTCTACTTTCTTAAGAAGCTTACTCAGGGAAACACGGGCTGAATGAACCATAACATGGGTGGCAGTGAAAAACGTTTCATACTTCCTTAGTTCTAAAGAAAGAAAAAAAGTATGCGAAATATTAAGATATTGGTTTTAAAGTTTTCCATCTATCCGCTATGACTCCTATGTGTCCCTCTCTTTCTGTTTCCTCTCCTTTCTCTCTCTCTCTCTCTCTCTCTCTCTCTCTCTCTCTCTCTGTCAGTCTCGCTCTCTTCCTCCGGCAGGTCTGATATGCTAGAGCTGCAGCTGAACTCTGAGTAGCACTGTCTCCGGGAAAAAACAAAGTGATCAATGTGAGAAGGCACGGGGCGCTCATGGACAGGCCAATCAATGGTGGAAAGAACCTTGCCCAGGGCCTTATGCAAATGGAAGCACGTCCTGTAACCTCGGGAGTGAACATGCGCACTAGATCAATGGGACGAGGGTAGAACCTTACAGCAAGATCAGCCTCAGCCAGTAAATATGTAATGATGAATCCCTCAAGATTTAACTGAACTCAAATGAACTTCAACTAGCTCTGTGTTTTATATCATAAAGTGGTGAATAAGACCCTGTGCTGAATAGGTTTGGTACGGGGTGCATGGGCAGCACAAGAGGGATTAAAAAGAGCCTTTGCACAATGATGCACTAAGGACAGATGGATTTTGCACTTCCTTTTTACTAGGAAGGAAAAAAGCAGGAAGACAAAAAGGTGAGACTTGTGAATACTCACCTCAACAATACTTGTTTGAGATGTAATGATTTTCAATTACATTGCCATGGCAACATCTTTGTGTTTTGAAGAAAAAAAAATAAAGGGAATAATGGGTAATCGGGATGAGCTAGTGAAAGCTTGCTCCGCCATTCAAAATCATGGATGGTTAGACCAAGGACTAGATAAGACAAACTATTCATAACCAACATTTAGTAATACCTTCATATGCTGGAGTCTGAAATTGGTATCAATCATAGTCTCACACAGACCAATTCTTCCTCATTATGTACACGATAACTGTCGCACTGAGGAAACTGATAACTTTTTCTGCTTGCCAGCAGATGTCTACAATAAAATGACAGCAACTTACTGAAGTGTTCAGGGAAACACACAAACCTTCATACATACAGAGAAAAAAGAGGGATTCTCAAACTGAGGAAATGAAGTCCTAAAGTATATTGACTGATCCTGCATCATAGCTTCAGGTGAAAGCAACAGCTTCTGTCTGCCTCTGGGCTGTTAAATGCACTATAGGAAAATTTTGATCAAAACAAGACACATAAATCCCAGAGATTGTAAAAAGTCTGGAATAACAACTGGTGCCTTGAATTGCCCTTGGTAGCTGGCTATGCCTCAGATAAGCATCTACCTAGCTGTACCTGCAGTAGGCCTACAGCTGAAACAAAGTTCAGAGAAACAGCTGTTAAAACATTAAACACATCACTTTTCTCAGAGCTTCTCGTGCCCATCAACCTTTTCTGTGTTGTAAAAAGACTCCAGGAGAATTTATGTTAATCCATTTGACTGGCATCAGATAGTTACTAAAAAGACAGAAAAAGACAACTGACTGCAGTAATGCTACTCTGAACGGTGGCTTCAATGGCAGCAAAACAGAAGCACACTACGGGATTCAGATTAACTCCTAACAGAGTTAGCTGGCCAGTTAATGGTAGCTATGCACATAAAGTGCGAGAAGAATACAGAAAATGCAAAAGTAGTCAGCAGCAAACATGAAATAAGAAGGTGTATAACTCAACAGGCAAACTGATGCCACTGTGTTTTCTGGAATACAAAGTTTCTTGCTAACTCTGGTGATTCAGACCACTTTCCTTCTGTTTACTGATGTAAACAATCTGACTAAAGCGAGAAATGCGGTATAACCTGGAGGCAAAAAAGCATCACAAGTTTTACATTTCTGTTCCTGAGGTCTTGATTGTCTTGCAACTTCAAAACAATAAAAACAACATAATTAATAATGAAGGAAATTAAACAACATGTAGGAAGCAAACAACCAAACAAAAAAAAGAGAACCTATTAAAATCAATTACCCTTGATATTGAAGGAAGAGCAGAGGAGACACAAGAGGTAAGTATTTTCAACCCCCCCACTCTTCACTAACACCACAAATGCAATCTAGAAACCAAAGATGCTCCTGAAACATAGAGAGAAATACCAACAAAGGTGAGAATAATGGCGACGTATTGAAGGGAATACTTCACAAAGCCTATTGTGTGAGTATCCTTTTCAGGCAGCAAACCCGCTGTAATTTGGTCTGCGTCATCTGCCTCTAGTCACAATGCAGCACTACAGCTTTGAAATGGATGGCAAATGAAGGCCATTTGTACATAATCACAGCAGATAGAAGAATTCAGGGCCCCTACAATGTGTTGTTGAGGTGGAAAGAAAGACCTTGGTCTATCTGTGGCAACCAGCACAGCTAAGGTTTGGCAAGGGGGTCTTTTTTTTCCCCAGAAACAAGCAAATCAATTCAAATCAAATCAGCTTGCTAGCCGTGACATTTAAACAGTTCAATTTACATCCTTATGTTAAGAGGAGAGCCGCTCTCTAAGATCCTATTCATTCACAAAGAAATTAGACGGCTATATTTCAGCCGCTTAATAGAGCAAATATGCTGTAGTTGTACAGAGGAAGAAACCATATCTTTTCATGGTGTACAAAGGGCCAGGCATTGTCTGTCATTACGACCGGAGCACAAAAACACAGAGAGAGATAATATACATAATATAGACAGGACAAGAAAACAGCACCATGCATTAACACATGTGTGCGCACCCAAGTGCGTACCAAAACACACGCACAGATGCAATTACACATGCACACTTTGTCAGTGGAGATGGTGTATGTCCTGAGGGCTGCTGTCCTGCCGTGCAGGCTGGCAGGCACTTTTGTCGTGGTGGTCCTTTTGTTTCACATCAAACAAAACGCCACAGCTTTGCATACGGCTCCACTAATTTCTGCTAGTGTGCCCCAGCCATTTATCATTGCCTCTCACCCTCTCCTCCTCTCCTCTCCTAACGTGGCGCTGATAGCTGCTCTCTTAACCAAGCTGTTCTGCTCAGGACGATACAGGCTTCTCCAGGCAAAGGCTGACACGCACAAAAGTGCGCATATACATACGCGCAACCACACAAACACGCACGCAATCAGACAAGCACAGACCCATGCAATATGTGCGCAGCCACTTACAGACACAGAAACACACAGGCATATGAGCACAAGCAGACAGACATACATGCAGGAAACTGCTCTACAACTGCACCGCTTGCAAGCCCGCCAGCTATGGAGAACCTTGAGATAAAAACAAACCTTCTCTTCATCCCCTCCAGAAGCAACAGACAGGCAAGCACTTAGAGTTTCGAAGGCAGGCGAGACGTGCATACAACATTAGATGAGGGGATTTTCGGTGCCGTCGTATGGACGACTTCAGAGCAGAGATTTTGTCAACAAATTTAAGTGATTTTTGCTTGTGTGGTGATGAATACAGGTGAAGGTTGCATGGGTCTTAAAGAGTGTTTCTGATAAATCTGAATGTGGAACACAGCTTGACAAAGTGTAAAACAAGTCACCAAACATTTTGGAGAAATCGACTTGTCTGGTGACTGAGTGGGATTTACATGCTGCAAGAAGATCGTTATCAATTTTGACTCTTTGTTGGGAGGAAAGCACACACACGCACGCACACACACACACCTGGCAGCAGCAGCGAGAAAAACGTGCAATAAAAAGAGAGAGAACAGAAAACATCCAATAATTTCATTTGTGCTGAGAATATTTTGTGCTGTGTTTGCTAATATGCCTGTCACCAAATACATCTGAGAATCAGCTGAGCTTTGTCACAAGTTAAGAAAGTGTGGAATGCCAGCAAAGTTAAAATGAGCTCCATGCAGTTATTTTACTAAGTAGTCAGTGAATAAAGGATTACAGTTCATAAACTAACACAAATCCCCTTGAGCACCTTAAACCACAATGTCTAGTTTGTTAACTCTATATGATAAATAATAAGAAAAAAAAACGCAAAAAAAAGGTGCTAGCAAAAAGCCATGCAGCCGGGCATAATTCCTGCAATATCGCTTTCATTGAAAATAATCAGACTAAAAATAAATATTCAAAAACATTGAAAAGATTAGTGTCAAATACTCACACACACTCAGGCCCAACAGTCTAAGACTACATCAAAAATCTGTCACATATTCATGAACACCTGAAACAGTCACGTTTACATTTTCACCTACATTTTAAGTCACATATCGTGATGAGAAATGAAAATAAACTCAGAACTAGTTTTAGATCAGCAATAACGGTTAAAGCAACTAACCATGTACTAACTGTCAAACATCTCTGAGCTGTGCCCCCTCCATTTAATCGCGCATTCACATAACACCCAGGTGGATTTGACCAACTACTAAATGAACATGAAGTTATTTTTCACACACTATAAATGTGGCTGAGGCTCAAGCTTTCACCAGAACAACGCTAACAAAGTAGCACTGGAGTAGTGAGAAACATGGCATGAGAACTAATTGAATGCATCACAAAAAGAATAGAGGGGCTTTCTCAGCGTCAAATCCTGGCTAGTGTGACTGTTTGTAAGAAGGCAGTGAAGGACACTTAAACACTTTGTGGAAATTACACCAGTTGTTTCTAAGCCATACCATAAGTGACCACACCATCAGTCACATCGATACATTGCTTTGTTTTGTGGCAGGTGGAAAAAAACAACATTGCAGATATAGAATTTTCAAAAATAAAGAACACAGGTTTGCAATCAGTGAAAACATTCTGCAAAGAATGAATCTAATGGCGTTTCGAGCAGGATAAATAGTGGTTAGTAAGATTCATTCTGCAGCAACACAACGAAACCCAAACAAACCTCGAAACGTTACAAAAACACTTCGAGGACCACAAAGATTCAAGAACCGCTAACTGCTATGGATTTTCTTGCATGGTCACCTCAACCCCACTGAACAATTATGAGAGCCAAGAATTTCTGACATCCCAAGAAGCTCTAAGGAACACTGAAAAATCAGGCTGAGACAACACAGATCACGCTTCGCACAAAAATGTTTTGGGTATAACAAATATTATGACATTCTAAAATTAATGGTTGTGTCAACTTTTTCATTCAAATTGTTATGCTGATATTATCATTTATCATTGGCATACATTCATGGCAAAATAAAAGTATCATTTATTACCTGTATCAAAGATTTAGACCCCACTTTGCATACATGCATGTGATTCTACAGAAGCAAACTCTAAAATGGGTGACAACTGGAAGCAGGATTGTTCGCACAACTTCACGTGTTCACTGAGCTGCTACCATCCCCCCCGAGGCAAGACTCTGAGTCTGGCCCTGCCACAGATGGGAGAGGGTTAAATAGGAGGACAGTGGCAATGGGGGCAAAAAGGCATAGAGCAGAGCTGGTTTTGGCATGCCAAATATAATGCTGTCGGAATGTATTATATATAAAGGGCCTCTTGGCCCGGACATGTTTGTAAATGAGAACTGGTTCCCAAACGTTTTACCTGGTAAAATAAAGGTTGGAAAAAACAAAGCAAACAAGGGAGAAACCTAAAACCTGAGTATGCAAGTACTCTTAATTGTACTTCAACTTGTAAATCCAAATCGATATACTACAATGTGCAGCAAACAATGCACACCGTGGTATACAAGTGAAGTCTATAAGGAGGGATGAAAAACCCTCGAGCATCTCTTCCCACATCTGACATCTAGCCATAACTTACATGCAATTACACACACATTTACTACACAGAGAGAGAGCTTAAATATATTTATATATTTTGTATATTTATTGCAGATGGAAACAGGTGGCAGTAAACAGAAAGTGTACTCGAAGATAATTTGCAAGCATGTAATGTATGTATGAGCTGTATTCAAAGAGGGCACTTAAAATCTGTAACCATGTTTTTGAGGGGCTGTTGTGGTGGCTGGCTGGGTGTCTGGTTGGCACCCACACATTTGTGTACTAGGAGACAGATGCATTCTTACATAAGACCTTATATAATGATGCCCTGTCCTATCCAATAAGAGTGCTCCTTTTTCACTCTGTGAGCGGGAAGGTTAGTGTGGGTTAGACAACCCTTCCTCAACACAACCACCACCACTTACACTTACACGTCCACCCCCCTAACTCCTGGCAACGAAAAATGATGAAAAAAACAAGCTGAGCGGAGGGAGAGATGGATGCAGGTCCTTCGTCCTATATGGCTCTATCTCCTCCGTCCCTTCCTCTCTTTCTGGCTTGGTGTGAGATTTTGTCCTAATGATTATTTAAATGTGGAACCTAAACAAGCAAGGTCATTTGTTTGTGTGCACGTGTGTGTGTGTGTGTGCACACGTGAGTGAGATGGAGATGGAAAGAAAGAAATAGGACTCCACAGCTGGGCTAAAACATCTTATATTTTATAGGTACTGCAGAAGAACTGGACTAACAACAAAGTAGAATTTAGGGCAGCTGAGGGAACATGATCCATATTTCTTACAGTTGAGAGACAAGAAGAAGGGCCAGGGTGGAGCAGGGTGTAACAGGCTGGGCGAGCATCACAGCAAGTGTCACAGCCCAGGGACTCTATGAAAGAGAACCTGAGAAGAGGACCAGTGAACAGAGATGGATGGATGGATGGACTCTGTGATAATTTAACGATAAAAGAGTGACTAAGGTAGGGCAAAGTGGAGAAAGAGCTTCTCCCTGTAGCACAAGCGTCTCCGTCTCTCAATCAGAGGCAGTTAGCTACTGTTTGATATATCTATAATTGGTCAGTGCACACTGTGAAACGTTTTAAAAGAATCAAATTGCAGTGAAACACTTGAGTGCTCCAAACAGGGGCTAACATTCTCTGCTACAAGGGGAGCGAGCAGGAGAAATTAATGGCGGGCCTTTTTGATGTGCTTGATCAGAAATGTATTTATTAACTGCAAAGGAGAGTAGTAATTAACCCACAGACAACTTGTTTTCTCTTGGTCTTCTCATGTGTCAAATGGTTCTTCCCACAAGGCTCCAGTCTGCGCTTGCCAGCTCACACACACACACACACACACACACACACACACACACACACACACACACACACACACACACACACACACAC
>JAVDPK010000671.1:304043-345833 GCA_034780415.1 Cichlasoma orientale
TGTGTGTGTGTGTGTGTGTGTGTGTGTGTGTGTGTGTGTGTGTGTGTGTGTGTGTGTGTGTGTGTGTGCGTGTGTAATGTTTAGCACTGTTGCCTGACAGCAGGAAAGTCCTGGGTTTGAATCCACCGGCCAGCTGGGGCCTTTCTATATGGAGTTTGCATGCTCTCCCTGTGTTTGCGTGGGTTCTCTCCGGGTACTCCGACTTCCTCCCACAGTCCAAAGACTGTGCATGGATTAGGTTAATTAGCAATTCTAAATTGGCCGAAGGTGTGAATGTGAGCGTGAACGGTTGTCTGTTTCTCTGTGTTGGGCCTGTGATAGACTGGTAACCTGCCCAGAGTGTACCCCGCCTTTCACCCTATGACAGCTGGGATAGGCTCCAGGCCCAATGCGACACTGAATTGAATAAGCAGAAGAAAAAAAAAAGATATATATATATTTATGTATACTGAAACTACCATACCAATTAGAAACGGTCCATTTCTTTGCAAGTTAGCAAACTTACAGATTCAGCAGAGGATCAAAAAATTATTTCCCCCTCTGTAGACAAGAGGTTGGGAGTTGGCAGCAAGTCTTGAATTCACATTTTGCAGCTGTTCATGGGAGCTCAATCCACAGGGTCCAAAGATATGTAGACACTAGTGAAGGAGGCCATCATAATGGTGAAAATATGAAATAGACCTATCACCTGATAGCAGAAATCAACAAGATTTAACTCAAGTGGATGACTGCACAATTCTGTCTTTGGTCTCCAATCCAAAGATGCCTTGGTGAATGTAAATACGAAGGGTTTGCCTGAAGATTCTTTCTCACCTGTAGAACACAACATGTGCTTTAGATATGCTCTTATTACTGGAAATACTCTTTGGCTTCAGTGAGTGTCCTGCCTAAGTACAGCATGCACACAAAGCCCACTTACTGACTGAGAACTCACTAAACTATTACCAGCACTATTCTCATTTCAGCATAAATGGCCACAATCGAACTTCACGCAGGGTTTATGTGGAACTTCCATGTTAAAATCAAGATGAGTTCAAAAGGTTTTGACACTTATAGAAACATAATGCAATGGCCTCAATGGAAACTTGATAAGAACACATTTGAACACCATGATACCACAAATGAACACAAGAATCTTTCAAGTGTCTCCTTTGATGTCTTTTTCCCCCTATACTACATCTGGTAAATGCTCCTTATGCATACTGTATATGCACACAATATATATGCATGTTTGGTGCATCACAAAAGCACATACAATCTCAGAAAGTGAGAGTGTCTGAGTGAAAGAAAGACAGAAAGATTCAAATCGAGAGAAAAGCTAGTGTTCGTCACACATTGAAAAAGCCCAAGAGATTGTGAGGCTGTCACAGACAAAACACTGCATGAATATTTAGCAGCCAAATTAAAATTACAAAATACAAAACAAAAAAAAGAGTAGGTGAAAGGAAAACAAAGAAAATAAAACATCCCTGAAAACACCAGTGGGACAAGTGCCCACCTTTCATCCCCCCATGAAAAGCCCTGTCCTCTTAGCTTCTTCCCTCCTCTCCTTCCTCAGTAAAAAGAAGAGATATAATAAAATTGGTTGTATTGAGTCTAACAGCAGATCCCCCAGATCAAGGAACCTGCAGACAAGCAAAATAAACCCTGCTCTCAGATCATAGAGAGGCTTGCAAACACAATTAGCACAATGTGTTAGTTAGCAAGCTTCTTCAAATGGAGTCCAAATTAACCATAACCGTATTTTGACAGCTAATGCAACTAGCCACTCTTTCTAAGAATAAAGCCGCTTTCACACAGTTACTGCAGCCCTGAACCGTTCTAGAAACCAGAAAGTTTGCTTTGAGTGCCGGAATTGGTCAGAAGTAAACCTCCTGTGCCTTGCCTCATAAACGCTGTACCGAGGAAGACAACACAACTTTTTGACAACTTAAATCATTTACTACTCATTAGAACTTTATAAGTACTCAAGTAACAATAAAGTTACTAACAAAAGCATGCACTTATGAAAGCATCGTATTAATAACATAATAGAAAAGGCACTTTTCTACTACCCAAGTAGTAGTAGTACCCAAGCATGACTCTTAAATGCCATTATGATTTGGAAAAGATAACCCACCAAAATGGCATTTACTATCTGCACACACACGCTTTATTATTACAGTTGGTAACTTTCACTAAATTGCTTATAAAAAAGCTGGTGATGATTATTATGTGATGCACATTCCCCACTTGACATCACAGTAAACTTAAGACTAGAAAATAAAACATTAACCTCAGAGGCCTTCATATAAACCTCAAAAGACACACTGTAGGCCCATTTAGCTGAAGGGTAGGGTTATAAAGGCAAGAAGCTGGCCAAACTTTTATTTTCAGCCTCCCCTGTGAACCATTAATTCTGTCAAATTCACTTCCCTCCCACCATCTTTTGACCTATCTACTGTCTCTCTTAAGGTGAAGGGATCTATATGCTCTGCAGCAGATCTGGTTTAACAGCAATACTTTTGTTGGACTGCCATTTCTTCTTTATCCAGGCATCTCTTTTCCTCCTGTTTTTGATGTGCAGAGGACTACCCAAGGATGTGTAAGCAAGTGATGAAGCAGACTGTTTAAAGAGGCAGCATTTTCTCAAAGAAACTAAATGTATTTATTCTTAATTTTATTTGCCCCCTTCTTCATTTCTTAGTTTTTTGAATACTTCTCACACTTAAATGTTTCAGATCATCAAACATTTTAATATTAGACAAAAATAACCTCAGTAAATACAAAAATCACTTTTTAAATGATTATTTAACGTATTAAAGGAAAAAAGCTGTCCAAACCTACCTGGCCCTATGTAAAAAAAAAAAAAAAAAAAGTAATTGCCCCCTAAACCCTTAAACTGGTTGTGCCACCCTTGGCAGTAAGAACTGCAATCAAGGGTTTGCAATAACTGGCAATGAGTCTTTCACATCACTGTGGAGGAATTTTGGCCCACTCTTCTTTGGAGAATTGTTTTAATTCAGGCACATTGGAGGGTTTTCAGGCCTGTTTAAGGTCATGCCAAAGCATCTCAGTTGGATTTAAGTCAGACTTTGACTAGACCACTCCAAAACCTTCATGTTATTGGTTTTTTTTTAAACTACTCAGAGGTGGACTTGCTGGTGTGCTCTGGATCATTGTCCTGCTGCATAACCCCAGTGAGCCTGAGCTTCGGGGAGTAACTGATAGCTGGACATTCTCCTTCAGGATTTTCTGGTAGAGAGCAGAATTTATGGTTCCACCAGTTATGACAAGTCGTCCAGTTATTAAAATAACAAAGCAGCCTCAGACCATCACACTACCAAAATCACGTTTGACTGTTGGTATGTTCTTTTTATGAAATGCTGTGTTAGTTTTATGACATAACGGGACTCAAACCTTCCAAAAAGGTCAGCTTTTGTCTCGTCAGTCCACAGAATATTTTCTCAAAAGTCTTGGGGATCATCAAGATGTTTTTGGCAAATGTGAGCCGAACCTTTGTGTTCTTTTTGGTCAGCAGTGGTTTTCTCCTTGGAACTCTCCAATGGATGCCATTTTTGTCCAGTCTCTTTCTTACTCATGAATCATGAACTCTGACCTTTATTGAGGCAGGTGAGGCAGGCAGTTCTTTAGATGTTCTTCTGGTTTCTTTTGTGACCTCCTGGATGAGTCGTCAATGCGCTCTTGGAGTCATTTTGGTAGGTGAATGTTCCCACTCCTGGGAAAGTTCCCCACTGTTACAAGTTCTCTCCATTTGTGGATAATGCCTCTCACCATGGTTCACTGGAGTCCCAAAGCCTAAGAAATAGCTTTGTGACCCTTTCCAGACTGATACATGTCAATGACTTTGTTCCTCATCTGTTTCTTTAGATCGTGGCATGATGTGTTGCTTTTTGAGATCTTAATTTTGTCAGACAGGTTCTATACATTGTGTACTGGTCTTCCAGCATGAACATGTATGATAGACAGGAGTGTATTGTCCAGTTCAGTGCACGTTTTTCTTGGGAGAAGGTAGGAAAAAAGCAGTAAAACACTCACCAACTCAACAAAAGACAGTCCTCCATAGCTATGGGCCATGATGAAGACATTCTTGGCTTCGGCTCTGGACACAAAGTGGTCCCACACGTACAACACATGGTCCTCTGAGGAGCCGTTATCCTGCAAGCCAAAAAAAATATGCTCTGTCATATCCATAACAAAGAAAATTCAAAGAAAGCCTTGACGCTTAAAGGCTACCGACAAACTCAGTTGTGCAACTACAAAACATTTAAGAAGGGTCTAGCCAATGACAATGAAGCATCAATAGAGTTATTAAACTCTATTGATGCTTTAATGCTACAGCATCAAAACCTGCACCCTAGGCCCAGCCAAAAAGAGAGAAATTCAAAAGAAAAGTGGAGGTAGCCTGAGGTGATTTCTACAAAGAGCCACACTTCAACAGATCAATAAGTCTTGCATATTGCAAATGCCCTAAATGTAAAACTCAATAGGCAGGATGACGTAACATTTAAATCTTAATTTGTACCCCGTTGCCGAATCAATGGCCCATCTAAACACCAGTAGAGGCATAATGGGAAGACACTAGGGCAAGGTCAAAGAAAAAAAACACAACAGAGAGGAGCTACATGCACGTATATACAAAACACACACACACGCAGGCACAGTGCTGTACCACAAACAAATTCACCTGCGTGTTTTCTCAATCTCATCTACATGTATACAGTTGCACGCGCGCACCCACACACACACACACGTGACGGAACACACAACCAGAAGACATGTTTAATTAACCTGAGATGTAAGTGCTTATCTGGGACTGGAAAGAACAATAGTAAGTGTACAGCTGCGAAAAGGGCAACCATTAATGAACTTGTGACATTGATTCCAGACTTTGATTTTCTATCAGGCTGTCTGGTTCACAACAGAAATCAACAGAGCATTCGCACTCGAGGTTACACTACACATGGAACTGTATTAACTGAAGACACCTGTATCCTACATTTCAACACCACGAGAAATTGTAGCCATACTGAATGCAAATCTGATTATTTATACACATACTTTTCTTAATTGGCATGCTTATGCATACAGAAACAATATCTTAAAATAAACACATGCATGGCTTGTTGGAGAAGGGATCTGTTAATTGAGAGTCAAACTGTTCAATCAAACTCAAAAACGTCATTAGCAATTTATGACAAAGGACAGTGGAGATATCTTAAGGGACGATCCATTTACTTAGCACAATGCTGCTCTTATTGTATGAGGACACTGCATGTGTGTATTACTTCAATATTCACTGTCTTAAAGGTAATAACTGAGGGGAATGTGTTGAACACACACCTCTACACACACACACACTGCAGAAAAAAATAGTTTAAAGTTTAGTTTTAGTACAAACTAAGCCAGCTTGTGATTTGAGTCAATGTTTTCACTCCCGTGCATCAGTGTGTACAAGTCTGTGTGTGGCTGTAGTATTTGATGATGTGCTGATGTGTGTTTTTGTTGCTGTGTTTGTCTAGAGGTAAATTAACCTGTCAGAGTGTTTGTGTTTGCGCTAGATTAGCATGAGGGGGTTGTAGTGTCAGCACCAACATCCATTCACAGAGTGTGATGCAAGAGCAGGCAACTTCGCTCTGCCCTGCCCTTCTGCCATCAGGGCTATGCATTTACTTTTGCGCATTGGTGTGTATGTGGTCTCCGGCATGTACGCAGTGGCTGGCTGAAGAAGAGTTGTCTGTCTGAAAGGCTGTGACATCAAAGCCCTTTGAAGTCTCCCTCTTCTCTCCTCTACCATGTCACCCTTCATCTATGAAGCCCATTTTATTAGCCTGCCTCCTTTTTTCACTCTTCGCTTCTCTCCTACCTTCTTTTCTCCTCCACTGATGCCACCTGTTCTTCTCCACACTCATTTGTCTCCTATTTTATCACTTCTCCACCCAAGGCTTAGTGACATGGAGACATTAGGCATGGTGTGCTATTGTATGTAGCACTTTTGCAGCATGCCTGCGCATATAACATCTATACAGGCCCAAAAGTGCTGTTATCAACCTGACTAAGAGTAAAATTGACAAAATATTTGTTTTACATCCACGTGAACACACGATAAATATTTTTATTCGCTTCTATACTATGAATCATAATTTTGGAAAATGCGGCAGGATTTAACATGCGGTGGCGTTTTCCTGACTCCTTCGCCTAACCTCACACACACAAATATACACACACACAGTCTTTGCCTTAGTATCAGGCAACTGTGACTGACTACCTGACATGACACTGTATTGAATTATCTAAACAACATTTGCATATTGTTGCAATTATTTCCTAGACTTAATTTGCTGCAGTGGAGTCCACCGCCCTGTGAGACTAGTTTCCTGTCACCAGCTCTCACACGGTATCTTAGTTTATTTATTTTCCAGAGTTTTTCCACAATGTTTGAGTGTGTTCATGTGTGCACAAGTGTATGTCTGTGTGCATGGTGTTTGCATCTGCCAGCACTGTCAGAACAGCATCCCCACTGCACACCTGTTGCCAGCATGCTTCAACCATGACTGTCAAGGGACATTTGAGAGTGCGTACTATGTGTTTACCACATATATAGGAATCCATACTGTCCCCTCAGTGAATACAAAGTACAAATCAGCACTCTAGACACCCAAGACAAAACAGTCTCCAGATGCTGAAAGATAGCTTTTTATCAGAAAGAAAGTTATAGAGTGTGAAAAAGGGGGAGAGCGAGAGACATCACAGGACGTACGCAGTAAACCCGTGTGCCTACACTGTTAAAAAAAACTTGTTGGGGCACCAGAAAAATACAATAAAAAAGGAAATTTTCTGTTCTGTAAAAAATTTATTTTAATCCTGCCAACTGGTGCAATCAGGGCTTGAATTACCAACTTTCCAACCAGTAGGTGATGTGCTCTACCCCCTGAGATACAGTCAGGCCAAACAGCACCTGTTATCCCCATTGGTCCCCTATCCAGCACCATCCGGCCCCGACCCTGCTTAGCTTCCAAGCATTAACATGATCAGGTGTGCACAGGTTGTAAACTGATGTGAGAGTTTACTAGCACTTGCAGATGTTACATACTCCATCCATCCATTTTCTTCGCGGGGGCAGCAGCCTAAGCAGAGAAGCTCAGACCTCGCTCCCCCCCAGCCACCTCCTTCAGCTCATCCAGGGGGACACAGAAGCATTCCCAGGCCAGCCAAGAGATATAATCTCTCCAGCGTGTCCTGGAGATTTCAGATATGTATTTACATCAATGCTAACTAGAATTTAACGTGAAATGATATCACTCTTGTGATTGTATTTTTGCAGTCCTTTTGTGTGGAAAAATAATGGATTTCCTGTGAAATTTTTTTTAAAAAAATCACGTTTATTCACAGGTCATTTTTTTCACATTAGTTTAGACATGTTGATTCACTGTCTGTTTTTGTGATTTTATTGATATTTCAAATATTTCAAAATAACAGGAAAATTCTGTAACATTTATAGAATAAATAAGCTTTGTTTACAGTGTAGCAGAATTACTCTATGAGAAGAGTTTGATAGTTTCTTCCAGCTTCCAACTTGGAAATTACAAACCTTTCCCCCACCCCCCACCCAAAATTACAACGATTGCATCTACACTCATCGCAAAGTTTGTGAAAGTTTGTGAATAAAGTAAATGTAAATATAATCCAGAAAGTGGCACCCAAAAATTACTTTGAGAAATATTTAGGAACTCCATACTTAATGCATAGAACGTGCACACTATTCACATGCCATAAAAAACACTAATGGTGCAGTGAGTCAGCTAAACAAAATGTGGTTTAATCCAAGATCCTCCTATGCAATCAGAACACTGATTTTGTGTAATAAATTAGAGCATGAAGATCTACCCCACTTTCAGTCCATAATTGATTCCAACTGTTAGTCCTTTGTTGAAAGTGTGCCTTCCAGTTGTCTACTTTTAAGAAATTGTTCGATTTAGCTCTTTCCATTACTTACATAATAAAGACTTACACTACAGTCAAAAGCCACACTTAATTGCATGCACCCAAGAGTGCACACACAACACACACAACACAAAAACACACACAAACAGGCATCTAGTACATTCGCACAGATCGAAACCCGCGTATACACACACTGGTTTCTTCAAAAGTTTGTCCGGTCCAATACTTGCCCTGTGTTTATTCAATGTAATGAGAAGCAGGGAGAGGAGAGCAGAAGAGAGGAGTGCACTGCAGCCAGAATAACAGCCTCAACGCCAACACAAACCCAGTGTCTGACCAACACAGGAAACAATGAATCTAACAACATCAACACACTCTGACAAACAACCACTGCAGACCTCCCTGCTCCTCCCTTCTGCTCCTCCTCTCCAGTCACCCAAAAAGACAGAAGACGTCTGAGGAAGTTGAAATTTCAAGGTGGGAGACGGTGAGCAGTGCGGGCTGGAAGGAATCTAGTAGATAAGAGCCAGTTCACTTTTTAGACTCAGAAAGCTTTCAGTGGAAGCCAGAAATGTCAGGACAGTGTCACGGGGATCCCTAAACAACTTCATTGGGACTTTATTTAGACCCTTTTGCTTGGGCAGAGGTGGTTCCAGTCCCGCAAAACAAGTATAGTGAGTTGTTTCAGAGAAAGCTGAAGAATTAATCAAAAGTAACAGAACACACACATCACACAACACTGTCATTCTGCAAAGGAAGAGGAAAAAGCAAATTAGTGAAATTACACAGCACTCACTTACTTTCGCTCTCACACAGACGAGCAGAAACACAATAAAGACCGGCTGACCAATCTCTCAATCTCGCAGTCCTCTCAGGCTCTCAGGCCACACACTGAGTAAACCAACCTGCAGCCCTAGTCATTAAAGTCTTTAATATGTCCAGCTCTGTGCAGAACAGGATTGTTTTCATTTGGGCTAATGACTAAATATTAAATAAGCAATGTAGGTAATTACATGTTTGGTATTAGCAAAGAGGTTATTAGAATCAGTTAGTTTGTGTTTGTTTGTGAATGACTGCGTGCATGATTCTGTACATGTCTCTGCGCACACAATTAAAAAGCGGACCTCTACGACACCTGTTTGCAATTGCATTCTAATCAATGTCTGGGACGTGTAGTCCTTTGCCATTGCTTTCCTGTTTTTTCTTCCCCTCCTGTATTTGTTTCATTCTTTTCTCTCTTTAAAGGCAGACAGAGAGCTGAAGCGAGCTGGAAGCTGTCTGGGAGCTGATGGGTCTGCTAGAGTGGGGGAAAGGAAGGTATGGAGCAAATTAGCGGCAGAGATGGGAAAATAATGACTGTGGCATTGTGGGTAATTAGCAGGTATACTACCTATGGAGAGTTGGGAATATAATGATGCGAGAAAGAGATGGAGAAAAAGGGAGAATGAGGTGAAAAACATGTGCAAGACTAACAAGGGGGGGAGGGGGGAGAGAAAGACAGAGATAGAAATATATGTGTAGGTGTATTACTTGACTTTGCAATGAGGGGATATACAGTGTATGGAGGAGAGAAAGAAAAGAGCCAGAGAGAGAGAGACAGACAGAGAGAGAGAGAGAGAGAGAGAGAGAGAGAGAGAGAGAGAGAGAGAGAGAGAGAGAGAGAGGGAAGCCAGAAAAAGGAGCAAAAGTACAGCGTGCATGTCATCCCACGTTCAGATTAGCGTGCACAGACTGTATACAATAAAATAGCATGACCTTGGTAGGGTCAGTCTGCTCTGACAATATTTGCCAGGGCATTGTTTCAAATCAATAACTCATTAACAAAGTACAAAGGAAGTTGCTGTGGGTTTGTGAGATTCTTTATTAGAAAAGAGCGTCTGAGGGCCAGAAAGGTCATCACTGTGACATCTTGGCTAGCCTCATGCTGCCGCCAGGATTGTCAGGTGAAATTACTGCGAGTCATTAATTGACATAAGGCAAAGGAGAGCGGGCAGGCAGACAAGGCTGTGTTTGTTCCAGGATGACCCTGAGGTGCAGTATGTGTGTGTGTGTGTCTGTGTGTGTGTGCTTTCCTCCGTGTGTGTGTGTCTGTGTATATCTTCATTCGGGTCAGCCAGTATCCACAACAGGGTTGTGTGCAGAGAAAGAAAGAGACAGAGACAGGGAGCTCAGTGGGTGGGGAGGTGTGAGCGAGGGCAGGATGGATGTGTTTGATGGTTGACCTGAGTAGAAGATTGGGAGCAGGGATCTGAGACCAGCTACACTTGTTCTGCCCTAAGCAAACACACAAACACACAGGTATGCATGTATGCACATATGCTGTGTACTAAATATCCGTATTCAGAATGCACGCACACACACCAACAAGCACTGAATCCAACAGACGTATTCCCTTTTAAAACTTTGTAAAGTCAACTAGCCTTACACACTGAACTCTAATATAATGCCACAAAACACAGTGCTACACACAGCATACCTACAGACTTGGCTCATAAGACTTGCCACATTTACACAGAGATACACACCCAAATGCAAAAGTGGCATCTAGCCAATTTGTTCTCTGCAGCAAGCTTGTGAGCTGCCCTCTTGCCCTGGTCATTGACCTCTCCTCTGACTAAGTTCAAAGGTTAATCAAGTCCCTACCTGTCCTTGGAAATGCTGAGCCTCACTTCTTGCCAAGGCTGCAGATCAAAGGTCAAATAAACTCTGTCTGTATGACTGCTTGTGGACCACAAAATGGGGCAAATAGGTGAAGGTGACAAAGAGCAAAAATCCGTGGAGAAACATGGTAGTACCGTGTTGCAATACAAATGTCAGACTGCGCACAGTCTGTGTTCAAGTCTCAATGTTTATGATCAAGTTTTGGTGTGTTTGTGTGTAGATCTGAATGCATGCTCCTTAGAGAATTTGTAGTACAGCATGAACAGTGGGAAACAGCACACAACAACCTCCTGAGCTAAAAAAAAGGAAGTCAACGCAAGAGCCAAAACTTCAGTTCAAAACCACTGACTCCTACAGCAAGTCTGACCCTACAGACTTCAATGTTCACATTTCCCAACTTTACAACAATAAACATGTTTACAGTTAGTCTCTCTAGCTGATGGCAACATGTTGGCAATCTGTCTGCATTTATAAATTAGACAGCAATTATTTGCAAACCTTCTACAATTTCTCTGAGCGTGACTGCAGTCAGTCCAGGTCAGACTGTGACTGCAGAAAGGTTGCCTCCTAATAGGCGATCTGAGCAATCGCCTTGTGATCAAAAGTGGTCGTGTGTGCAGCACTGGCAAGCTCTGGGCAACCGCTTAGTCACCACAAGTTGCAATCAGTCGCAGAATGTGGTAAAAATTCAATACAATCACCAGGCAGTCACCAATTTTTTTTTGTAGATACAAGGAGGTTGCTGCCCTTTTTTCACTCGTCTAACTGAGCCATTAGCTTGCTCTGAATTAGGAGGTAGCTTTATAAAATATCGATATTTGGTGTCCCTGTATTGATACAATATCACCACACAAAATATTGTGATACTATGCTGTATCCATTTTTCCCACTCACCCCAATAGGCGGGGCCACTTGAGTGCCAGGAGGGAGCTGTTTCAATTCCATTTCACCGCAACTTTATTCATATAGCACCAAATCACAACAACAGTCACCTCAAGGCCCTTTATATTTTAAAGTAAAGACCCTACAATAATACAGGGAAAACCCCAACAATCAGACGGCCCCCTGTGAGCAAGCACTTGGCGACAGTGGGAAGGAAAAACTCCCTTTTACAGGAAGAAACCTCTGGCAGAACCAGGCTCACGGACCGGTTGGGGATGAGGCGAGGGAGACAGGACAAAAGACATGCTATGAGAGAGAGCCAGAGATTAATAATAACTAGTGATTAAATGCAGAGTGGTGTATAAACACATAGAGTGAAAAGAGCTGAATGAAAGAAAAACACTCAGTGCATCATGGGAAGCCCCCAGCAGCCTAGGCCTATTGCAGTGTAACTAAGGGAGGGTTCAGGGTCACCTGATCCAGCCCTAACTATAAGTTTTATCAAAAAGGAAAGTTTTAAGCCCAATCTTAAAAATAGAGAGGGTGTCTGTCTCCTGAATCCAAATTGGGAGCTGGTTCTACAGAAGAGGGGCCTGAAAGCTGAAGGCTCTGCCTCCCATTCTACTTTTAAATACTCTAGAAGTCACAAGTCAGCCAGCAGTCTGAGAGTGAAGTGCTCTATTGGGGTGATACGGTACTATGAGGTCTTTGAGATAAGATGGGCCTGATTATTCAAGACCTTGTATGTGAGGAGAAGGCTTTTAAATTCAGTTCTGGATTTAACAGCGAGCCAATGATGCTCTCTCGTTCTAGTTCCTGTCAGTACTCTTGCTGCATTTTGGATCAGCTGAAGGCTTTTTAGGGAGCTTTTAGGACAGCCTGAGAGTAATAAATTACAATAGTCAAGCCTAGAAGTAATAAATGCATGAATTAGTTTTAAGCCAGGTTTTCATTCGGCAAAATTAGCATCCCATTTAATATCACAGTGAATTAAAGATAGAACTTTAGAAAATTTAGCTAGCTAGCTCTAGAATCAGTTTATAACTCATGGTTTCAAAAAACAAACTAATAAAACAAAGCTTCAACATAGAAATCAATGACCAGTGCCTTGGTGGCAATGTCTGTCTTTTATATGTGGGTAACAGATCTAATTTTCTAAACATAAACATTGGGCTCAGCTGACGCCTGTGGACAGCTACAACTGGGAATAATGGGTCTTGCAGAAGCAGGACCTAAATAATAAATGAACCTATATACACAATACACTACATAACATCCAAAAAAGGTCAGCATGGTATAGCAAAAGACCCCTAGTCTACATCAAATATGTCACCAAGAAATTAAATACAAAAATTCTCGTAAATCAGGAAAACAGCTCAAGATATGATATGTAAAACAACCTTCCAATTTCCACTGTGGTATGACTATAACAAGTGAAGAATTGTAGAGAAAAACAGAGAGATATCAGTGAAAGCTTTCAAAATCTTTCAGGCTCAGTCATACTGAAGTTGCACTGAAGCTCAATACAGCAAAAGCAAAGGAACAGAAGGGATAGCCTCAATCTGGGACTTAAAAAATGCTATTGGAGTGAGGGCCTCTCTCACTCCTTCTCAATATTTAAGAAATGTACAACACTGAAAGGAGAAACATAAAAACACGAAAATAGAACGAGGGAAAAGCATTCAAGTCATTTATAAAAATAAGTGGTGCTTAAAGAAAGGCGAAGCTCTGTTTTTTGTCCTCTTTGCTCTTTTTTCCCCTTCTTCTTTCCAGGGCCTGCTGGCCTAATCCCAGCCAGCCAGCCTTGGGTGAACTCTTTGGAAGCTTCTTAAGCCCATGAATGTGCCTTTTGTTCCTGCCATTCCTCCGCTTGGCTGACAGAAAATAGCTAACTGGATTACTGCTAAAATTCAGAGTAAAGTGAACTCCCAAACTTCTATATGGTTAAGTGCTAAAAAAGTACCCCCCGCCCGCTTCCCCTCCTATCCTCATCAGCATCCCTCCGATCAGACTTTCTATCCCTCCATGCCTCCCTCTGTCCTCTCTCTTTTTCTTCCCCCTCTACCAACATCCCCTTAAACATGGCCCATTGGTGTGTGATCTAGAGGAGCAGAGAAGAGAAGGATTAGATAAGGTTGAGAGGTTGCACACTATGAACCCGAGGCTAAAAAGTAAGAATCCTAAAAGCAGTTAAGAGCTTACCAATGTGTGTAAGGAAGCGTATTAATCAACTCAACTCTATCAGTGGGCTGCTGTGTATTTGTGTGTTTCTGTCAATCTTTGTGAGTCAACTAGAAAGAAAATGTGATTGTAAACTATAATTTTAGAAGCGGCACAAATATAAATACAGAGCAAGACAGGTGTTATTTCAAGCTTAAGGTGCTTCTTCTGTCTTGTTGGATGTCATGATATTACCAAGAGTAGAGGCTTATATAGTCTGAATGTGTGCGGTTCTGAATGGCTGTGTGCAGGTGGTCTGCCAGCCCAGCGGGAGTTAGAGTGCGAGGTGTAGTGAATACAAAGGTTGGTGAGTGAGTGTGTCTTGGGTGGGTGTTGTAAAAAAAAAAAAAAGATGAAAACAGACCTGCTAAAGAGGTTTGATTTGATCCACCACCCACCCTGACTAACGGAGTTGAAGGAAAAAGGCGCGCACACACAAACACACAATATCAGTTCTTTCTTCACCTTCTTTACTCTTTTGTCTGCCAGTATGTGTGTGGCTTTACGTATCTCCAAGTGTGCATGTGACAGCTTACTCTGGGACGGACAGAGGACGAGCAGTGGAGTGGTCGGCGGTGGTGGTGGGGGGGGACGATAAAAGCGAGGTCATACACGCTAACATCCTGCTCGCTTCTGGGTCAAAGGTCAAAATTCAAGCAGCACCAACACAGATCCAAACTGCTCACTCGTTAATCGTGCAAAGACAAGTATATTTAGCTGCATAATCTAACCCTGCTACGCGGTGATTGCGTATGATTTGGCTTTAACAAATGCTAAATACTGATCCAGTGTGAAGTTTACAAAGTTTATCCATTAGCAATGTACTACAGTTGTTTAAAGTTTTTTTTTTCAGTTATTCATCATGTCATCTGTCCTCACTTTCATCTTGCCCAGATGGGCAATGCCAAGACTGTTTACCTGCACAGTATCTCCAAGATACACCACTGCAAAAGGACACACCACTGCTCTGTCCTGCCCCTGTCTCACTGTATCTGACTCTGTCAGCAAGCAGAGCTGAATATCAAGA
Organism: Cichlasoma orientale; assembly: GCA_034780415.1. Taxonomy (NCBI): domain Eukaryota; kingdom Metazoa; phylum Chordata; class Actinopteri; order Cichliformes; family Cichlidae; genus Cichlasoma; species Cichlasoma orientale. The sequence continues at coordinate 318,778 of JAVDPK010000671.1, forward strand.
TACAGAAATAAAACTGCATGCTTACTTGCAGCTAAAGGAAAACTTGGTTGGGACTGCATTTATGATCTCACTCTGCTAATGTTCGAGAAAAAGAGAAATGGAGAAAACGAGAGATGAGTGCGTGATATGAAACTCATTCAGGCCTCACCGGATACACGTGGTATACAGCTATAAAATAAATCAATATAGAGCTAACAGTAGATGCAGGTTTGTTTGACACCATTATTGTAAATGACACGATGGATCATTTACAAAGATCTTCATGTCAGACCCTGTAAAGCCAGTTCAGCAGCTATGATGAGGAAACCAGCACACATGTAAAGAAGTCTGATAGAGTAAGATAGGACAGCAGCTAATTATACGTTATTAGAGTGTGTATAAAGGTACTGCTGGAGGGGGGTGGGGGGTGAGAAAAAAAAGAGCCTGTGTTGACAGCTCACACACCACCCGCTAGTCCCACAGCAGCCCTAACTCTTGTTAGACACCAGAGAGTGACGTCTTTCACAGGCAGACACATGCATATACACTTACACACATGTACAAACACCTACCCACACACACAAATGTACATCCATTACTGTGACGCTACTGCCATCAACCAAAGGAAGACACATATAATCAACGAGGGCGCTGTGCCTATATGAAGCCCATCTATGGGGGGAAAAGAGTGTGTGTGACCTTAATTTTTAAGATCTTTTGTAATGAGTACTTTTAAAAAAGAAAAAAAAAAGAAATTGAGCTGGACTCTGCTCAAGTAGCCAATGAAAATGAATTTTGTTGGAAGAGGTCAAACACAAGACATCAGAAGATTTATGCAATGGGTCACTTCCTTTGTTTGACCACAAGGTAAACTAGCCAAGCTAGGCGCCTCTAGTACTGCATATGAGCATGCGCATGTGTATGTTTATGTGTATGTGTATGTGCATGATTAAGGGGTGCACGGTCAGTGTTGCATGATAAGAATGTTGCAGTGTGTTTGCACAGTGTGTGTTAAGGAGATAATAATCCCAGCGGTCAACAAGAGTGAAGGGCCAGAGCTGCACTGACCAGCCCACCATCTGAGAGGGAAAAAAAAGTGAGGGGAAGAGGGGGAGGAAGAAGGAGAAAGGGAGGTAGCCATGTGGTTAACACTTGCTCACTGAGAGGCGACTGGAGAACAGCCAACCTCTTCACACACAGGCTGACCACACAAGAGCCTCTCTTTCTCCCTCTGCCTTCCATCCTCCCTTCATCCCTTGTTACCTAACATATCCTTCTCTCTCTTCCTTAGCTAGCTTCCTCCTCTCGGCTCCTTCTTGCTTGTCTTTCCAAACTTAACCCAAATTCCTCCTTTCCGTTTTCTCACCTATGTCTCGCCTCCTACCTCCTCCTACGACCCTAGAACTGTCACTCTGTCCACCTCCACCATCATGTCTACTTTTCATGAACATCTATCATCCTTTCCTCTCGCACTGGCTCTCCAAACACTTCCTTCCTGCCTTCCTTCTCTAGCTCTCCTTCCTCTCTCCAGCCCTTTATCACTCCCTCTCTCGGACTTACTCGTATAGGAATCCGTTCTGTCTCGGTCTCTCTCTGTGGGTTACGGTATTTCTCATAAAATTCTCTCTTCTTTTTGCCCTCTTTATCATCTTTGCGCTCCCTCTTTTCAGCGGGTTCATCAGAGGGATCTGTAGGAGAGGGCAGTGGAGACTTTGTTGGTTTTTCCACTTCCAAGTAGTTCTCGTTGGGGTTGAGCACCATCACGCCATAACCCTCCTAAAACGATAAGAAACACAAATGTGTGTGTTAGATCCATGGCACAAGGAACACCAGATACTTCTCATAAACTGATAAAAGAGACTATTACCAGATATATAACTATACAGTATTAGATTATTTGGGATTTATGTAAATCTTTTTAACAAGAAAACACTTATAATGAAAAATATATGTACAAAATGAATCAAGTTCAGCTGAAAAATAGAGGAGAGGACTGTAAATCTACATGTATTTCTATATAACATCAATAAATAGATGCATCTTTACAGACAGTTAGCTAAAGAAAGATATTTGTGGTATATCTGTAGAGTTTTGTTTTCTCTTTTTACTTATTTTAATTTCCAGAAATGTTTTGTTGTTTTGTTTTGTCTACATAATGGAATTTTGAACTTTTGAAATTTTTTGATGCTTTTTGATAATGTTTCTTTTCTTTTTATAATTTGAGAAAAATCTGTCACTTTACCAGAAGTACTAGGTAGGCAAAAAGATATAAAAATGTAACAATATGTGATAAAAAAAAAAAGAAAGAAAGAAAGAAGCTCAGAAACATTTCTGTGCGGTCTTGATCTGGTGATGGTTTGTGGTCTTTAAGAAAGAGCCTGGGATATTTATGAGCAAATAATACGAACACGACACTTAAAAGACACGGATTGTGACATGGCTCGGAGAAAAGATGCAAATCCACACTGAAAGAAATGGCAGCGAAGGAGATAGAGGAGAGAATGTCACTGCAGGGACAAGCCTGAGAAGTAACTGGGGGATTGGAATTCAGTGGTGGTGGTTTCAGTAAGTGAGTAGCATTTAGTGACTCCAAAGGCCATGTGTCACTTAATATCAAACCCAATCGATCCCACCATCACTCAGTGAAAGGGTTAGCTGCAAATGTAAATATGACTTGAAACTTCTGCAGGCAGCATTACAGATAAAAGTTTCCTTTAAAAAAATGTTAAAAAGAATTAAGATTTTTACTTGAAAAGAAAATATTTGATTTGCATAAAATGCCACAGAACACTGGGAATAAGGAAAAAACTGTGTGGTTATAATAAAAGAGAATAACAGAAAGGACGTGCACTTAGGAGAAAAGGAAGTTTTTTTGTAGCCCAGTGACTTCTTCAACTTTGAAGCCATTTTAATTAACTGTGTTTATTGTCCTAAGCACTCTGAAACTAAAGCAGGAAATGGATGGATTCCTGTTTCACGTTGGCTTGGCTTTTCACACACAACCCCCATTGTGAGTACACATACACACACCCCAAGACTTAAACTTATGGGTTTATGAATTTCCAAACGCACACAAATACAGACATGAGGACACCAACTAGGGAGCACAAAAGATATCAGTATGACAAAAAGACCTTTAGGAGCTGTAAGAGGGGCAGCTTCACCGAGCTTCCCCTACAAATCACCATCACACACGCTGTCCTCTGAAAGCGACGTGTCTTCGATTCCTTATTAAGTGTTCATACAATGTGCTTGTTTTTTGTTGACGCAGCATGTGTGTGTGTGTGTGTGTCCCTCCTGTGCATACTGACATCAAGCCTGCCACACACCCTTTCCCTTAGCTCTTGCCACGTGTTGACATTGGCAACTGACATTTTCTCACTTCTTCTGATTATAAAATTAATCTTATTCTCAATTGCTTTCAAATTCAGGTTGTTCTCTTCTATTCGTATTTTTAATAGAAAAAATTTAATTTTTTATGTGAAAAAGTTAGACATTATCCAATTATTATTATTATATTTTTAAGTACTGATTTTTTTTCTTATTAACTTTCACATTTTTAACACCACAATTTTCATTTGTGCTAAACAGAATTTTCTGCTACATACTTTAATTAAGTTTTGCTTTTTACTACAAGGCACAACAAGTTTGACATTAATTTAGGAAGTGAATTATATAAAAAAGAAAAAAAAACAACAACTGCATGTCCACATGATTAGTTGTATAAATGATCCGAGGTTTGTTGTTTGTATATGTATGTCCAGCACAAGTGAAGTAAAGTTGAAGAGGTGATGAATGAGGATCTGTTTGCAAGATTAAATTTAGCCTTCAGACTTCACAGACACATCTACACACAAGAAGTTCAGACACACAAGTACACATTCAAACAGATGAATTACCAGATGAAAAACAAAACAAAAAACAAAACAAAAAAGAACAACAGAAGCGGGTGAGGGTAAAAGAGAGCAGTGAACAGACAGAGATGCAGATGGATTATAAAATGATAAGTCAGAGATAGATAGAGAAGAAAGGAGAAACAGAGAGATGTAGTCTCGCCCAATAGACACCAGCTTTGTGCCACTGCCCACTGGTGGTAGTCTGATAAAATAACTGACAAGACCAGTTCAGCCTATGGGAACAACTTCATTACTAAAAACTCTTACAAATAATATTAGGAACAATTTTCAGGGTGATACATTCCAGCACATCAACACCACCTAACAGAGCCTCGACAGTAAAATGATCATTTTTTTAAAATTTTATTATCTTTTCAAAAACAACAGAAATTTGCAAGCTCTGAAAACTTAGAATTAACGGCAGTGTTATTGGATTAGATTGTATGATATTTAACAGGTGTTCCTTATAAAGTCTAATATAACTGGAGGGGGAAAGATACCAATCTAGACTAAAAGAAATGGTGCATTCGTAAAATGTGTTTTTCACATATAAAGTGTATAAAAAACATCAGTCCGGCAGGGGCTGCCCATTTTTCTTTTACCTAAATCCTGGTTCACAAGGCCAAAAGTTAACAGTTTAGCAACAGTGGTACACGTGTTCCAATGGTAGTCCTATGGCTTATTACCCTTTTTTAGTCTTCAGTGCTCCTACCCCAACCCTTACTGGTCAATAACACTCCCCAGACTTAAACACACAAACACTAACCTCAAGTGGCCCAGTTCGGAGCCTTTAGTGTCCTTATGCTAACCCTGAGTGCCCTGTAGGCTTTGCTTTGGAGAGGTGACAACACCTACCTAACCTAACAGTGCTAACCCTTTCAGTTGTCCAGTCACCCAGAAGAATATTGCTGTAAAGGCGACCAGTGTCGTTGGCGTTCTTAGTCTGGAGGAGCAGGGCCGCTGAGTTCACCTCTATGTCGGAAACCATCATTCATTTAAACACTAAGAGGTCTGCTTTGATGTCAGGACAACACTGCTTTCCCTGTCCAGTCACTTCCTCCTCTTATTCTTGTCTCCATCAACAAAATATATGACTCTGAGCTCTGAGTCGAATTTTTGTTTCCTTGAACTGAATTAACAGCGTTTTAGGTTGGGTTCAACTTTTTTTTCATATGTGAAATACTTATAACTTCCTTCTACTTTAACTGTTTAATTGTTGTGATCCTATAATTGGACATACTAAACCTCCCTACTTAGAAAATACATATTATATATTTTAAGAAAAACAGGATATTCAAATGAAAAAAGAGAGCATTAAAGATGTCCTCAAGTATCACAGAACTAATTTCTCCTACCAAGCGAATGTTCATCTTTCAAATGTGTGCAGGTTTTTGTTTTTGTTTTTTTGTAAAAACCAAATATATAGAGTTTGCATCCAGCTACCGTTAAGTCCAGTCACTCCCCATCACTCACACACCACCCGGCCATGGTAAAACCAATCTTTGTATTGTGATGTGTTGTCAAAGTGTGAATCTTGCACAAATGCACATTGCCAAGCCTTGGGTCACCCTGCCTTTTTATCACTAAATCTTTCTCACACGCATTGCTAACACTAGGTCACTGCCTTTGTCCTATACGAGCACACACTGTCTCGAAGAAAACAGACAGAGACGCATACACTCCTCTAGAATTCGGTCAGTCTTGTCTTTCTGCTGTAGTATGCAGCCTAAGTCTCTTCCCATGCCCCGCAGGTGCCCCTGTGCCACCACCACACTGAGTCCCTGCCCTAGGGCCAGCGGTCAAGAGGATCACCCCGACCCCTGTGAGGGGGGACAACCCGACCCCATCACCTCGCTCTGGATGCTCCTTAGCTCTCCTTTGTCGGCCTGTCCCACACCAGATAGCACAACAAAGGCTGCCGCTGCTACGGAAACCAGGGCTCATCTCATCATTACGATGAAACCGCCATCATCTCATCAAACAAAGCAATTTAAATCCCTTTAAAAACAAAAATCCTCCCTTCCATGTGCAAGGTATTAAAAATAAGGGTAATTTAAAAATCACTCCATTTATTATATCATGACATTACATGTTATTTGTGATTAAATATTGGTCAATACTATCTTATGATACATGTGCCTCTATGGACAAACAGTCGTGCCTCCTGTCCACTCTTCCCGTCTAAGTCGCATTATTTAAAAAGAAAGTGTTTGTGTGAGTGTGTGTGTGTGTGAGTGTGTGTGTGTCGACATGTGAGCGAGTGCGAGTGAGAGTAAATAAGGTGTCCCTTTAAGACAGCGGCACCTCTATTTTTCCAGTGGCGTTGTAATGAAATGAAATGTGTCTAATGTGCAGGAGCGGGGACAGAGGCGGCTGGAATGAGAGGGTGTTTCATCTGTGCGTGTGGGGCTCCACGAACCTTTGATGTGAGAGCTCTCATGTAGTGAGCAGGGCTCTGGGCACAAGGAAAAGGACAGCACTTGACAGGTACAAAGCATGGCTGATAGCGGTCACGGGTGCATGCAGTGAGGGAAAGTGGATGGTATGGTTGTGTGAATTGGAGGTTCTATGTGTTGTAGGTGTATTGTTTGGTGAACAGGAGCAAATAAATGTTCTTCTTCCCATTGAACTTGTATATTAATGCATTGATGTGTGCATGTGCATGCAATTTACATCTCAAGAATCAGTATGCAATCTATGGTCTCCCGGGAAATTGGCCCTTGGGCGGCTTACATTATTAGTTTTCTGTCAGGTAGCTGTTAGGATCAGGGCTCTTAAAATCAAGTGGCTCAACAGCCTTCTCTCCACTTCCGTGTTCCAGCGATATGCAGCCCCTGATTCGCTACTCTGGCAAGACTGACAAGATGGAAAGGGTCAACCAGTATGGCATACCCAATAAGATGAGGGCAAGGGGAGGGATGACTGCAGGCCACAGTCAGGTTTGAGCAAAACTGCCTAACGATACGTCGGAAAATAAGCATAAGCAAAGCTTTGGTATCTCAATCCGTTTATATTTCACTTACAGTACTAGCGGCTGAAGTGGCCGACAAATACATGTGAAAAAAACAGCTTACAGGAAGGATGAAGACAGGAAAAAATGAACAGTTTTTCAATAAAGAGGTACACAGGAGCTGAGAGAGACGGTAATAACAAGTGCGCGCTCGTTTGCTCTACCTCTCTGTCAGGGCCACCCTGCTCTGCGTGACCTTGTCTGTCTCAGTCTCTACGTGCACAAGCTTTGCATGCAGGGCCTCTTTATCCATCGGATCCCCCGTTTTTTCCTCTCTCGCTTTTCCCGCTCCCCCTCTCCCTGAGGTCGAGATACCACACACTTCGCACAGTACTGTCAGATTAAGTCACGGTGCCCCTTTCTCATTTAACACAGCACCCGTCTGAGATACCCCCCCCCCCCCCCTTACCCGCAAACCACACAGCTATGTTTTTTTCTGAGAGCAGAAGGGTGGGAGAGTACTTACTGTACCACAGGGGCTATGAAAAGACATGGATCTTAGAGGGGATGTGAGAGGGGATGAGACGGGATTGTCATCAGCTTGTCAGCCAAAATCAATCATGTTCTTGATTACACGAGATACGAAGAGGGTCATGCAAGCATTTGCTGGGCAGACCTAATGTAAATAAATATTATTTTAATGGTTCTTTCTTTACAAAAGCCAAGTAGAAAGGCAGCAGGGAAAAAAATTACATCATAGGCTAAGTTGTCATTGACCTAAATAAAGAAGCATAAATTACAAGAAATACATATGAGTTAGTGTTCAGCTCGCTTCTTTTTAGATCCTCTGTTTAATCTCACATCTCTGTATGTTTAAGTAATCAAGTGAACGGCACACACAAATGTGTGCAGAAAAAGTAAAACAAACTGGAGCTTCATCTCACCATCTGCCCTCTGAGTTAATTTTGAACAAATCACCTACTGCATGGGTTTCTCCTCTCATAAAGGGTACACATTTAATTAAGTTTCCCTAAATTCAACTTTTCACTTCAAGTTCAAAGACTCGCTTCTACTAATGTAGTCGTACACTAATTTGGCCAAAGTAAATAAGTCTGCGGTAATGATTATCTTTTTCTTGATCTTAATGAGCACAAATAGTTTAGGTCAGAATAAGAAGCTAACCTTTTGAGCTAGTCAAGTAGTTGTGCCTGTAATAAGCAGCAGGGTTTTTAACCTTGGCTTGGATGTCTGGGTTCATTTGGATATTGTTTATATGTGGAGTTGAATATTTATAAATGAGTTCAAAGTGGAGCAGTGGGGTGGAGGAAGTGAAGAGAATAGTACAGCTTCTGATCCCTCATGCCTTTGCTTCTTTTTATGCTCAAATTTACATTTCTTTCTCTCTGTTTCACTCTTCCTGTCTCGTTCCCCCCGACCTGACTATTTTCAGCACCTTTGTGAAAGAATAGATATAAAAACACACAGAAACTGTTGGGTAACTCACTCACTGAAATGCCAAAGCCAGTTTATCTGTTATTTACCATACTTAATCTGAATTTATCCAGCCAATATCCATGCCCGGTGGCTGATCAAACATCGGAATGGCAAGGCAGAAAGTCTGACACATAAACATACACATGTACACTGACACACACACAGATTTCAGAGGCCGGCTTCATCTGCTCTCAGCACAACACACAGAAGGAGGTGTAGAGTTGGGGGTGGGGGTTGTTAGATTGGGGGTGGATGTAGCATTAATCACCGTCCAGGTGGAAATTGTCAGAGCTATCGATTGTGCAAGTAAATGTTACACAAGTCATTTGTCAACTTTTTCCCCCCTTTTTTTTTCTTGTTCTTTAAAGAAGAGCGTGCCATTGGTCAAGACACCAACAGCATGTAAATTCACTGACACCGAGATTTTAGAGCCATCTCACCAGATGTGTTAACAGCTATGCTATTAAAGTTTGGTTAAATTTTTTATTTGTATTTTTTTTACATTTCCAATAAAAATATAATCTGTAATAATAAAAAAGACTCACGTTTCAGCAATATCTGCTACTTTAAATATTAAACCAACTGCAAAATAAATGTATATTTCTAGAATCCTTTAATATTAGACCATCACACACGTGTTTGCCACAGAAAAGGAAATACAGTAAGCAGGAAGAGTCCTCATCCCACAGATGGAAAGCTATGGGGAAATAAATACAGCGGGCTTACTCTGATGCTGTTAGCATTTTGATTTATATATTCTATATTGTCTCCCCTAAGCATACACATGTATTTTTAATGAGGGCACAGAGAGATATAGATCATGGAATGATAGGTGCCTCCCTTTCCACCCACCTAACTATTTAATGTATAAATCAGGGAAAGAGGTGAGGAGAGCAGGAAGGGCTGTGAGGCTACAGAAAGAGAAGACAGGAGGAGTGGAAGTGTCCCTGGAGCAACCCTGAAGTTATTGTCCTGAAGGCCACTAACAATAAAAAGAAAGCCTGAGTTCAATGGGCCAAGAAAGGAAGAAATGCAATGCTAAATTCAAAAGTGATGTTTATAATCATGATGTTTATTTTTTAAAAGTATTTTACAGCTATTCAAAATTTCAGTTTCTGAGCAAGACCAAAAAAATGAAAAAAAAATCTGCGATTACAATGAAACGACAATTCCTGTCTTTCAGTTTAACTGAAGCAAAGAAATTCCCCAGCCACGCGAATTCCAATAGAGGACCGTCAGCGAATGTTTCTACTTCACCATCTGGACAGGTAGTTGATACATGAACACACACGCAGTGGGTGCGAGACGCATGGCCATATGTACAGACTGAGCCAGCTGGGGTCAATGGCAGGACACATCCAAACATTTAAGACACATGTAACACATGTATGCATGCGTACACATACACAGACAGGCACACAGCCTTTACCATAGTAAAGTAATACACAAACACGTGTCCATGCATTTCATGTACATCTTGCAAATCATGTAACAACAAAATGTTCTACTCCGAATTCAGATTTTGACTGATCAGATGTGTTGGGGAAAAATAATGTGCAGGTGTGCTTCGCTAGGCGTTGTCAATCAATGATCAGCAGCGTGTTAGTGAGAAACTGTTGCACCTAAAAATATTAATCTTACTGAACATCACAGAATCACTGTGGTTTTGATGGGTTAAAGGTCAAACAGGATTCCCAACACCCCTGGCCTTTTATTGTGATCTAGAAGGAAGAGCCACAGAGAGACCTGGTGGTCCTGCCAGTGTTGCTATGTGAGCTGTGTTAGATATTTCATGTTAAGTGTGACCTTTCATGAGATTAAATTTTCAATTCTATATGTGTGAAATATTCATTTCTATTTGCGGTGATATTGTACACTGTGGATTATAACGGGGTACCCATCAGCAAAGGCCACAGCATTAGCACACGGAGCCGCAACTATAGTGACACACTCCAACCGTTCAAAAGTCCGACCTCTCTCTAAGTGGAGCTGCACCACAGGTCCAAGAGTCACAGGAGGTCGCTACAGCCAATCACAAGCTGTATTTGAAGTGTGAAGGGTAAACACTACGGCTGGCCTGTCCTGCCATTTACTCTGCTTATTTTCACAGCATGTAACCTAGGAAAGCGGTCGAAGAGAATATAGGATATCTGTGAGTGTGCATGTGTGTATGCATCTATATCTGTGTTCCAGCACATTTTCCATGGTGTCATTACCACATGGCTGGGTTCATGCTTCACAGCACACACATGGAGCTACGCAATCCCCGTCATCCCCTCAACATACAGCCAAATACACACGGAGATTTGCACGCTGTGGTAACGAAGTAAACCATGCATTAACCTGATGCAACCTTCAAAAATGGTTGAAAGCAATTAACTATAGAAAATGTACAAACCCCCTTCCTCCTCAGAGCTTTCTAATACACCGACCACCCTCAACCCCACCGCCGCCACAATTTTTACTAGAAGCCCTTTGAATTCTACTACTTTTTTTAAGACCACCTGTTGTCTATTATTTTTACATACAGCTTTTCTCATAAATCATAATACTGGGTAATTAATCAAGCTGTCAAAACAGTGACCGGAGGTCACCTGAAGGGGTCGGAGGTGGTTACAGGGCCGATGGAGGTCAGGGTCACACCACATTCCTCATCTTTAAGTTGGGATGGGATAGGGGCTAGGCAAACAAAAGCGAAAGCAGATGGGGGGTAGGGGGGGGATGGGGGGGGTGAAAAAGAGAGCTAGGGAGACAGAGAGAGGAGAAATTGACAAAGAAAAGTGAAAGAAGCTGTCAGCTGCCTACAGATGAAGACAGGGGAGGCGATTCTGAGAAGGGAGACATCACATGAAGAGGTGGAAAAAAGGGAAGAGGCATGAAAAAAGAACAAAAGAAATCTGCAAAATGTTTCTACTGTATAGACCTGAAATTGGCTGCAGAGAGAAGAAAGAGAAAAGAAGGAGGTAGGGTGATGTGCCTTCTTCGATGAGAAAATAAGAAATCAGCTGTCGAAGTATGATTGTTATCTTGTCCTTTTTTCTAGTGTGTGTGTGTGTGTGTGTGTGTGTGTGTGTGTGTGTGTGTGTGTGTGTGTGTGTGTGTGTGTGTATGAGTGTGTGTATACACGTATGGGTGATGAGGCAGACTGATATCTTTCTCAGAGGAGTATGTATCGGTGTCTCAGTGTGTTGAGAGTCAGTTCAGAGAAAGGACCACGGGCCTGGAGTGGCATGTCACCGATTCCACAATTCACACTGCTGATTAGATCACACTGATTAGAAAGGCACATACACACAGAGATGCACACAAATATACACATTAATGCAGTAAATACCAAAAAAATGACCAAAAAAAATTATATGAATGTCTTTTCTTAAGTTATTGCTGTGTATATAATCATGTCTTTATCAGGCGTGTTAGAGCTTCAGCTGTAAAATCAATCAACTTAATATGCAGAGCATGAATCTGTTATGTGAAGTTTGGGATTCACCATAAAAAAAAACGAAAATGCAGAGGACCAAAATGCTCAGTAGGTGTGATGAAAGACTGGGACAAACAACCGGAGTGAACAAGAAAGGAAAGAAGAAAAGAAGAATTTAAAAAGTGCAAATGCCGTGGAACTCTTCATACTATGTTTGAGTCCTCCTTCCCTGCGTCAAGCATGAATTCTCAGGCGTGGCTTGCTCTATCAAAAACATCACTCTTGAATGAGGCACCGACCATTGCGCAAAATTAGCTGTCACCCTTTCCTCAAAATCTTTGTTAATCTTGTTTCCAGTGTTTGCGGATTTATCAGCACATGCATCAATGTCAGCTCCTTGGTTACTGAGCCGGAATACTTGGGAGAAGATATAATTAAAAATGTTTGGGGTGTGGGGGGCAGAAGGGGATGGTTGCTGCAGAGCGAGAGTGTTAGGAAAGACAGGGCGGAGTGGTGTCTGGGAGGAGGAAGGTGAAGTCTTCCTCTTGTCTCGTGGTTTCCCCTGGGAGCCCGTGGAACACAAAGCCAGTGATAACAGACAAACGGGCCTGGCTGTGCCTCTCTTCCTCTCCCTCTCTTCCTCACTTTCTAGTATCACATAGGTCAGCATGTCACCGTATCTCTTAATGACACTAGTTCCACTGATCTGGCTGTGGTCGGGAAACTGGTCCTCTTGTTAACAGCTACCTGACACAAAGGAAAACAACAACTAAATGCATTTATCTAGTGAGCCTTAACAATCTGATGAACAACTAATCCATCTAGAAGGTTTTCCACATGGCTGTCATGTGTGCATCGGGCATCATTCATGAACTGCATTCTGGAGAGAACCGCAGTGGATAAATAAATAAAAATAAATTAGAAGCGCATATTTTGCGCTACTGGAATTACGTGATTATTTAATTATCTGTTTGCATGTTCACTGACTTAAACGAAAACAGTTTGACATCTGGAGGGGCGGTGATGAATTACACTGTGCCACCGCAGCTTGATCCTTGATGTATTTCCAGCACATCTCTTATTATCATGTGGCTTTGCAAAAAAGCATCACTTGCCCATCCAACTTGTGTCAAGGGAAAAGGGACATCATGCATTTGAAATTCAACATTCAAGTCCCCTCTGCTAACTCACACATAGAGATACAACGCACACCCGGCACACATATACGCACACTTATACAGAACGACATGTGCGCCTCTGGGAGCCATTGTGATGCTGAGACGTCCCAGAGAGCCGTGCCACGATGCCAGCAGGTTTCAGGCTGTATGGACAGAACTCTGTCCTTAGACATGAAAGCTCCAGAGGGTGTCAGGCACATGTTTAAAACATTGCACATAAATGCAAATTCCTTACAGTGTGAAATAATACCTACAGTTGTGGCCCTCTGACCTCCCAAAATTGGAGTGTCGAAGAATGTGGCAACTTTGTATCTGTGTAAGTGTCAGGATCTATCTTTCTCTATTATTTGTTTAATAATAAGCTAAATATCTCCAGCAGTACAGAACAGAGTTTGGCTTGCTGAAATAAACAAGGCCTATGCATATGCTGCCCCTAAACCTTTCAAAGTGCGCCCAGATAACAAGCTAGCCGGTCCCTCTCCTCTCTATCCTAGAGGTTGTGCCATCCATTATTGCCACAGGGATTTCAAACTAAGGGGACAGTTTTCCACTTTGCATCAGTCCAACTTAACTGAGTTAGAGTCCAGAGACAGTAGCAGCATTTCTGGTTTTGTTTTGTCTTCGCATTCCAATTTTAAGTTGGATGTGTTCACGCTCAGTGGTTTCAAAATGTTTCTGAACCTTCGTAGTGTTTTCCACTACGAATATGTTTTGCTTTTAATGCCGTGCTATCTGAAGGACAACAAAATCACAGTAATGTCGTGGCTTTCCGAAGCAGTCGATTGTATACAAACGTATTCTTTGAATTCCCTGAATCTTTTAATGATACTGTAAATGATGAAATCCCCACATTATTTGCAATTTCACATTGAGAGGCCCAGGTCTGTGTCTCCCAGCTTCCCTGTCCACTTTACTGTGCTCTTGTAACAAAGAACATTAAAAACACAAGCATTAGTGCTAAACTGCTGAACTATTTGTCCATGCATTTCTTTCAAAAAATGATGAAAATCTTGCGATCTTTACTTCAGAGTTTCTCTGGGAAGTTCTTGATACTCATGATACTGATATGCATTCAGTTCACCTAATTAGTTGTGAGATGTTCCACCAAGCGTTTCCGTTAACTTTAAACAGCTGTTCCAGTCTTTTGATTCCCCACATCCAACTTTATCGAAATGAGTTGGTGGAATCAAATTGTTGAGGAAATGGAAGATTTAAATATTGTAGTTCCGCATGGAAAAGGCCCCCTCCCCACATCATAGTCAGGGCTGACATAAAAGCCAAAAACAGAACTCATTGGTCTTCGTCACAAGAATATGGCTGTCCAGTGGCAGAGGCTTTTTCCGCTATGGCCTCAGCCTTAACCTCTCACCATGCTTGATACAACATGTCAACACTGAGAGCACAGCTTTTTTATCCATGCTCACATATTCTCTTCTTCTATCCTCTTCTGGCTCTTCTTCCTCCCTCTTTTTCTCCTCCATCCAGACCTTTAAGTGCGGTCTGGCAGGTTTGGCTGGGAGGTCGTGTATTCCCCCTCTTCATTAGTGAGAAAATGGACTCTGGTAAACGCTTGTTAAAGCCCTTACCTACACTCTTCCAGTTAATGGGAGTGATCCATTTGTGTCCGTTTCTGCCTGACAAGGCTTTACTGGAAGATTAATAGTGCGGTGTCAGGGCACGGCCACCCTCTGTCCCGTTCTCATTTCCTTTCTTCTGGGATGGACACATGCAATAATGGAGCCCCGTCTTTTGTTGTAACACCGTGATTAGCCAGGGAGAAAAAAAAAAAAGCAAAGGAATGACAGAATGAGAGGAAGAAAGAAGGAGAGAAGAGGAAAACAAAAGGGATACAAGAAAAAAAAGCCTTTCCTTGACATTGTACAAAGGTAGGTTTTAAGGTTGTGAATTACAAGCACTTGACAATAGTAGAGCAATATCATTAATTAATCTCAATGTGAGGTGAAGAGGGATATAATGAATCACTTATGGATATTTCCTCTGTTTTAAGGCAGGCTTTATCTTGGTATGATTCAGAGAGAGGTCTTGAGCATTGATGATGGAATGTATTACAAAAAAAAAAGAAAACAGAAAGAGACTGAGAAAGGGAATGCCAAGGGAGAAATAATAAAGACAGAAAAAAAAAGACAGCAACTGATAATGAAAGAGAGAAGTGGGGAGAAGTCCTTAAAAAGGCCACCCAGGGTTTCGTCCATCACCCAGTACTCCAGCCATCCCTCTTCCTTTTGGGGATGACACTGTCAAGTGCTCTGTCCCTTCACTGGGTGAACAGGATAATCATTCTTAATAATTACACAGATATTCCCGGCAAGTCTTCCCTGTCGAGCAAGAGAATCCCGTAGTGTAAGAGGCCTTCTTGGAAATGTGCCAAATAAATGTAGAATTAAAATCTCTCTTTATTTTGTTTTGGGTTTTTTTTTTCTTTGTATTTTATCTCTTTGGGTCTTTTCTCTCTGGTGAGTTCTCTGATGGGCAGACCAACAATCTGGTAAACACACAAACAGACACAGAGAGGAGACCTGCATCACAACCCCCTCCTCACTACATCACAGTCAGTGCCAACGGAGAGCAGGGTGTTTCTCAAAGCAAAGGATGGGGGATTGGGGCTAGTGGTGTCTCATTAAATTCTTGGGATTGTCTAATTGTCTTTCGTGGACCTCTGAGAGACTAGTACATTATACTCATTGCAATTAACTAAACAAAAGAGCCGAACCGCCCAAGCACTAGGGACAAGACTGGCTAGGGGGAGCAAGCTTTCCAGCCAGGACCACTACAACAAAATGCAAACACACATACACCAGAAGAGAGTGCAGAGAAACACTAAAGAACAAGAGAAAAGATATGAAGGAGTGTGAAAAATGAGGGGGAATAAAAGGGGAGGGGATGACTAAGGACTCAGACAGATCTTGGGATTGGCCAGATGTCAGAGTTGGGTGGGAGGTTAGGGTGAGACAGGGTGAGGAAAAAGAGAAGGAGGGTGTCTGTGCTCATTTGAGACGCACCTTTGTGCTGGACCTGTCTTGTTTACTGCACTACAGCTTAGCAGTGCGAGGGTCCTATTCAGGGTGCAGGCCTTTCAGTAGGTACTGAAGGAACCCTTAAGCCCACTTAACTACCATTTTCACACACTCTGCCTGCTCTCCTCTTTGTCCTTGCCTCCATTACATCAAACGCAGGAACAAAGGCGGGGAACAGAAACTGGGGCTGGCAGAATGGCGCCCATCACAAATATTAATTTGAAAAGGTGTTGGAGAGTAGAATCTACTTTTATGCACAAGGACAACTTGGGATTTTTTTTTTTCTCTACCGTGTAGGGGAGCTCTTTGGGGGCCGCAATGAGCTTGGTTTTCAGGCTAAAGGGGAGCTTGAGGACTTGCAGCACAATTATCCAAGAATAAGGGGCTTGAGATGTGGCACACTGCTAAAGACTGAGCACACACAAGCACAGACACATGCACACGCACTGCCTCTAAAATATGCTTCTAACATCAGGCCTCATTCATTTGCCAGGGTTATTATTAGGTAAAGCAACAAAATCAATAAACACTGCTACTTCTTCATTACTAATACTCCAGAAAAATACAAGACACAGATAATTACAAAACGCCAAACATTAACCAAAAAATGTGAAATAAGTACAACAGCAACAAAACAGCGTACGTATATTGAGATGTTTGAAACGGTGCTTTCATTCAGACACACCTGACTGAAACATATTTGCTGGGAAGTAAATGGGTTTGCAAAACTGACCTTGAATTGACTGGTAGAAAGATAATTGTCTGAACTCGATGTAATCCACAGTCCACCGCTCTTATTGCTGTTAATTTGGAAACACACACACACACACACGCACGCACACACACGTGCATTCACACAGGTGGAAGGCGCATGCGTTTTCTGTGGAATGCAGTTTGCAGTTTTAGTCGGATCACATGAGAAAGTGGGGTGAAAAGTTTATGCTGCCATTACCGATTAAAAAAAAGGGTGCATACCTCTCTCTGACACACATACACCACGTACACACACTTCCCTATTTTAGGGAGTCATGGCCAGGTTAGCGGTATGTTGAAAAGCCCATCCTGTGTGTATAGATGGTGTATCACTCTAATCTGCAGGATACAAGCTCTGCAATCCCACCCCCACCTCAATGTTAGTCCACACGCACTCCAGGTCTTGCTGTTGGTCAAACCAAATGCTGACCTGCCCTGGCCCTGGCTCACTCAGCAGGCTGGCTCCCACCCAGCTACTCTGGCTGACCCTGAGAACATGTGGTCAACTTGGGCATGGCAGACGCTCGACTCTCAGGTGTGGAAATGGAACGATGGAAATGAGGGGAATGAGGAGAAAGAGGGCATGAGAGTGGCTTAAAAACTCTGCCGTAAAACCATATATGCTAATAATAAATTCATTAATTAATAATAGTTAATAACTGATAAGCAAGCTCTGTTGGGTTAAGATCAGGTTACCGATTTAGCCATTGAAGAATATCTCATTTATTTGTCATGTGACACTCTTGGATTACTTTTGCATTACACTTTGGCTCATTTGGACTGTGAAGCGCCGTCCAATCAGTTCTGCAGCATATGGCTGAATCTGAGCAGAGAGTATAGCCCTGCTCACTTCAGAATCCATCCTGCTACTTCTATCAGCAGTCACTTCATCACTAAACACTAGTGAACCGGTTCCACTAGCAGCCATACGTGCCCGTGGCATAACACTGCCTCCATCATGATTAATAGATGCCGGTGTATGCTTAGGATCATGAGCTGTTCATTTCTTTCTCCATTCATTTCACTTCCCATCATTCTGCTACAAGTTAATCTGTCCAAAGACTTTTTTCCAGAGCTGTTGTTCTAGCAAAGTCTAATCTGGACTTCTTGTGTATAACCAGTGGTTTGCACCTTGTTGTAAACAATCTGTATTTATATTCATAAAGGCTTCTCTCGATTGTAGATTTTGACAATGATACCCTACCTCCCCAAGAGCATTCTTGATTTGGAAGATGTTGTGAGGGTTTTTCTTAACCAAGAAAGAATTCCGAAGTCATCCACTTCATTTGTTTTCCACTGTCTTCCGGGCATTTTAGTGTTTCTGAGCTGGCCAGTACATTACTTCCTTTAGGACCGTACCAGACTGTTGATAAAGGTGTTTGCTCTCTCTCTGATAGGTTTAGTTTCCTGCTTCAGCCTAATGATGGCCTCCCACACTTGCACTGGCATCTCTTTGAGCTTCATATTGAAAGTTCCAGTGAACGTCCACCAAATTCAAGTTCCAAACTCCAGATCTTTTATCTGCTTAAGTTTTTGTGAAATAATGGGGGAGTCGGTATCACGTAGTCATGAAACTGCTCGTCAGTCAACTGTCTAATTACTTTTGAACCTTCTTAAAATTTGGGATTACATATAAAAATGGCTGTAATGCAGAACTTTTGTTGAACCGCTTAAATTAAAGCTGAAAGTCGGCACTTCAGTCATATCTTGACTGTTTGATTTAAAACCCACTGTGGTGGAACAGAGACAAAAGAACAAAAACAATGTTTCAATGTCCAAAAAAACTTATGGACCCAACTATACTTCTAAAAGGGAGGAAATGCAACAGGGGGAAAGTGTTGATCTCTGACCGAACTATCACTGCCAAAAGGATTCTTCTTTGAATTGTAATGAAACTTGGAAGCCAGCGAATCAGATGCATTACTGCCACCCTGTGTGGGCCAGAAGATTGATCCTAACCAACACTACCAGAATCAAAACCCTGCAATTTGATGATGGAAGGGACACTTTCCATTAACTCGTGCACCACCTAAGGCTGCAAGATTATACCAAAAATGATAATTAAGAGATTAATATTATATTGGTCAATGCTGTAAACTCAATTACTGAACCGGATTATTCATAATGTAAACATCCTGCAGTTACAGAAACTAAAAACACTTTTTTTTTTTAGATTAAATCGCTTTGAATTTTAAATAATATTCAAATATAAAATAAATTAATTAAAATAAAGAGGTGTGGCAGAGGACACTGGGGTGTCCAGCAGGGATGATTGAACTGTGTTTCTTGACCATAAAAGTCGTCTCAGACGAGCAATCACTGGTTCCTATCAGCCCGACTACACCGTGGATGAAGAGACCCCAGGCAGCAGCGGGCGCGTGTGCCACGGGAGGCCTGTAAGGCAGCCACAGGATGAGCAACCGAAAACTGGAGCTGACTGCCAACTGTTGCGCTAAAGCAGACCAGGTGAGCGACCCTGTGCAATCTGGAGACAAAGACAGCTGCGGGCAACTGTTAATGATCCTTCCACAAGTTCATCTATGGAAACCTTGTGAGTTTTGCTTCCTCTAGATATTTTTGACTGAAGCCTCTCCTTTACTCGTTTTGGCTCGAGCTGCACTCAACAGTGAGTTTAAGCTTTTAGGGAGGGGTGAAAGCGAACCGGTGCGAAGGAAAGGCTTGTGCTTGATTTATAACAAACAACAGGTTTATAGCGAAAATGAATAGAATCAATCATTTTATCCTGATTATTTTGTTTTTGCTGGAAGCCAAAATTGTAATTGAAAATAAAATTTGATTAACTGCCCAGCCCTAGCATCACACCCTTCAAAAAAACATACACACTTACAATCTGCTTATGATGCAGCCCTACGGGGGTTTGGCTAACATTAACAGAAATACAGGAGCGAGAGATTTACAGAAACAAAGGACAGTCTCCAGGTGTCAAGTAGTAGTAGTGACTTTCTTTAAATTACTACATACTGAGATTTAAACATTTCACACAATGGATTTCCACCCAAGATTGAAGGAAAATAAGGAACAAATAAAGACAAGGTGGTTAGAGAAAGAAAATAACTGTCAAAAACACGGATTTTAGTGATCTGAAGCAAATACTGTGTAAACAAGTCTAAACACAAAAAAAAGGATTAAAAAAAGCTGAACTTTTGTTTTGCTGCTCATTCAATTGTGTGATGGGTGATTATTTTACTGACAGACAGACAGAAAGACAGGCAACAGCAGTTAATATGGCCAAATTCCTGCCCACTTGTCATTTATTGACAGTGAATTCAGCAGTGGCTCAGAACCACTTTTTCATGTCTGATACCAATATTGATACCGCAGCCTCGAGTATCTGCCTGTACTGTCAGCTGTCAAACTAACCATGGCAACCTTTTTTAAGCAGAATCAGTGTTCCTCATGTCACGTCTCTCATTATGGCATGTCTCCTAAAGTATAGTTAATGTGATAGATCAGGCTCATGGATCATATCCAATTATACTTTTTTTCTCCCCCTGATATACAGTAAACTAACTTTTAACATTTTTGGATCGTGACAGTAATAGTGAGTATGACACTGGCAGAACCTTACAAGACACAATCATTTCTAAACAGCAAAAATAAATGGAGAGTAGAAACAGGTTTAACTGAGCCTGAAAATCAACGGCAATGCTGTAGTACAAGGTACACGTGAAAGAAGGGAGACCAGCGTCTGTGTATGTGCGCTTCTGGTGTGTCAGATGCAGGTTGGAGAACACGAGAATTGAAAAAGATAACAACTAAGTCGAGGACGTGACAACAGCAGTGCACCTCCGGGGAGGAGTGGTGGGTGTTTCGATGACAAAATCATCTCTTTCCATAGACCCTCAGTTCCTGATCTCCCTCTAGTCCCTCAGAGCCACAGCATTAATCTGGGGAAACAATGTGTGTCTCTATGTGGGCTGGTTTGCATGTATCTGCTTGCATTCTTTCTACACTGACAGTACTCAGTCTCAACTAGTGTGCAGCGCTATCATTTTTTATCCATTTGCTTTTTTTTAAATAGACTTTATATCAGACACAGAGGAATAAATACCCACATATATGCTAACATGCAGTTAACACCACTGCATTTTTGCTTTTAGGCAGGTATCTGCAGAGAGAAGAGGAGGGAAGTGTCTGGAGACATGGAAATATAGCCTTAAGGAAGGACGAGTAAAGATGAAAACAGTGACCATAAAATATATAGATGACTTGATATGATAATTTGAAAATATTGTATCATATATGTGGGCATATAATATCCTATCTCTCCAAATAAGGTGTAAGTAGGTAGGTAGACAGATCAAGGGAAGAGTCCAAGAGGAAAAGAGGAAGAGAGTGTTGATTTAGCCTGACAGCATACTGCCACCTATGTGTCTGATCTGGTACAACAGTCTCTGTTCTTCACATATCTGTCCCACAATCTGTCACTCAAGTTTCAAATTATTCAGAAAAACACAACCATAAGAAAGGCTACATCTGAGGCAGTGAAATGATAAAAGCCCTAAAGAGATTACATGCAGACAGTGACAGTTTTAGAGAGAGAAGGATAGAGAGATGGAGAGAGGAAAAAAGAGAAAAATCATGTCTGTTCCACAAAGCCAGCTGTATCAAAAGGTAGCATAGCAGCCTGGAGCAAACGTCTGCTCACCTGCCAGCCCAGTCAGACCAAATCTCTTCCTCTCTTTATCCCTCTCTTTATGGCCTTTGCCCGCATCAAACACGCAAACTGCCAAATGCACACAAAAGCAAATGATCAGTTTTTATTTAATTAACATCAAATCTTCAAAGTCGTACCTGTACTTGCATTTAAGAACAAACACACACACTCATCCTCTTCTCAATAATAGCATCAGTCTAGGTTTGGAATTACCCGGCCGGGGAACAGGCACGGCTGCTGGGTTGGGCTGCCACCCAGGTTCATATGCAGGTTCCAGTTCATCCACAGTTCATGCATAGTCTCATCTTTTTGAAGAAGCATCCCATTAGCTCAGGATCATGATTATTCAGGACAGAGAGAGAAGAGAGAAGTGTGGCGTGCCATCAATATAACCCTTCTCCCTCCCTCACCCTTTCTCTCTCTCTCTTTTTAACACAAACACAAAATTCCACTGGAGAGTTGGCGCTGCAGCATTTAAACCCATGTTCTGACCCTATGTGTAGATCCATGCCAAGTAATAATTTGTCTTTCATTCTCACTTTGCAGCACCTCCCTGGCTACAAAAAAGCACACTGCCCTAAGCTTTGAACCTTTAATGATCTGATTTGACTAACTTTGAGGATCAAGCTGCAAAGTTAAGCAGGAATATTTAAAATCACCACATCTGTAGGCATACTGCATGTATTATTAATTTCCATGCATTAAACAGACAAATATGAGCATGGGAATAGGCATTTCTCATCCCAAGTAATACTAAAGGACTTTTACTATGGATTTTGCAGGATTGATCTAGTTGGTGCACCAAATTAGAGCAAAAATCATGAACATATTCAAAAAGTGCATATGTCAAAAAAAGGCACAAAGCATTGCTGATAAAAGATGAGAAAAAAATGAAATGAGTAAGAAAGTTTTATCAATTGCCATAAAAATATTAATCACCAGCAAAAGGTGACAAATACAGAACAAAAAAAGGGGCGATAAAGGGCAACTGAAGTTCTTTAAAAATAAAAAGGGGGAGTGGGAGGGGGTGGGGGAACGTGCATCGCTGTTTTCCACGCACAGCATAAGGAGGAGTTTTTTTCTGAATGCTCTGACTAAGGTTCCCCACCAGCAAGCCAGCTTGCTTTTCCTGCACTGCCACCCACTGCCAGCATATGCCACTTCCATACACAAGTGAAAGCATGAGAAAGTTCACAAAAGCTACACAGACACAGATGCACAAACGCACGCACGCCACAAGCGCATACTGCCCGTGCATTCATACACTTGCTTACACGCCCATCCCTCTAACAAACGCACAGACACCCCCACCTGTTTCTAAACACACACACACACACACACACACACACAGGCATGCACACACACACAAACTTTGTTCTTCTCGTCTGGCCAACTCGTCTTTCTGTATTTATTTTAATCTGCAGCAGAGAGGTTCACCAAAAAGTCAGCAGGACATACAGGAGTTGCATCTCCGCCATCCCACACGTGCACACATGCACTACACAGGCACAATTGCACATACAAAGCTACAGAGAAGCACAGGAGGAGCGTGTGGACTGAGGAACAAGGTGAGGTGGAGGTAGGATGCATCAGCACTGTAAATTGAACACTAAATAAAATATTATTTGATATAATGACCCCCCCCCAACACACACATCCCACACACATACCTTCCAATGTCTTCCCATAGCAGTGACAAAAGTAAAAGAAATAGTAAATATATATGAGTCTGCCAGACTGACAGAGGAGTTTTTATATGAGATTGAGCACAAAAAATATTCTGTATTAATTTACATTATATGTAAATAGATTATTCCTTCAATCATATTCATTTCAAAAATATTACATGTGTGCATGGCATTAGTAAGTAAATGAGAGAGAGAGAAGAGAGAGAGAGATAGAGTGAAAGAAAATAAGAATGAGCAAGAAAGATCTGTATGTAGGTTATTGCAGTCTCACTGCACCACTCTTGAATTTCAAACAAGAACCCTGGGCAGAGGAGAGAGCAGAGGAGTGGAAAGGGAGGAAAGACAGAGAGGCGGCGGGGCGAGAGAAAAAGCAGCAAGCTAACACTGGAGGCTAACAGGAGGCAGGCAAGAGAAGTGGTTATTAATGAGATATCTTAACTAAAGAAGGGCTAAAAAGAGAAAGACATGACATGGATGAAGAGAAAGTAGAGACAGAACTGTTGGCAGGGAGCGCAAAAGCGGCTGAAGAAGCTAATAAAAAGCTACAAATATCTACAAGAAATTAGGACTTTTTTTTTTTTTACTTTATTTTGAATTCAGACTGTGCAAGAATTATTTGTGAATCATGATGGTTTTTTGTATGTATTAAAGTGTGTAATTACGGGTGTGTATGCGTAGGCTTTGGCTCATACAGGAATGTGATGTCTTCAAGTGTATTTGTTGCGTGCAACCAGGTGTCATTTTGTGTGCCTACAAGATGTGTGCGTGTGTGTCTGTGTGTTTAGCTGCAGTATCACTCTAACTGCTGGTGTATTAGAGGGACAGCTCTTTGATCTAGGGGCTGTGCCGGGCCTCAGTGCACGCTGTGCAGGGTGGTCTCCCATCATGCTCGGCTGATCACAGTCTCAGCCTCACTATTGGCTGCCTGGCAGGCCCTCCCATCAGCCTTGATGCTACACGCCTCTGACAACTTCATTAGCATAATTCGACCCTTTGCTATACTCCGCTTTGCCAGCAACAGGAAGTAAGCGCTGGTACAACTGGCACACAACCAGATTAGTCCAGGAAAGTCTCTTACACCAATAAAAAAAAAAAAGCTAACACAGAGAAATAAAAGCCAAATAGACTTGCACATTTGATTGAAGGCAACAGTTAATAAGAAGATCATTTTTCAGTTACATTTTTCCTAAGTCTAAAACTCACAAAGGCTTACAGTTTTTGTATTCTTGTGCTTTGTGCTGCAATGTTGCATTCAGTGAGGTGCACTACACCTTTATTATCAGACTAATAGGATGGGGTTTTTTATCTGATGAGTGGAGAAGGAAAAAAATGGGCAAGAAAGAGGAATGAAATTTTAATATGTTGTCTCCTATTATATGCTATTCTAATGTAGTCAGTCTCTTCATCTTACCCAGTCTTGCGGTCTTTTACAAGGCTGTGCTTAGAAAACATTTCCAGTATTGCTTCCTCTTCACACATTGGTCAACAATATGTACTATTTGAAACCTAGTTAAAGATGTGAGAGTATAAGAACATAGGGTGTAGGTGTGTACGTGTGCATGTGCAATTTCTGCTGTTAGACTTTTGCTTACATAAAAGCTTGTGTTTTCACTGTGTCATAGTATTGTGCTGTAATCCTTACTTCTCTGCATGTTATTCACAGATGAGATTAGGAAAGCATCAGGCTTTTGTACTGTGTGTAGTGCACTGCTGTTAAGAATTTGCATTGCTTAACTGCTGCTACTGTGCGGAGGACTGTGCAAAGTAAGCTACAAACATGTGCTACTTATTTTATTTCTCAACTTTGGAGCAATCTACAAACTGCAGGTTTGCCCAGTGCTCCATGTTTAAGTATGAAGTAAATATATAAATAAGAAATCAGATAGATAGCCAATTTCAACCAGTGGCTAAGCTTGAAATATTAATATCAAAGTAAGAGCATATTTCCTATGCTTGAGTTTCTTAAAAAACCTGATTCATCTATATCATCAATACCTTTTAATCTTTTACAGGCACACTGACACATCTAGGACAAAGCTTTAAAACTAATTTTAAAACGACAGCAGTCTTAAATCTGATTCCATTAATAAATCTTTGGTCATACTCTTCAGAATACTTGCTCCTCAGAGTCCAGGCCACTCAAACTTTTGCTCACAGAGATTATGGAGTAAGCAAATGTGCTTCTTTTCAGAACAACAGCTTTCAAGTAAATCCACCTGGCCAGCTGTTTGGACTCATTTCACGTCCAGGTTGCCGAACACGACATCTACTTGTAATACTGGGGTTGGTAGCTGGTAAAGCAGGTAATCCAGGTTTACAACCATTGTAGCTCAGTGGTAGATAGATGAACTATTGAACCCTGTCCCTGCAGCTGAAGATCAGCAGTGTAGCTAATTAGCTGGTCACAGGGATGAGGAAAAAAAAAAAAGAGGTATCTCTCTCTTCTTCCTGCACTCCGCTTCCACTTCTTTTTATCTCTCATTTATGAGCCCTTGGTGGTGCCCTTGGAATTGGGTATGTAAACTATTATTTCATACCATCATACACAGACTCTGGACTGGCATTATAAAACTGTACCACAGGTTGCATAATGAGCACATTAATATATTAAAGTTGTTTCAGAAGTGATGCACTATGAAAAGGAAAAGCCAAAGATTGCTTGATAATTCTGGGACACATTTTATTTAATGTGAACTCCAAACAGGTTGCAGGATGTTATTTTGAAGATTTGCAGACTTTGATGAATCAATAAAAATATACCACTTCCTCTTCAAATTTTGTTGATCAATACCTCAGCCCTAAAACGATCAAATTCAAACACCTACAGTTTTTTTTCTTCCATTTTTTGATATTTTATTGAAAGCTATATACTTTGCATATTAATGACACAAAGTATAGCATAAATAAACTCATTAATATAATTGCAGACAGTACTCCATAAAAAGCCTCTTTGATTTAATTCTGCATCTTTTATTCAGCTATTCCATTAATCAAGAACACTGAAATGAAATACCCAACCATAAAAAGGAATGTGCTCTGGATTTTCAAGAAAAAAAGATGGCTGGCTGGATGGCTGAGCGAGAAACTCAATCCTGTCTCCTGCTGAGGAAGAGACGAGTGCTGGCTGTCGACAGGCACACCACCTGACTACCACACAACTACTGATTTGAAACGACAAGTCAAGAGAAGTCAGGAGTAAATAAGAGAGATCGACAGAGAGTGAAAAATAGAGAAAAAGAGAGAGAGGCGGATAATAGATTTGAGAGTGTTTTGGGGGAGTAAACAGATGGAGTAAACACAGCACGAGGGAAACCAGGGGACTCCCACCGAACCCGCTCAATGTGTCACTGACACTGCAGAGTAGAATCAACAAAGTGCTCTGAGGGCAACGTGCACACATACACACACACACAGCCTCCCACACAATCACACACAGTTCACCAATTGGCAGGATGCTGGGACCCAGAGCTCCTATCCAGAGCAGTGACAGGCACATGGAGAACAAGCTGGCTGACAGCACATGACAACTCTTCAACTAGTGGAAAGGAGAGAAGCATCTCCTACTCTACTTTATGAGTAGCTTCAAGTACCTTGAATATAAGCTGGTGAAAATACAGTAGTGTTTTCTAATATAATGAAAATATTTAGTGTGAAATACAACTCTGTGTTGAGGAATAGCTACAATTTACTTTCTCTCATCTACTAGTTGTGCTCTGAACCTCATCCTAACACCCATCTGTATTGCTTCTCTCTTTCCAATTTCTTCCTTGCCCCCAGACCTGCTGGTATGCCCAAACTCTGCTGCTGTGTGCCAGCGTACCAACAGGCCTGTAGGCCTATCCAAGAGAGAGAACGAGAGGAAGAGAGAAAGACGGAAGGTAGCCAATTAAGACTGGGTAATGGGAGGATGAATGTGTGTGTGTGTGTGTGTGTGTGTGTGTGTGTGTGTGTGTGTGTGTGTGTGTGTGTGTGTGTGTGTGTGTG
>JAVDPK010000671.1:354806-373404 GCA_034780415.1 Cichlasoma orientale
CCCCCCCCCCCCCCCCCCCCTAAAATAAAAAGAACTAAACTGTGTTGCGTCTCGACCATACAATACCAAACAGCCAAGGCCTCAAAACAGCATTCACGTGCATTCTTTAATGTGGATCCAAACTAGTTGAAAGTCCTACTCTCAACTCCAACACCTACTATATAACTTATGATCCCGCCTTTCAATATTCAATATCCCTCCTTCCTCAATTATTCCGACTGTAACCTCACAGTCTAAACTCTCTCTCCCACCTCCTCATCCCCTTCAAACCCCATGGCACGCACCCTCCACCTCCACCATCTCAGTCTCAGGATGCAGAGCATTGACAGGGCCAGAAGGTAATGATACAGCTGCCATGATGCAACAAGCAGACCTGTCGACTGTCAGGAATTGAAATCATGAAGGAATAAGCTGTCATTAAGAGGCCCTCTCCCCGTAGTGGAGCTGTCAGATGCCTGCCTTCTGCCTACTCTCTCTCTATACTCCCATCTCTCCTCTGCCAGTCCCAACCCATTTGCAGTCACTCCCTCGTCCTCCTCTTATTTCGCTCTTTCTGCATCAATCCTTTCCATACTCCTCTCCTTCTTTCCACTTCTGCCCTCTTCCAACCAATCATAACCTGGTTCCCTTTCTGCAACCCCACACCCCACCTCACTCCACCCCATCAACCCTGCTTTTCTCAGTTTCCTCTTTTCCACCTCTTCCACCACTTTGTGTTTGTTGCTGGAGCAACCTTTTCTCCTTCTCCTCTCACCTGTCATCTTACTTTTACACTTTGGGAATAGCATCACTTAGATGTGCACACATGCACATAAAGACAACATGCATGAGGCCTGCACAGATAGCACTTCCCATAAGCCAGTGTTAATGTGCATTGTGCCAAATAGTTGGGAGTACACCCTCCGCCCAGTGTGATGTGTTTGTGTCTAGGTATGCATGTTTTCACTGTGTGCACATGTCTATGTGTACATATTTTTTTTGACTTGTATTTAATGTATAAGTTTTTGCCAGGTTATTAATGTGTCACCATCATATAGCAGCATGACAAAGATATGGGATGAATATGGGCGGCAGAGACAGGTGATGGGAAGTAAATTGCGTGTTAGAGACAGACTGCCCTGAGATTCACCCAACAATGTGATTGTGTGTGCATGTGTGTTGTGTGAAGGGTCTGATTAACCAGCCCAATCAGCAATTTTTCCTACAATCGCCTGATTGGCAGAGGCGATCCCATCGGAAGAGAGGAAAAGCTGACTCGAACTTCCGAGGAACATGGCTAAGAATTTCAGAGTGCGCTTGCACTACATCCACACATTCCAACAGCGCTGTGAATTAACAGTTTTATCTGTGAGTTGCGCTTCTGTGTTTTGCCAAGCCACAAGCTCCCCCAGATTTCCTTGAATGCACTCTAGTTGACCCTTTGCTGCAGGCTTTGAATTTCCAATCAGTTTCCCATGAGTAACATCACATGAGCTACACTCAAGGCAACAGATTGTTACCACAGAACGGGTCCTAATCTAAACACAATACTGAGAAAATGTGACATTCTGACCCAACACCACACTTAACAAAGTTATTAATAAAATAATGGCATGCGTGTTGCTCTCACACACTCACACAGAATCAGCCTGTTTAGAATGAACAGTATTTTTTTATGTCTGCAACGATGAAAGGAATGTTTTACTATCATACACTTTCAAACAGCTCATTTTCAGAGGTCTGATTTTGGTTTGCCAATTAATTGAATATATAGACTACTTTTCTTTATTAGTTTGTTTATATAATATAAACACATTTAATAACAACTGCACATCATCTCCTTTGTCCAGGGATTGGGGGGGGCTCCTTGCCAGGTTTCAGCGCTTACCTAGTCATCACAATTTCTGCTGGACCTCTCTTCCCACACGTTTGGAATAAAAAGTCTACTTGGCTGACCAACAAGGCACTCGTTATTATAAACACTGACACGGGAGATAAATTTAAAATAATGTATTACCCGTGTCATGCCTCTCTGTGTTTGTCTTTGTGCTGGATTACTGAGGAAAGGCTCCGTCTTTAACGAGTAAGATGGGATTCATCTGTCATGATTAATTAGTAGTTTGAACAGGTATGTGAGTTAGCCAGGTAAAATGTTTAAGGGGAAATGCATAAAAGGGGAGTAACAACATCATACAATTACATGTGAAATACTTGATATAATATGGCCAGTATATGCTTATAGAAATATTGATATCGCTACATATTATTGAATAAATATGGGTAACTTTATAATGTTGCCTAGTAGCGTACTGTGTCTACTGAGTTTCTCTTTCTGTGCTGGAAGAAATTTTTTTTTTTAATTGATATCCCTTTTTAATTTTTCCATTCTCCGCCGTATATGCTTTCACACAAAAATCTTACAGTAAATATAAAGTACAATCTGAAACAACATTACCCAGCACATACTGCGAGATCAAAAAGGCAGAAGACCAATCTTACCAAATTTGCTAAGCTGAGACCAAAACATCATAAAGTAAATCTTTTTTTTATGATGGTACAGTAGCTGTGACTCCAGAACATAAGCTTCAAAAGACATCAAGACAAATTCTGTGGTATAACATAATATAGTACAAACAGGTCCATAATGGATGCCAACAGCATGAATTGACTGTAGATGTGTGTGGCTTTTTCTCCAGTGCACGCAGAGTACAAGGCCTGTGTGTAGTAAATGCCTGGATGATGATTTGTCAGGGTGCAAGAACACGATTTCTTGTTTACTATGATGAATGGGCAACACTCGCACTACACACACCGTGTTCTCTATATTGAAGCTGTCACTTTGGCTCTCTGCAGCACAACCCTGCCTTCTCCAACTGTAACACCAGCCAGGGTAACTGTATTAGACAGTTTTAGTGTACTTGATTCATCTGTTAGCACACATGGACACACATGCACAACCCTAACTTCTCCAGTTGTTGCACACAACAGGAGAGGGATTTACACAGCAGAGTTTTTATGGTAATCAGATGGGCACAATAAAGGATTGAGGGGAAAAGAGGGAGCAAGATCTCCCCTGTGTCATCTGGAACAGTAGGCCAATGAAATTACACAGACAGTTGTAGTGAGGACACAGAAGAGGGTGAAAATAATTACATGTAGGTACCTTTTGCTTGCTGACACATACATTCAAGCCCGTGAGCTGGTTCAAGCATGCAAGTCAAGCTGCATAGACTAACATGCCTCACTCTCCTCACATCATATAACAAAAACTCCTTCCCAATTTGGCAGCATTTGAGCTGCAGAATTTCCCATCTCTCCCTCTGACATGTCAGCGCTGCTGCTCCCCTGCACCGATGTCTGCTGTTTCAACTGGTCCGCCACCCCCAGTATCCACCTTTAGGTTCCGGGGAATGTTTACTCATCACCCCAATTATGTGTATCTGTAAAACTAAGCTTAGAGACCAGAAGCTCTGTCTAATTTAGTCTCATCTCAGTGACCCATGAGCATGAACACTACACGAGAATTGTGCATCACAAGAATGCACGAGTATTTTCCTGTTTAATAATTTTGAGGAAAGTGCTTCAGTTTACTTAGAATACAAATGAAGCCTAAATTCGGGGTTGAGGACTGCGTGGTATCATTTGATGGTACGAGTTTGCACCTGTGAATGTGTGCCTGTTCATTACTTGCCTCTGTGCTCGTATGATAATGTGAAATGTTCAAAGTGTTCAGCATCATAATTTCTCTTATGACCCGAGGGCAAAGTTTTGTTTTCTTTCTCTACGCTGTACAATCAAGTGAAACTGAAACGAGTCGATACAGTAAATCAAGAGTCTAAGGTAATAAACCAAAAACATTCACAAAATCGCATCCAAACATAAAGCCAAGTATATATTATCTAAAATACTATTCCAATCTGCTCTAAAGTTTGCCACAACTGCTCAACAGCCCCAAATATTCAGGACTGTGCTTCAAACAAACTGCACACCCATCACACCATCACCCCTTGGGTTTGAGAGTCCCACAAAAACCACCAAAACAAAGCCGTCTCCCAGTTTCTACTTTTTGCAAGAAGAAAAAAAAGGAAAAAAGCAGATCAAAGACCAGAACATCAGTTCAACAGACAATAAAATAGCATGAACTTCTTTGTTGTGACCTCTACCTGCATGGCTTTTTCGATGAAGGGGATCTGTGTCCCTGAGTTCAAGTCCTGGTTGATGATTAGTCTACGGGCCCACTGACCAGCCCGCACCACACCACTACCCTGGATCAGCACCAGCAGCTTAGATGGGTTGGATAAGGCATCTGGGCTGAGGTAGATAAAACTGGTTGGTTCATCTTCTGTGGCATCCACCTGAACATTCAGAAAAACACGAGTTATCATGTATCAGTGATATTTAATTCCCTCAAAATATAATACTTCTGTCAACAGCTTTAAATGCACAAAGCAATTGCATTGTGATTTTATAAGCAGAGCTCTGATTTCGGTTGCTTCAGATGATCACATGACACTGGTTATGGGGCAATAAATTATATTTTCCATATGCAAAGTGCCTGAGTTCTCTTGCGTGTACTCCAAAAAGCTCACATGCATCAGTACATTAAACACTCAGATAACAGTCCTTATGTCACTAAAAGACAGGGAGAAAACAGAGAGAGAAAGTGTGTGTCGTTGTGCTCCACATCCAGTGCTTCTTTGCATCCTTCCCAAGTATGTCTGGAAGAACCGCTAAGGAGACAAACACTGTCCATAAAAGCCATGGGTGGCAGCTGCAAGAACTTAATCCAAACAGACAAAGAGAGCCAAGTGGGGGAGAAAATCTTACCCTTTATTCTCTTGTGCGCCCTCATTCCTTCTCCCTATACTTGGCTGTGGTTAATCTTCTTAATCTGCGGTCACAAGTTCAATGCCACGCAGGTGGACGGACCCACCACCAACACACACACACGCCGTATACATGTGGGCGGGTGGGCAGCAGAAAAGCATAACAGAGCAATTTTCCAGGGGAATAATGAGATAAATAGGCCAGGCAGATAAACCAGTAAAAGTGTATGGAGGCTAATGAAAGGCGCTGACTCTGGCTAGGTGATTTATGGACACTGTTAGTGCTGGAGCTAACTTTGGCATGTTTCTAAACACTGGTGCTGCCTAACATCCCTATAAACGCGGTCTGAAAAATGATCACTACTTTTATACACAGAAAAGGAGCAGGAATGCAGAGGTAAAGGGGGGGAAAGGAGACAAACATGCTTCCAACAACAAATAAAAGGAATTAAGTGTGCGCTCTGAGCCTGGATGAGCTGGGCAAAGAATAACTCCACGATGGCAGAAGAGAAAGTCCCCTTCAGCGCAATTGAATGCAAAACAGATTAAGCATCAGCATGCTGTGCCTCTGTGCCTTTGAAATGAAACGTCACAATACAGTTAATTTGTTGAGGAGACACTTTTGCACAAAGGAAGTGGGCAGAGGAGGGGGGTAAGAAAGACAGGGAGTAAGAGAGAAACTGAGTGAGATAGAAAAAGAAAGACAAAGAATGAATTGGGAGAGCTGACTCCTCACAATCCCCTTTTCTTTATTTTTTAAACAGAACACTCAATATCATAATCACACTCTGAAGCCTAAGCATTTACGTCAATTTTAATATTTAATACTCCCTTTAATCTTCAGTGGCATAAATCAAAGAAGAAAATGCCTCTTTTCAGTATGGGTACTTACTGGCAGGATTTCTTTAGTCATGTTGCACTTTTTCTCCAACAGCTCATAAACATATTGAGTGATGATCTGCAGAGGGAAAGAAAAGACAGAAAACACACAGTCAGACATTACACCGATAATACAGCCTTAAAGTAATTAATAATTTTATATTGCTGTTGATACAAATCCATCCAACAAAAGTCAACTAAACTGTGAGCGTGTGTGAACAAGTAATAGCACCCACTGTCAAGCTTACAAACAGAATAAAAAATACTGTTCACAGCCCTCATTTGCCCTCTGGTGTGTGTGTGTGTGTGTGTGTGTGTGTGTGTGTGTGTGTGTGTGTGTGTGTGTGTGTGTGTGTGTGCGCGCGTGCGTGCGTGCGTGTGTGTGTGCACATGAGCAACTTGAAAGGGTCTGGATTCTACTATGTGTAGTGTGTGTATGTGTGTGTGTGAATCACAGTGTAGTGAGAGTGTTGAGGTTGTAAGTGCCAGGAGAGGAAATCTCCTGTACAAGCGAAGGGCTGATGTAAGTTATGTTTATCCCCGCAGCCACAGCACTAAAGAACCTTATATACCGAGTCATTCCAACCCCAGGCCAAGCCTTTCATGGTTCAGTGACATTAACAACGTTCTTTTCCATTTTCCTTATTTTTTTTCCCCCCTCTCCCCCTGTCCTGCTCAGCTGAGAACAGAGAGAAGCACTTGGAACAGATTTCAATTTTTGATCAGGTGTGAGAGAAACAGAGGAGTTAAGAGTGATAATAGATGGCAGGGCACGCCACCGCTAACAGTAAGATGTAGTAGAGCTATTGATGCTGTTATGATGTTTCAACACATGCTATGACAAACTCTCTCTTCTGTACATGTCACAACAATTGCGTTTGGTTGATGGACCACAGAGAGGGCAGAGCAACACGCTGTTATGGAGTCTCACATTGGTTTGTTTTAGAAGTATTAGTCTTACTAAATCAGGGACCCAAAGGCCCTCTGTGGTGCCGCAGCTACAATGCGTGTCCAAGCTCGAGCCATGCTGAACCGACTGACCCTAAACACAAACAAGCATCAGCCAGACACTGTTATGTCTCGCAGCGCAGAGTGGGATGATGCTCAAACAACATTAATATGTAGAAAGGGGAAAACCTCTGCTGAGATTTAATAATACCAGTAAGCAGACATGTACACAACAAGTGTAACAGAATAGAATAGAATGCCTTTATTGTCATTATACAGGATGTACAGGGATTGGTCATCGCAATTTTTAGAAAACTAAATGTTTGGCTATTGACAGATTTTTTTTTAAATTAAAAAATATCAATTCATAAATCCAAACAATGCCAAAATCGACCTTCACAAGTTGCCAGTATTTTGCAGAGCCCAGTAAAACTTACTCTGTGTAGTATTTAGGTTACTTCTTTAGAGAAAGGAAAAGAGCTGTCCTCACTGCTACAACGCAGAGTGCAAAAATGTTCTGGATAAGAATGGAAAACTTAGGAAAAAAAACAAACAAACAAAAGTAATGACGCATTTAAGGGACGTGATACGTTTAGCTTTTGTAACTTTTGGCAAAGAAAAAATAAAAATTCTTTAATTCTTTAGACCACATTTCATTGTTTTATGTCAACCATGGAACAATGAAATTATGCATATCTCCAAAATTGCATGTTTTAAACTTAATACAGTTTTGAAAAGATAAGGTCAAATGCAAATTAGGAACTTAAAAATAAATAAATTAAAAAAATAACTATGAAGACCAGCTTTTGCTTCAAACAGGAATTGTTATGATAATCACCAAACTTTAATAGCATACCCTTTTATACTTCAAATAAACTCGGTGCTAACATGGAATACTGCTTAAAGAACAAAATACAAAAATTGCATTATGAATCAGACACATATTGGCCTTATGCCAGCCAATCAAAGGCCAGCAGACAGACCAAATGAAATCATCGATTCTACCATTTGACCCTATGGGAGGGTGGTGGTAGAGGAGCTGAAACAAACCCACCTCACCCCCACAGAACCTCACAGCTAATTCACTAAAATGTCAGCTGGTCTGATGAAGACTAAAATGATTCTGGGCCTCAGTATGCTAGTGTTTAATGACATCAATAAGCTTCACAGGAAATTTCATTTGCACCATGTTATTTGTTCTGTGCCTCAGGTGGCTCAAGAAACATCTGATATAAAAAAAGAAGAGAGACTGATGGGGAATAGGGGAAGGAGGAAAAGTGGGGAAAATGCAAGAGTTTCACTGCATGAATACATTTCCACTCATAAAAGATAATGTAGATTATAAACAGGAAAATAATATTCAATGGACTGTGGGGTCATCATATCAGTACTCTTTAGTTTATAATGTCAAGATCCAATAAGAGCTAAAGAGGGACAGTGCCACTATACAACATCCAAATTCCTTTTTTGTAACAACGGACTGGATACACACTCAAACATGCACATACACAGGCAACCTACTTCTCTGTCAGCCTCTAAGGACTACATCTCAGCAGCTGATCAGTACAATAAGAGAAGCCTCTTTGTCACCTAATTACCAATGTGTATTAGTGCTTTAATGAAATGCCTGCAGGATGCAACTCTGAGTGTCTACATTGTCGGCATCAGACGATAAGACAAGCAAGAGGAACTGATTTGGCGAGTAATATTGAGACACACAAAGAGAAGGGAGACAAGGGGAATGAGATGGAGAAACAGAAACATGTTTATGGTAGTGAAATCAATAGATTTCACTGCCACAAATGTTACCATGATCTATTTATCTGCAATTCACTTGTATTATCAGCCTGACAAGATACAGGCAAAGCATTACTTTAAATGTCAGTGTAAGATCAAATTACATTAGCTTAGACTACTGCAAAAGGTTGAGGCCAAAGTCCCACACTGCATGATGTTATCTTCAAAGACGCACACAGCAATGACCATAACTGATAGTTTACAAAACATCTGTAACTGCACCCCCCTTAGTGGGTTTTTTTTTCAGTCTTCAGAGAGACAAAATGTGAATGATGATAAAGTATACTAATAAAACAAACTTTCCACATGACCGTGATATACGCAGATCCTGGGACAGTCTTCGCAGCTGAGGTCGCCTCTGTGTCTGTGGTTTGTGTAGAGGAAGCATTGTGGTGATGAACCATGAAGAGGGGGATCAGGGAGGAAGGAAGGGACTTAGAAGAAAGCTCAGCAGGAGGAAAGAAAGAAGACAAGAAGGGAGGGATGTGAAGAAATCCCCAGGACACAGAGTCTCCTGCCAGCTCCCACAGTGGTGAACAGCTGAGAGGAGAAGGGGTAATTGAAGAGGGGATGTGGGAGAGAGAGAGAGAACAGTGCAGTGCATGGCCTTGATAAGAGGCCTTTAAGTGGGTGGGCAGTGACATCAACTCCTTGCAAACTCCTGGTCATCCCCATAACAGTCTCTTCATCACTCACAAACACACACTACGCCAAGGTCTTAATGAAGACCATCGTGGGTGCAAGTAGATATGCTTTTAAACTCTTCACTACAGACAGAGAAAAAGACCTCCCACATTAAGTGTGTGTTTGTGTGTGTTCTCCCACTGATTACAACAGTCATGCCTGGTTTGGCTGACCGCACCTGGGGCAATAACGAGCTGAGTCTTCCCAGAAACACAAAAAACAAATGTTGGGAGTAAGAGAACCAAAACAGGAAGAGGAGGACAGATTAAGAGGCAAGAAAGATGAGGAACTGGAGTAAGGGAACAGAAAGCAAAGCAAATATTAAGTGAAAAAGAAGGACCGGAGTCAGAGGATGATCATAATTGAGCAGGAATGGTTTTGATGCTCAGTTACAGAGGGGAAAAAACTGGAGTAATATTAGGGAAGCAAGAGAACGGCATAATCTAAAATCAGCTCACAGACAAAATCATGAAATACAAATTATATGCATGTACAGTACCAGTCAAAAGTGTGGAATGGGTAAGTGTGCCCACACTTTTGACTGGTACTGTATTAATTAAAGATTTAGAACTCAAATTAATCAAAAAAAAAAGAAATCAAACATTTTAATGTATTTTTTTAGTCTTTGCATAAAACCAGGTAATACGTAATGCAGCTACTCCATAAAATATGTTAAACCAAATTTTTAATAATCCAGAGTTATAGTTAGTGAGCCAGTTAAAGGAAGTTTAAATAATGTAATTGGAGACATTTCTAACACTTACTGAGGCCACTGAAGCCACACCTGTTCATCTGAAAAACTATATTTAAGTGGAAGAAGCCATGTGCGAAAATATAGTAAAGAGAGAGACACATACTTTATACACACACATACACAGGAAGCCCGTGCACAAGCACACACACCTCTTGTCTCTCTAGTCCAGAGCCCTCTCCCAAAGCCACTTAGCCACAGAAACCAGAGAGCAAGAAGAGGCATCAAAGCTGTTTATATAATGATACTGAAAGAGCTGCTCCGTGCCGTATCACTGACTGCACCCAGAAAAGCATTCCTTCTTCTCCAGAGAATAGAGGAAAGGAAGAAAAAGGGAAAAAAAAGAAGAAAATCCCCCCAAACAATGCAGCACAACAACAGCGGCAACAACAGCAAAGCATACTCAGAAAGAGAGATACTGTGAAAATGAGAGAGAGCGTGAGGCAATAGAAAGGTTGTTTATTTTAAGTCAGCCTCATGTACCAACAGAAAATGTATTAAAATAGGCCCTATTGTTGTGAATTTGTGATCTGTCAGTCCGCGTGGGAAACAAAGAGAGAAAGATGGAGAGAGAGAGACGGAGAGAGAGAATGCTGTAATTCCCATGAGGTCTCTGTCATTCTTCTGTCAGAGGAGAGAGGGCTCTCCAGGGGAAGAGAAAGTTCTCAGACACAGACAGACAGACTGTTTACACTTAGCGTAGATATCCCTCTTCCTCACTCCCTCTCTGCCCTCCCTGTACTGCTCATCCTAATGGCATCATAATGACCTCCTCAGGTGTTAACTGAGAAGCTGGCAGAGGGCTAATTCAAACTAAGGTATTGTATGCCTCGGCGGGTGTCGGCAGCAGCGACAGATGTCTGTGCTGTAACTACCAGCCCTCCTGTCTTTTCCCCAACACCCCCTCCACCCCCATCCCTTGCCCAATTCCCTTTTCTTTCATCAACTCAAATCCACCTCACCCACTCCTTGCACCCATTTTTTTTTCCTATGGATGTGCCTGCTTCCTCCTCCGTGCTCTTGCAAAAGCTGCAGCAGCAGTTTTAAAGTGTTTTGGGAATGGATACGTGATGGCAGTCAGTGGCTCAGGGCAGACAGCTGTCATTTATAGTTCCTCTTTAGAGAGATCCCATTAGCTTCCCAACAAAATGGTCCACAACTGTTATGGGGCCTCCTGGTGCTTTAAGTACAGTATGGAGGCCTGTCTCCAGGGTTTCCATCATTGGCAGGATGCAACACTTAATGACTGCTCAATGACTTTTTATGGGTAACTCAAAGAACCTCTACAACCCAAGAACGTAATCCATTACTTGCTCAAAAAGGGAAAAACACAGAAATGTAAAAGAGCCATCTGATCGTATAGCACGTGACAGTAAATAGTAAAATTTCTTATTTTACCACCACTTCCCAAAATAAGTCACGTACATGATTTTCTTTGTTTAGATGTGCTTTAAAGACCACAGTAAAACTGATTGTGTAATGATGTTTCTCAGTGTACTGTTAAAAAGAGGAGAGGGTCAAAGGATGTGATTATAAAAGTTGGGTAAAACAAAAGATGCAATATCTCAGCCCAGCTGACACTGAGAACGAGGAAGTGTACTGTACACTCTGGACTGGTGTCCAGTTATCAAAGACACAGCAATGGCTTTAATCATGACTTTCATCAGCAAAAGTATTACTAAAAGAGGGGCAAAAATCAACCAACTTCTCATGGAGGGGATCAAGGCCAAACACTTCAAGTGGTCTAAAGCATGACTGGAAAAAAAATGTGCTTACAGCAGATCATTTCAGATTAAAGATACCAAGTCTGGGGTTGTACTGCCTACTCTGGAGTTGAACACTTGTTGAAACTATCAAGTCATCTAGCACCGTAGTCTCAGGGTTGACTGGTTGATCTGCTTTCCAACCAAATTCTCACCGGTTGCCATTGTTACTTCTGTAACTGAAAAATGGATACATCAATAGCCTTCTAGAATTACTCCACTATTTTTGGCAGAGGGGGAAACAGACCAACTTTTACAAATGGGACGTTTTGAACACCTTCAGAACTTCAGACTTCCTCAATCTGAGACTGCTAGGTCTAAGTTTTTTTTTTTAATATTACAATGTCACTCTATGTTAAAGAAATTGTCAGTGTGGCTGCTATTTGTTAAAATGGAGAGCCAAAAGAATAGATTTAAACTGTGCAGAAGTTTGAAAACCACAGTTCAATAGCCAACATCATTTAAAAACAGCAGGTTCATTTGTCGGCATTCACATGTGTTGAACACTTGAGGCTCTGAAAGTGAACACTATGCTATTGTGTTTGGTCTAACAATCGTATTATTATGGTGAGCAAAGTTACAGGTTCACAGGCTCAACATAGTGTGTAGAGTGCAATTCGCACACTGTTGAAGATTTGTTTAAACCACATATTATCCCATCCACTGAACAATTTGATTGGGTGAGGACTAGGTACAATAATCAACAAAGATTTTCATTTGGCTGACTACAGTTCTTTCATTAGAAACCTGCTATACCTTCTTACCTTCATACCTTCTTTGTATAGTGAGATTTATAATGATGCAGGATAATGACCCAAAACAAACCTCACAGCTTTGCAAGAACTACCTGAAGGCCACAAAAAAAAAAAAAAAAAAAATCAAGAAAGACTTCCCCAGACAGCTGATCTCAACACAATTAAACATACAGTATATGGGGACACCGAGCATTCCTGACACCACAAAAAGCTCTCTGGAACATTGTCAGATCAAACATGGGTTATAAGGTTTTTAACACAAGTCTAGCTCAAGCGCATCCTCCAATTAAATACTAATAATTACTAAGATATTTTGAAATTTATGGACATTTTTCAAAGAATGAACTTAAAGTTCAGATCATAGCTCATATTAATGTTTGTAATTATAAATAATGACTGACTGTCATTTAAAAGAATCTTCACATGTGGTCTCTGACTTTTGTACCATGCACTTTATACACTTTACTTGTACTTCACCAATGCCCGAAACCTTGGCTAGCTAGTCACCAATATGACAACCAATATCCATAATGTGGAAACAGAGTGAGATGGGAGGAGAAAAAAAAACGATAACAGAGGGACTGTAGATATTGTAAGAGACAAGAGAGAGAGAGAGATAAAGAGACAGTGAGAAAATGAGAAAGAGAGAGAGAGAAAGGGGGGGAGAGGGAGAGAGAGAGACAGCTCTCTAATTCAGCCATCTGGCTAGCTTTACTTCATTATAATATTCTGACTGTGTGTGTGTGTTTACAAATTTGTGACTGCTTTCCATTCGACAGATGCAGACAGAGCAGAGAAGAATCCTCATTTATTAACAGCTTAATAGAGCTCCATCTGGGCCAGACCCTATGCTTGTGTCCTATCAGAGAGATTCATCACCAAATCACTGGAATTAGACTACAACTGACACCTACACAGGCTGAGGTGACCCTGCTGCATTGAGCAACATCGCACAGATAGCCCACTCTTTATTAAGCTGTAATATGCTGTAATGATAACAGTGAGAGCCAAAAATGGAAAATGTCACTATACCGATAGTGTGTGGGGTTGTTTTCAGTTTTGGGGGTTTAAGTGGGTTTCTCCAGTCCTCTCAGCAAAATAACCTAGCTTCCCTTACAAAAATTAGTTCATATTATTAATAAAAAGATGCTCCTTGAGTACATTTAAAGTTTTTCACCTGAAGAATCTGAGATATAACCAACTTCCACTGTATGTCTGCATCCATTCGGCACACACTTTGTTTTATTGACCGCTGTTCTATCCCCTTTTACTCAGCCAGCTTTGTGCACAATAAGTAATTTTGCACAAGTAAAAAAGAGTTGTAATCTCTTTGGAACTACAGTGTCCCTCGCTTATATGCAGAGAAATATGGCCAGTGGTCTCCAAACAAAGTGGACTGGAGGAACTTCTCTCACATACATCTGCAGATCTCTCTACATAATACTATGATTATATGGCAGAAATTCTGAACGATTTTTTTTATACATGGGAAATAATTTCCTGCTCTTGTGCTCAACCAAAATTTTGTTCCCATCTCTTTCTTTTGCTTGGAGGCCATCACACCAACATCCTCGTTCTCCCTCTTTCTATCTGTCCCTCCATTCAGACGAGGCTGAAGTGCAAATTGGACATCTGGTGCTGTGATGTGTCTGACAATACAGCCGCCACCCTCCCGCCTCCGCACACACAGACACACAAATGCACGTGCACATACAAGGCGTCCTCCGCGCAAAATACAGAACTGTGAGCATAGAGTGATGGTAAAAGGAAGAAAGGAGGGAGGGAGAGATGGACAGAGGCATGGAGGAAGGCAGGGAGAGAAAGGAATGTGATTGAACATTAGGGGGCAATGATGAAGCTATTCTATTCACACTGCCAGGGGCAAACACATGCACCCATGTCCTTGTGCCATCTCACACAGCTCTTGGGCTGAATGTAGCTAGTTCACAGACTGTCTCAGGTGGCTGGCTGATAGAGGGCATTAGGGTGTGTTGTGGAGTGGTGTTGGCTTATAACAGAGCTGTCTCCATAGTGTGTTGTTCCACATTTACCCTCATGACATCTGCAAAAGTATTCTGTCTGACATAAAGAATAGGATGATAGTGATGAGAGAAAAGACTACACAAACAAACAACAGCATGCAGTTAAGAATTCAAACAGAAATACATTTGCATGCATTGGCCATACAGTTGCATAAATAAGCATACAGGTATGGCTGTGTAACACGCATCCTTAAACCCACACATAAAGAGGCTGACTAAGCACCATAACCTACTTTTACAACCAAAGGCATACAATTCAGTAGTTGTGTCTATTTATAATGGTGCATATTTCTTCCCAGCAAAAACAATGCATTTGTACTTGCAAAGCTGTGTGAGAGGTACAGTATTCATTTTCTTGAATCATCTGTGGCCTAAAAACAACAGACAGATAATATTGCTTATTCAGGTAGTGCTCCTTTCTTCTTAGCCAGTTAATCTCCTGCAGCACAACTCATACAGTATTTGTTCTCATTACACAAGCTCATATCAACAGGGATTGACACTATTTCCTTTTTTCTTCTCTGAAGAAGATGCAACTGTCAATTTTTTTTTTTAATCACAGGATGAATAAAATTTGCATACATCTTGCTTGATGATTATTTGTTCCATCCAAATGTTTGGCCCCCCTCAGATGCTCGAGTTCAGCTGGTTTAAATATCTGTGTGTTCTTTCTGGGCCTTTGCTTTTCTGCTACCAAATGTTTGTTTCTACATCCTCTTTAGATGCTGGTGGATAGTGCCTGAGCATTCAAAAGAAAAGAAGGGGAAAAAAGGATTTACAGAAGGCTCTCAAAGGAGCTACTGTATACAGCAGAAAATAAATAAATAAATAAATAAAACACCCAGGTAATCCCACAAACAGGTCTATCACTTTGCTTTGAACTTCAAAGAATGTTCACAACAATTAAAAGCAACATAGTAGGGGATGCAAATTAAAAAAAAAAAAGATTACAAAAGAACATTTGTCTCATTATCTTAATGCATATTGTATGTTGTGGAACTGTGGGAGTGAATTAGAGGTGAACTTTAGAATGGTGTATGTTTGGATATACAGATGGGCTAATAACATTTCTTAGGTGCATCAAAGAACTCCACAGAAAATGTTGAGCTCTGCTTAAATAATGCATTTGGCTTTTTCGTTTTTTAAAGGCACAGTCAGTCATTTTTTGAGTTTATTTAATAGAAAAATAGAAATGTTAATAAATGTTAATAATAATAATGTTGTACTTATAGATATATATGTTGCCACGCCATCTTTATTACAGTGGTCAAGGCACATAGCACAGCAAAGGTGGAGAAGAGAAATCGTAGGCATTTGCCTACATTTGCACCTTCAGACTCAAGATATGAAGGCTCATATCTATGTTTTATCATCTCAGAAGGGGTCCCCTTCACCAAAGAAGCGAAAACACAAAC
This sequence comes from Cichlasoma orientale, assembly GCA_034780415.1. Lineage (NCBI taxonomy): Eukaryota > Metazoa > Chordata > Actinopteri > Cichliformes > Cichlidae > Cichlasoma > Cichlasoma orientale. The sequence goes on from JAVDPK010000671.1 coordinate 370,646, forward strand.
AAAAGAGCCACGGCGACCGGCATCTGGATAAAATGTCATCCTCTTCCTCCTCACCTCAAACCTGAAGCCAGCACCCTAATACAAAAAAATATGCATAAACGTGCTTATTCCCGAAATGGTCACAATTACTTATTATCGACAGATTAGACATTCGACCCTCCTGTTTACGTACAGCTGACAAACTAAACAGCAACTGGCTATAAGCTAACATTATGCCAGCTAATGTTAGACCCGAGTGTCTTAAAAATCACACTTTCTCTTTGATAAACATTTTAGTTACATTCAAACGTTCTCACATCATATGAGAGTTTATTTGCCACCTGACTGTGTGGCCAAAACCACGCTAAGTGTCTGAGTCCAAAAATGTTAGATCCACTTCAAAGAAAGTTTCACTAGCACCGCTAACAGCAAAGCGCTTTATACAGCATGTCTCATTCATCCATTCACACACACATTCATACAAGTACTTTCAAAATCTAAGTGTTTTCTATCCAACATTCACACACACAACCACATTCCGATGACGCATTGGGAGCAACGAGGGGTTTAGCGCCTTGCCCAAGGATACTAGTGCATGCAAACTGGAGCAGACAGAGATCGAACCACCAACCTTACAATCTGTAGATGACCTGCTCTACCTTGTGAGACACACCCACCCTCTGAATAGTGCTGTTCAGAAGGTCTAGGTAACAAGCCATAAGTGAGAGCATTTTCATCAACATTTAACATTTATATAGTCATGCGAAAAAGAAAGTTTGCACAGGATTCTATGCAGTTCTGTGAGAAACTAAGTACATCCTTACTGCTTCCACAGGAATTAAGAGGGTAAGTAGCAGCTAGGTGGTGCTAATCAAATACACCCGATGAACAGATCATCAGCAAGTGTGACCACCTCTTTAAAGGCAGAAATGTTGCCAGTTTGCTGATCTGGAGCACTAAGGTGTATTTTAGCAATATACCACGATCTTTCCAGAAGAGGACACAATGCTGTGCAATGCTCAGAGAAAAAACAAAAAAGTATTCTTATTCTTCAGCTAAAGTTTGACCAAAACTAGGTCACGGAGCCGAACAATTATCTTAAGTGCACCGTCAAATCTACCAGACAGGGCTGAAATGGCTGGAAAGGTAAGAATTAGTCAAAGTCCAGACCTCAACCCAATTGAAATGCTGTGGGACCCTAAGAGAGTTGCGCATGCCATGCCATCAAACCTCAATGAATTGAAGCAACACTGTGAAGCAGAGAGGGCCAAAATTTGTCCACAACGATGTGAGAGACTGATAATGTCATAAAGAAAAAGACTACTTCAAGTTTTTGCTACTGAAGGTGGTTCTATAAACGATTTAATCGTGGGAAGTGCTTAATCTTCCGCGGGACTGACTACAGTCATATGAAAACTTTTCACCTGACTGTGTAGCCAAAATCACAGCACAGCCAGTGTTGTTAACTTATGTGTCTGGTGATCTTGTCAGGTTACACTGAAGTTATAAAATCAGGGTCTTTACAGATAATTGCTACTAATTAAACCCAAAGACACATGTCTTAAGTCATCCTGAAAATATAATAAAATCATATATAAAAATTATTTATAAAATTATTACTTATAGTGAAAAGCATATGAAAGGAGTGTGTACAGAGAAAACCAACAGCTTAAAGGGTACAAAAGCACGAATTCATGTTTCCAGGTCAGAGGGACAAAATAAATTCATAAAACGAAAAATGATACTGAAGATGATTCTGAGCTGACGAGTGAAGAACTGTTTCAAGTTGTTTCTCAAAGTTCAGCTTTGAGTTTCTGGCAGAAAGCTTGTATCATGAGTGAGTCACCCACTATGTAATGCCAGAAAAGCAAGCTCTACCATTATCTGAGCAACAAAATAATCATACCAAGAAATGAACTTAAAAGTATTCTTTCACAGTCTAATCACAGTAGGGATGCCACAATGCCAGACGTTTGGTGATCCCTACAGATTGTTCACTTCTTTTGCTTAGAGTACGCCTGTTTACATGTTGTATTTTTGTTGCCAATAACTTGTCTTCAAATATGTGACTCAAATGTGGAATATCCCCATATATGAATTTTGCTAAATTCCCTCCCTTCAACCTGCAGCTGGCCTGTTGCTTGCATTTCACGACCAAATGCAGTTTTCAGAATTGTGATCACGTCCAAAAGTGCTGAATTTAAACCACATCCACTGTCAAGTTGACACGTGTTCACATCCAAGAGACTGAGGATCTCATGTATATGTGAATGTAAAAATCTACCCAACCGTCCACAAATACAACAGAGCACGTTGCAGATTCCATGTGTGATAATGATTTGTGTGTCATTCTCAATCTATTTGCTGTCCAAACAAACAACACCTTCTCACTGGTCAAGACAGATATTCCTAACAGGCTCAGCAGCTTGATCAATATGACCCAAATGAAGCATAATAAAGCATACTGCGAACTGGCAGGTAAGCAGAAAAAGCAGTGTGTTACCTCTCCAAGAGCTTCATAGCGTTTCTGGTTCCAGCGGTGGAGATCCTCCCTGGCATTGAACACAAAGGGTTCACCTGTTTTTATATGGCGAAGCTGGCCATCTGTGGGAAAAAAAATGTAATGGGTAAAAAAAGCCACATCTGTAATAATAATAAACAATACCTGTCTATTATATCTATTTCAACGTAGACGTAAAGTAGGTGAATCCGTACTTTTGACTGCACATCAAAAAGTACATCTGCCTGCCAGACTGAACTTGACTTTTTTTATTGCTTCT
>JAVDPK010000671.1:375457-419790 GCA_034780415.1 Cichlasoma orientale
GTGTGTGTGTGTGTGGTATACCATAAATATACACACTATATACAATGTGAGACTGTATTGTCTTTGTAACACAACCAAGATAACAAGTCAATACATTTATTTCAGATGTAAAATTTTGTGATTTAATGTAGTCACTTTAACAGATGCGTCGATTATATTTTAAACATACAATTTATGAATCATGTGTATGCTAAAGCTACAGAATAAAGAACAGAGTTGTTTTCATTTCCTTCCCCTGCTTCCAGAAGACATCCGGACTCGTATGTCAGATCTGCAGCTCAGCGCCTGCAAGTCTTGCTTCACTTGCAGGCGTTGAGCCCCCAATTTCAGGGGGGCTTTGATGATGTTGTGTTTTGCAGCTTCCGTCATGCATTAAGGAAACATAAAAAAACAAACATTGAAAACAGCAAAGATTTGCAAATTCACAGTGGAAAACTCACAATTCTAACTACATAGAGAACACAAAGCAATGGGTTAAGTTAGCCAACACACACCGCTGCCAAATGTTGCCATAGCCTAAAGCAGAGTTTGTGTATCATGAACCTTAGGTTTCGATCGATCTATGATCTCCAAGTGTGGTAGTGTGTGTGCCGTGCAATCTGTTTCCTCATTGATATTTTTGAACGCTCTCTTTCCTTTATAGATTCATTGACCTGTAACCTGCCTGTCAGCAACACACTTTAAAACGCACCCACGCTTTCCCGACACGATCTTCTCTTGTTGCTTGTGCCAAAAGTTCTTGGAAAAAAAAGAGAGCGATGCTTCCTATGAAATGTCTAATTTTCTGTTGGAGTGACTTCTGTTGACTGATTTAAAAAAAAGAAAAATCTATGCCCGTGAATAAAAGTTCAATAAAATGTCTGCTTAATGTGTCTAATACACTTGGGATTTGCACTTGTGTTTCTTATGAGATGAAAATAGTGCAAAATGCTTTTGTATAATTGAAGTTTTTGAATCATGAATCCAACATTGATATGTGCATGGCTTAGTGCACCACGCTGACTCATAATGAATGCACTTGGTTCAAGCCCGTGTGTCATTGACTGAAATGTGAAACATATGAGAAAAGAAAACCTCCTGTTCATATAGAGCAAATAATCTTATACTCAGTATTTACTGATAAATGTAGCAATTAAGTCTCAATCGAGGATATTTTTTCACACAAATCCACTGACGGGGCATAAAATGAGCATCTGAAGATGCCAGATATAAAATATTTGTATTGATACTCTCACAGGTGTGTGTGTGTGTGTGTGAGACTCCCAGCCAACACAAATATAGGCAGGGTTTATAAATTGTTCTTTAATTACTTTCTGTTTGAAAAATAATTGGACAGGTCCAAGTCTAAAAAAATTTTACAGAAAGACCAAATTGAGCCTGAAACATTTAAATAAACAATTTGGGTCCAACTCAAGTCTCAAGTGATTCAAGACATGTCCAAGTCCGGTGTCCAGAAAGTTGATTTGATAGCAGACAGCAGGTCGAGCAGCTATTATAAGAGAAATCCAAGTCAAGTCTTAATCTAATCTAGGTCGCGTTCAACAAAAGACCCAGATGATCTGGTACAAGTGGAAGTCAAGCGCAGTTCAAGTGCACACTTTAAGACCAAGTTTCATGTTTGTAAAGTAAGTCAGAATTTTGATCTTGTGTGTTGAAAGATTGTTTTTTTCCTGTGTCAGTAGTGAGTGCTGTAACTCTAAGTAAATATTCCAGGTGTGGGGTGTTATGCAAGGCCTGCTTGTTATTATTTTCTTTATTTAGTTAGGACTGTGAAGTTTTTGCTTTCTGAGATTCAAGTCTTAAAGTAGCCAAGGCCTTACTTGAGTCCAAGCCTGCTTTGTCACAGGTATAAAAGATCCTTGGAGGTCTTAGAGGAGGAAGGCCAAATCCTCGAGTCAGTTTATCGTGTTTGTTAAAGCTTTATGCTCTCTTCACTCTAAAGTCAATTATAACCTTACAATACCATGAAAATCTTCTGCATCCACTTCTGTGGATGTGCCAGTCATTGTTGTCTAGAAAGTTATCCCAGTGCCATCACTGTTACACACAAGGTATTGCTGGCTCCTTGATGGGGCGGTACATGATGAGGTAACAGTCCCGTTTTATTGACCTACAACATCTGGAATAGTGACAGTGGCAGGTTTATATCCCATTATTTGCGTCCTATTTGGATTCACTTTTTACTTTAGCTTTCATTGGCTGGTTAGGTTTAGATGCTAAAGACTATTTGCTCAAGTTTAGGAATTAGATATTACTTGGTTAGGTTCAGGAAAAGGTTGTTACTTGAGTTAAAAACTCCTCTTTCAGAACTGCAACCCTGCACACTGAAATATATCAAGTTGGATCTGATAGACCCGTCTCACTAATGCCAAAGCTCAGTGCATCATGCACTGCTGCAAAAAGATACCTTGCATGTAACGGAGACACAGCAGCAACTTTGAAGATTTTTTTTTTTTCCATAGGACTGTGAATCCCCCAGGTTACACTAGTTTAAATAGGGCAAATACATCACTGATACACATATATATATAATTCCTCTCATAGCTCTAACCACCTTCAACCTGAGCAGAGGTTTAATCAGTCAAAATGATTAAAAGCACTTTTGTGGGTGTGCAGCTTGTGTCTGCAACCCGAGCGATGTTTTGTGGCTCCACTGGTAAGTGATATGATATCTATTCCATTTTGGCTTTTTGCTTGTTATTCATTCTACAGCCCATTTATTTACTGTTGCCGAGAATAAAAGAATAAAATCCCTTCTTTGTTATTTTAATTAACATCTGATCATCATTTCTCGCTAAGTGATCTAATACTGAGAAACAAGGTGTTCAGGCAAATCTCTTTGATGTAGCAGCATCCTTCCACTTGTATTAAAAATGAAACACTTGAGGGTGTGTGTTTTTAACAGAAGCAACATTGCTATTGGTCTTGTTTTCACCTTGTGAGAATGGGCTCATTATCATGGTAAAAAGTAGCCCTACAGACAGTTATTACTTTAAATCAAGTAGAAGAAGAAGATGTCTATGGTCGGACCCATGAGAGCTGGGTATAGGGGATCTTTCTATGGTATATGAACATTTCCAAATGGTGTGGTCCAACAAATCACTGGTGTTGCAGCTGCTGTTATCCAATCACAAGAGGATCTCTAGTTATTTCCTGCATCAATTAATATTGATTCAGCAAAGAAGTCACAAACCAATGCTAGCAAGCTAACTGGAAAACACGGCGAAACAAACTAGAGACCCACATGCAACACAACGAAATAACGCGGGACTACAAACTCAAATGTGTGCGCGATTGTCAAGGACTCACTATCAGACATCAACTTCTCCGCCCACTCTAAACTACCTTATTAAAGAGTTAAATCTCTCTGGTGAATAATTTATGGAGGAGAAAAGTTACCCGAGGAGATTCAACTGCAAAATCCACATGTGCAGCAGATACTGTGACATTAACAAATATGGATTATGCAGTTTTTATTATTTAATGACCAAGGACACTGAGTGGGTTGAGGTCAGAGGGATCATGCTCAGAGTTGAGAAACATTTGCCCAAAAGTGTTTTGCTTGCAGTGTTGTTCAGATATTAAAATCTTAATAATGTATTAACATGGAATGGTTGGAAACCTGCGTGTTGGAGTCTAAGTTGAACATGTTAATAGAATTGGAATACACTCTGATATCACTAGTGCTGTGGTTTTGTTTTTAAAGTCACACTAACATTACTTTATTATAAATTACACATTCAGTGGCTACTTTATTAGGTACACCTCGATAGTATTGGGTTGGACCTGTTTGTGCCTTCAGAAGTCCCTTAATTCTTTGTGGCATAGAGTCAACAAGGTGCTGGAAACGTTCCTCAAAGATTTTGTTCCCCGCTGCGATGACAGCATCGCACAGTTGCTGCAGATTTGTCGGCTGCACGACTGTGCTGCGAATCTCCCATTCCGCCACATCCCAAAGCTGCTCTGCTGGACTGAGATCTGGTGACTGTTGAGGCCGTTTGAGTGCAGCGAATGCACAGTTTGAGCTTTGTGACATGATACTGTATCCTGCTGGAGCGCAGCCATCAGAAGATGGGTTCAGTGTGGCTGTGCCATTTAAACGATGTTCAGTTTGTACTAAGAGGTCCAGAGTGTGCCAAGAAAATATTCCCCACACCATTACACCACCAGCAGCCTGAACTGTTGATACAAGGGAGGATGGAGCCATGTTTTCATGATGCTTACCTCAAATTCTGGCCCTACCATCCCAGTATCACAGTAGAAATTGAAACTCATTAGACCAGGCAACATTTTTCAGTTTTTAATCTGGGTATGCTTGTGTGAATTGTAGCCTTAGTTTCCTGTTTTTAGCTCACAGGAGTGGCATCCGGTGGGCTCTTCTGTTGCTGTAGCTCATTTGCTTCAAGGTTTGACGTTTTGCACATTGAGAGATGCAGAGATTGGCCAATTGAATTGTGTTAATCAGCAGTTAAACAAGTGTAACTAATAAAGTGGACTGTGAGTCTATGTTGTCCTGCAAAATGCCAGTAATCCACTTTTGTAGTGTAGTAGCATGACTGATGTAAAGAAACTAAATCCAAATTATAGAATTAAAATAAATGAAATTGTCACTACAATTATGAAATGCTTAGAAAATATGTTTTTTTTAATCATTAGAAGCACCTTCACCCTCAGTTTGCTCATTTCAGATTCTTCACGGTAACGCTTCAGCATTTCCACGCACTGCTGAAATGTGACTAATAATAATATTAATTCAGCACAAAGTTAAGTGATCAATTTCATCAGTCACTACGCGTGCAGCTGAAGTGAACTGAAGGGTTTAAGCATTTATGTCTTTGTTTGAAACTTGAATAAGCTCTCAGATCCCACCTGTTAAATATCCATTTGCATTAAAACATTTTTTTTACAAGAAATCGCACAATGCTAGCTCAGATCTGTTCTTGAAAGCCAGCACCATCTCTAGATTTGAAAAGGCAAACAAAGCCACTCAGCTTGCATATCTCTGCCATCTACAGTAGCTCAGCCACTGACACTTCATTAGGAGACATTTCATTGTCCCATCTATTCTTTTCTTTTCTTTTATTATTTCCAAGTTGAAAACTAAAGCTTTCTTGATCTAGCCCCTTATAGACCTTATAGACCCAGTACTCCTAGGGCAGCAGATTAACCCCAGCCGGACAGAAACAACACAAGAAACACTTTGATACAGATTCAACAGTCCCCAGATCCCAGTCCAATCAAAAATTTGCGGGATGCACCAGAAATAGCCTGATCCACGGGAAACCAGGTGTGCTGCCAACATCCCTGTACCAAATACCCCCAGAGGTTCCCTGTCCATGGCCTGAAAAATGATGGGAACAAGGGGGGGAACCTGCACAACATTAGGCAGGTGGTTTTAATGTTGTGGCTGACGCATGTACGTTCTCTTCCTAGCAGAGCAATTTAACTGCAGACAGATGCTTATGCTCAGCCAAGCGCCGCACATCATACTCAGTAACAAATACTGAAGGTTGTGTGTGGCTGTAATTTTCATCTACTGTAGATCGATTGCGCCCTGTCTTTGAAATACAATCCACAGATCTCTAACCTCCTGGCTCCTTCCTTTTGCAGCCACTCTGTTGTCCGTGAGCAAAATGTCTCCGCTGCAATTCATGAGAGCAGTTCTGTTTACATCATGACGGGGAAAGTAAACGGAAGCCTCTCCAAAGTTGTGTGTCTCTGGAGAGCCACAAAACTTTCTTGACAGAAAAGTGGCCTGAAGACTAAAGAGTGGTGAGCCCTCATGGAAGAGTTCAAACACTGTCTTTTCTTTGCAATATTTTTTTCCTTTCACATGCGCGGTCTTGACTGTAAAAGTTAAAGTTCAATAGCTGGAAGACAAACCAATGTCAGGTCCATTTACTAAGTATTCTGGATCTTTCTTTTGCAGTACACTGTAGAATAATTATCAATATGGGACTTATTATATGTATAAAGCATTTAATTCAAACACAAACTGGTTTCCAGCCAGAAAAACGTGTTGCACATATAAAGGCAACTTTAGACCGTACCACAAAAACAAGAAAGCACTGAGTGGATGATGATATCACCATCTACACTCTAAAGCCCAACTTATTTCCTTTGTGTAAACACTGTGAACATTGCCATCAAACAAAGGAAATGGTTAGATACCTCCACTCGAGTGACTTCAGCAGCCCATTTAATTTCCTCACAGAAACATTATCTATTTCAGTATGCTTGGCAAGGTACGGGGCTACAATGGGAGGATGCTGTTGGGAGACAAATGGGACTTCTGTGCCTTCTGAAACTAGTTAACAAGAAAAATATGCTTGAAAGCTCATTACTCATGAGGTCGTTGGTGTGGACGGCAGCAAACAGGAAAACATCCATTGGTTTATTTATAGAAACATTCTGCCAAGCGGGACAGATCTGACCTTTATAAAGACGTCCTTAATGTCTAAATCGGGTGAAAACTCCCCTGTTTAGGGTGCAGGAAAAACTAAAAGAAAAGACATTTGGTTCAAAACTGAAAGTATAACAAAACATCTGCATCACATCTAGCTGCCATTTGTAAAAGGGCTGTAATCAATCAGGTCGCTGTGCAATAAAATAAATAAAAACAGAATTCAATCTCATAAAATATCATGAACCCATATTTTATTCACAATAGAATAGGTAAAATGTTTACAATAAGACATTTTACTATTTCTTGAAAACTATTAGCTCATTTTAAATTTGATGACAGCAACCTACCTGTTGACCCGGCCCCTCCCTTTACTGACCACATTGTGCTTCCAGCAGGACAACACGCCGTGCAACAAAGCTCAACTCATCTCAATCTGATTTCTTGAACACCAGATTTCAATCCAGCAGAGCACCTTCGGGATGTGGTGGATATGTGACATTCCCATCACGGATGTCCAGCCGTGTGATGCTGTCATGTCAGTATCTCTGAGGAATGTTCCAGCACTTTGTCGAATGCATGCCAGAAAGATCTGAAGCCAAAAGCGGGCCCAAGCCAGTAGTAGCAAGGTGTACCTAATGAAGTGTCTGATGAGTGTATATCTACATGTAATTTATGCTTCTCATAGTGCTATGCCCAATTATGTGTTGCATGGTGAGCAAGCCTCTCGACAGCGTATCGTTTCCAGGTGCTGCGGCGCCACACGGGAGGGTGGTGAACAGTGTTGTCTCACTGCAAGACGGATCTAGGCTTCAGTCTCCTGGCAGTCGGAGGAGTTTGCCGCGGCGTTGAGGAGGAAGAGATTCCTTTCCTTTATGTCACTTACACACTAACAAATCTCACCATTGTTCAGACGCCTTTTCACTGTTTTTTTTTTTGGGGCTCTCTCTCACAGATTTACACAGAAACATGTGAGAGTTTCAGGGCATGAATTTATATTGTGCAGTGGATGGTGAATCATAACACTGTGATGTAAATAGAAAAAAGCCTATGGGAGCAGAATTATCACCGTTCTTTTCCTATGTTGTGAAAATGCAGCAAAACATTAAAAAAAGATTGCCGTGGCCACACTGATGATCGCAGGCAGTGACGGCCGTGGAATACTGCATCGGTCATGTTAGGGCAGCTAGTGAATCACCTGCCCCCAAAAAACCCTTCAAACATTTAAATAATGATACCATAAAGTATTACTCTAACTTAGTGGGGAATACAGTTTCATTTGAAACATTCCTGCAGCCAAAATCATTCCAGCAAATATCTGTGAGATAGAAAAAGAGAATCACGGAGGGGAAAATGATGGAGGAGAAGTATTTAAGTGCCTCATGTCAGAAACTGCTCCAACGCACCTCCTCCTGATATCCCTCATGTTGATAATAGACCGCCTAATGTCATTCACAGATGTCTGCTGGAGATGTTAATGCGTGTCATTTTCATGGCTTGAAACTCGGCTCATCTGTTCCCGAGTGGCTGGTGTATTTCTGTCTTGTTCGCAACCTCCCAGTGGAACCTCGAGTAACATTTCAGTCTGCAAACAGGCAGCTTGGGAGATATGAAGCTAACAAGCACTGCCTATAAAAAGGAAATTAACTTCTTGGGATACTGTAGTATAAAATCTGTACATGATTCAATTATTCCAACTGGCATGTGTTGTAAAAAATATGAGAAAAAAATATTCTCAGGTACACAGGTCTTGTTGTGTACATCTGCAAGTCGTGCGTTGTCAATTTGTCTTCTCACAACATTAAGTAGTTTCATCAGACCCGTCTCACGCTCTGCGCTCTGAAGCCTTACAGTGCTCTGTCTCTGGAGACGGAGGAGAAAGAGAGGCGAATGTAGAGCACGGAGAGATGGTGGGAGAGAGGAAGTGAAAGAAGATATATATATATATATATATATATATATATATATATATATATATATATATAAATGAGGCTGAACAGAAACAAAAACTGTGTATTATCTGAAATAAGCAGTTTTTTTTTGTTAAATGCCACCCACCACTAGCTCATCTACATTTCAACACGATCACCCAGTGCAACATGTTCTCATACATGGTTTGTTATCTGTTTCGTGCTCTGCCTGTTGGAAATGACAAGTCAGAATGTCAAGATGTTACCTGCTGTTGCATATCACTGATAGAGATTAAACGAGTCCTGACTGTGCGGTCCAAGGAGATGGACGTCCAGAATGGTGAGTGGAAGATGACACTTTTCCTTTGGTCTAAAGAATGGAAAAAATGATTCTGACTCTGCTCAATGCAAACAAGAACAGTATGTGTCGTTTGTGTGTGTGTGTGTGTGTGTGTGTGTGTGTGTGTGTGTGTGTGTGTGGGTGTGTGTGTGTGTGTGTGTGGGAGAGAGAGAGAAGAGAGAGAGAGAGAGAGTGAGGGAGAGAAAGCTCTTCTTCAGTTGGAGATTTTGAGCAGGATGTGAAAATAGAGAAATACAGAGGAAGGGATATAAAAAGGGATGAAAGGAGACAGAAGCATGAGGAAGAGGAGATGGAGAGTCTCTGAATGTGTTGCTGCCTCCATGGTAGACTGAGCTGGGACTAGCGGGTGGGGTAGAGTGGTTGGCGGGTGTTGGCATAATAGCTGGTGGGGGCTAAGTCTCCATGTCTCTGTTCTTAGGCACAGCGAGGTTATGCAAATGCTCCGTCAGGCAGAGGGCAAGGCTGAGTAGGTTACTGACGGGCCGTAGAGTACACAACATGTCCCCCACTCAGCCAGCCAGACAGCCAGTAGAGACACTGACAGAGAACAGCGAGAGGGTGAAAGAGAGAGAGAGGGAGAGACAGAGAGGAAGAGACTACAAAGGAATACTAAGCCAAAATCACATGCACTTCTACCTTTCCAGCACTTCCTCCTTTTCCCCACCTGGTTTGATTAAAGCAAGCCAAGAGATTCCTAAAGAGACTTTCATATCACCTGCACCCACACCACTTTGGATTCAGCTCTGCTCCTCGCTCTAATGTTGAATGACATGCACCTATACTTGCTCAGAGAGACATTGTCATTAAATAAAAAACGCTGACATAACACAAAAGAGAACGGTAACGATTCGAGTTCCCAACCTGAGGACCGTGACCATCCGGCAGTCTAAGGTTTAATCTCATGGATCACAAGATGATAAAAGAAGAAAATCAAGGCAAAAAAGTATTACTTTTTTTTTTACACAAATCTGACCTGACTTTTACAATTTGCTTACTGGTGGATTTCATCAGTTTGCAACAAAAAGTTGCAAGCAGACGTTGCTTTATTTTAAGGTGTCACAAGCCATAAAAATTAGAACCCACTATAGCTGACAGGTAAAAGATAGACCCTTGTATATCCATCCGTCGACTTTCTGGAGCATATCCCGGCTGCCATAGGGTGAGAGGCAGAGTACACCCTGGACAGGTCACCAGTCTGTCGCAGGGCTAACACATTCAGACCTATGGGCGATTTAGAATCACCAGTTCACCTAACCCCACTAACTGCATGATCGTGGGAGGAAGCCGTAGCATGAGATGAAAAAACACGGGGAAGATGCAGGGGGAACATGCAAACTCCAGAAACACCCTGGCCAGATGGTGGATTCAAACCCAGGACCTTCTTGCTGTGAGGCAACAGCACAAACCACAGAACCACCATGCTGCCCACCCATGTATATTTCCTGGAATTTATTTCCAAACCTAATGGGGGTTTCATTCTCAATCAAGCCAAAAAGTAACACCTGAGTTAAAGTATTCCGACTATGTTGTCTGCAGTGTCACTTGTGATAATGTTAAACTTTCTGCATCTCCCTCACTTGGGTCCCATTCATTTAAATTTTATCAAGATCTGTGTGAAAGTCAGTGCACCATCCAATTTGTTGTGACCGTGCAGACTCGTCCAGTGAAGCTACTACACTACAGGAGCAGCAACTGTGCATGCGTCATCCAAGCAGGCTTCGAGTAGACTAGAAAATAGCATAATTCATCTGGAAGGGAGTATAATCCTTAGACGTCATGGGATTTGGTGTTTTTTGATACGGCAGCAGGCTTTGTGTATCTGGGCAAACCATGAAGCGCATCATGACACTTTTGGCTTTTGCTTTAAATAGTAAATGTATGTGCTCACATTCATTAAAGGCATATTCGAACTCCTCCAGTGTTTTGGGGAAAGTGAAGGGAGGTTCATCTTTCTTCATCAGTTCATCCAAGTCTATTCTTGACAGCAAATCTGTGAAAAGGAGCAATGATTTAGTTTAAATTAATACAAAAGCCACATGTTCATTTCAGAATTTCAGTTTCTTCCTCATAAATATGGTTTACATTTTACTTCCATTATCCCCCATATCATGAAGCAACAGGAAATGCTACATCAATGCTCCCCATGCTTGCTTAACCTAAAAGCTCTTCTTCCTTATCAAGTGGTATAGTACACAGAAAAGAGGGCATTCACATCTAATATGTGCTGTGTTAGGTATAGTTTTAAATTCAAGGGACAAATGTTTAACATATACACTGTGGTGACAAATTATTGAACAGAGACACCACAAAATGTCTTGTTAAGGTGTTGAGCCAACACTTGGCCACGTGGTTATTTGGAAATCTACTGGAGTGATGGAAAATCATCCATCCATTTTCTTCCACTTATTCAAGGTTGTGGACGGGCTGGAGCCTATCACAGCTGTTATAGGGCAAAAAGCAGGGTATACCCTGGACAGTTCACCACTCTATTGCAGGGCTAACACAGAAACAGACAACCATTCAGACCTACGGCCAATTTAGAATCACCAACTAACCTTTGGACTGTGGGAGGAAGCCTGAGGGGGAAAGAGACAGTATGCAAATTCCCAGCTGGCCAGTGGATTCGAACCCAATACCTTTTTGCTGTGACGCAATGGTGTTAACCACCACACCACTGCATCGCTCCCGTAATGGAAAACCATGACACCAAAAAACATTTATAGCCAGATTTATAGCCATTTAATACACGTCATCCAGGTAGTGACCGCTCCAATCAGGATAAAAATGTTTCATCACAAAGGTCGAATGTAGTGGCTCTGTGCCTCACATTTAAAGAACCACTGTTCTAAACTATGCTTGTAAAGTGTTCCCCACAGTATAGCAAAGCCTCTCCAGAAGGGCTTGAGAGTGTTTTCATTTTCTTTTAATTGTGATTGTCAACTGTCTCTATCTTATTTAGAGGTGCACACTCTTTTTTTTTTTTAAAAAAGGCACAGTTTATTAGAGTTCATAATCGTATTGATTCATGTGGTATTGAGTGTGAAATGAGTGCTTGCCCTCAGGTCAAAATAGGAGAACAAAATTCACTTGGCTCATAAGTGGGACCTGTTTCCCTCTGTTCTACAAATTCTCCTTAGCTGTTTGATTAGTATTAATATTGTTATTAATAATAATAATCATTCACCTTTGAGTGCAGTAGTTTTCTCTTTGTCCTCCTGGCCAGCAACTTGGGCCATGATGATCCACAATATGAACAGGGCTGGTGTGGCAGCACAGAAATGAGTGAGCATGGGTCCTTCCCTCTCAATGATCACTGAGACGAGTCCTATCGTGGGAAGCATTAAAAAATAAAACTAAGAATTAGGCACCACAAAGGCTCGAAAACAACCTCTCGAGTTAACATCATATTTAAATATGCCTCTCAATGTCAGAGACTACAGCCCTCTATAAGAGCACAACAGCAATTGGGTCACAGCTTGCTGCACCTGTACGATGGCAGCAGGCCATAACATTAGACATTACTGCTCCATCCTGCTCGCCTGTGCAGAATACAACCTCCCCGTTTCTTGAAGAGAATGAAGTCGTGATTAGTTACTTTGTAATAACACACGAGACAGCTAACTCAGCTATCTGTCAGCAGTAATACCACAAAACGTGGATGCAGCCCCACTTAGCACACGTGCAACAACTGAGTTAATTATGCAAACACAGCGAAATCCCTCTTGCTTTAAAACTGCGCTGCAGTCCCTACAAAAAGTCGTTCATTTTCACACGCTCAACTGTCTCACACTCCTCCGTCATTTTCTCCACAACAGCAAACATCTGTTTTGCACTTTGAGAAAGAAAGCCCCCGGAATAAGAGCCAGCCCTCTGGTATGGACCACTGCGAGCGGGCACGTTAGGACATTCGTGTTTTTTTTTTTTTTATTAGACATTCATTTTAACCAAGCGAAAGAGACAGGTTCGAACAGGGAATCGCTGTTCATAGCAGACGCATGCACACTTTTATTTCGACTCACGCACCATCAGTAGGCTATGCGACTATCCAGTTGTTGCTGCTTCCTTGTAATTTTCTAAAACAGGAAGGACTCTTAGCAGTGCAGCATGGAGCGCGTGAGGCTTCCGGGTTACCGGGGCAACGGACTGGAAGGGCTATTTAAAGAGACAGTAGCGCAGCAGCTGCAGGAACTTGTGCAGATGTTCTCTCGTGTGTGATTACGCTTTGCCTGCTGTGTATCGCTCAGTGGTGAGCGCACATTTGCACAAGCGAAGTATGGAAACCTATGCTGAATTACATTTAATTCAAAGTTATGCAAAAATATTGCATATTCCATGTATAATATTCAGCTACTGCATGTATGATGTATTGTTTTACAATAAACAACTCAACACTAAATAACATAGATAAAGTTAAGTTGTGCGCAGGTTTCAGAGCTGTATGCAGATAAACAAGCAAAAGCAAGTAGTCATTATTTGATGTGGCCTTGCTACCTGTTAAAGGGCAAATGGACTGGGTCTTAGATCTCACTTTTCTACTCTACTTTGAGCACTCAAAGAGCTTTATACTACATGCTTCATTCACCCATTCATCCATACATTCATGCAAACACGTCTTCCTATGCCTAAGTGCTTTCTGTCTAACATTCACACTCCAATGGATGCATCAGAGAACAACTTGGTGTTCAGTATCTTGCCCAAGGATACTTTAGCACGCAGACTGGAGCAGCCAGGGATTGAACCACCAACCTTCTAATTAGCAGATGTCCTGCTCCACCTATGACCGCAGTATCTGTTGAAGTCTCACTGAAGATAGTGAGGGGATAGCTTTGGACGAGTCTGGCACCTTCCTGCTGGTGTTGTGTGATGGATAAGAATTTGATCTAATGCGTCTTAAAACCTTTACACAGGCTCGTATTTAGCAAATATAATTGGATGTGCTGTTTTGCATGTTTTGACTGCACGTGTGTGTGGAGCACATAAAATGCCGTCTTAACTCAATTTCACACGCATGCACTGACACACTGATTGAGATGTGTTTAAACTGTTAGTCATATTTTGTGTATCATATGGTTTGTATAAATATCATACTCAGAATTAGGACTTTGCATTGTATTTCTGAGGTGTATTGTCAGCCGTCACAGTGTTAGTATTGTATGAATGCTAAAGATGAATTTGTTAGTATATAGTGAACTCCAGTGAACTTATTTCAGTACGGCTATCATACAATGCTGGGCAAAAGTCTTGAGCCACACCTCATTTCTTTATAATTTGCATCCAATGAGCCAGACTTTCTTGCATTTTTTAGTTTTGTTTTAAAAGTGGTCTTGAACAATAACTCTCCAGACCTGATCATTTTCAGAAGAATGTTTAATCATTCAACCA
Source organism: Cichlasoma orientale (assembly GCA_034780415.1). Taxonomy (NCBI): domain Eukaryota; kingdom Metazoa; phylum Chordata; class Actinopteri; order Cichliformes; family Cichlidae; genus Cichlasoma; species Cichlasoma orientale. The sequence continues at coordinate 389,514 of JAVDPK010000671.1, forward strand.
TAAAAAGGCACCTAACTCAGCTCTATCTTTAGGCACTTATTACTAGCAGCCTGTTACAAAAATAAATAATTTCCTCACATTTCTTTAGTTGACTCTGTTAAAAAAAAATACCAACGATAACACAGTTTTAAGGCATAAAATTGAATTTTTTGCACCAACAAGGTGATTCCTTTGGAGGCTCTGTCATGGTTTGCATTTCAGCCAGTGGTGTTGGGGATCTTGTCAAAGCTGACGGATTCACAACCACAGAAAAGTACCATCAGATACGATCCACCGTGCAATACCATCTGGAAATCTGATTGACAGCGGGTTCACTTTTCAGCATGACAGTGATCCCAAACACACTGCCAGTGCAGTAAAAGCATACCTGGATAGAAAAACACACAACAGTATCAGTCATGGATCGGCTTCCCCAGAGCCCACACCTCAACATTACTGAAGCAGTGTGGGATCAGCTTGACAGAGAATGGAGCAAAAGGCAGCCAAGAAGCCTGGAGAACCATTTCTGAAGACTACTTAAAGCAATGACGGGAAAGCTGCCGAAGAGAGTTCAGGCTGTGCTGAAGAATAAAGGTGGTCACACCAAATATCGACTTTCAAGCTCATTAGAATAGTACAAACTCTCTTTTTGCCTTACATACTGTTTCTCCATGTAAGTTTGCACTAGAGGCCAATGCTCTATATTTTGCTAATGTGTTATATCTTACCTTGTCATATTTAAGATACTGAACTAACCCTCTTTTTGATTTGTCACCTGTAACACACAGGCAGCAGCCACCTGTAGGGAAAAGCTGCTGGATATGTGAAATAATAAATGGATTGGAATTTCTCAAGCATTTTTCTAGTTTAGTCTGACCCCTCGATGCACTTGCACACAAGACTGTTCTCACAAAGCATGAGCGAGTGACACGGTTTAGAGTCTGTTACAGTATATCCAAGGGGAAACAAGGGCATTTTGTTTGAAACTAGACTTGCCAGACTGATACTGATACTATGCCACAGGTGATTTACCAAAAACTACTATACCTGCCACATGCTGCTCACCTGAATCAGGTCCCTGCAGCTTTACTTCACGCTTTTTGCTATAGATGTCCTACTGGTGTCCTACTTCTTATTGGCTTTGAATTGAAACTCTTTCTCTGGGGAGTTGCAGTTGTCCTTTTTCCTCAAGCGGAGCAATGGAAATACCGCAGAGAGATCTAAATAACGACTAGAGGTGGCACTGATATCCACTGAGTGTGACAAGACAAAGGAGATGCACAGTTGCACTTACTGTAGACCAGAGGTATGGACATGAGGCACAGAAATGTTTAAGAAATGCATCATTACTTTAGAAGCTAAAAGCCAAAAGAGGAGCTGGGAGTTGACGTAAGAAATAAAAGTCTATGGTACGGCTCTAGCTCAAAGATGTTCTTCACGTTGCTCACCACACGTCGATGAAAACTCGCAAATGAGCATGCCAACCGAGTTTATACGGTGAACATTTGCAGTGGAAAACGCAGTACAGTGAGGGTAATCAATTCAAAAGGAAAAATGCTGCAACTGCTTATTCTTTCTACACATGCAATCAAGACATCAGGGATTCTAAAAGGATTATGTAGGTGTGATAATCCCCAAATAAATATGCATTATGAAACATGTTTTGTTTTGTTTTTTTCATAATGCTTTGTTGCGAATTAACTGAGGCTTTCTCTGACGCTTGTCTTCTGAGTCTATCGCTTGAGTCTAGCGGAAATATAGATTTAATAAGTGAATAGGCACTTTAAAAAAAATAGGGAGCAGAAAACAATTATCAACAAAATATGTATTTGGCTAGCCAAATATGTTTTTCTTTTTTGGAAAACAATAATAAAGCTGTTTTGTTGTTGCAGTAAATACAGTAAATTAAAAAAAATGTTTTGTTCTTGTTTATCCTTTTTTTTGTGTGACAAAAGCAGCAATAAATTGCTGAACATTTTGTTGTCTTTTGTATTCTCTAAGTGGTTTGATGATTGTAACCCTGCTACATTTGCATCAATAATCTAGTTAAAGAAAAACAAACATCTTCCTCTGCAGTGGGAAACGGTTTCCTCCCCTCTCAAAGACACTGTGGTGTGTAGTAGTCTTTGTGAGCTGAAATTATACTCTTATAGATGAAAAGAGCATTATTGGAGTTGATAAGTCCTTTTTTTGAACATCAGGTATAGTGGAGAACACATTATAAATCACTGATTCAAAAAAGAATATACTGATTATAAGCAAAGGAGAAGAATATTCACTGGTGAGGTAGGAATATGCCTTTATTTTAATTTTTAATTCTAAAAAAATTCCGTCTCCATCTCAAAAGTTAAAAAAAAAATGGACACATATGGGATATAGTGAGCAATCATGTTACACATAAATGTTTTCACAGTTCACACAAAATACTGACAGATATTTCATAGACGGACAGATTTGGAGGACACGTTGTTATCAAAACATACTTCATCTCCCTTCCCAACCATAATAAATTGATGTTTTCTTTCAGGAACCAGGAGAAAGTATGCTGACGTCTCAAAAAAAAAAAAAAAAAAAAAACATGAACCCAAAGAAAAAAAAACTTCAACCAGCGAGAATGATCACACAGTTCCATCTTGTCCCAGGCAAACAAATCCAGGCTCTCCATTTCCCCAGAACTGATTTCTGTCGGTGTGCTCTAAAAAGATGAAATGCATCTGATGCAGCATAGAAAAGCACAAAGAGTTTGTCTGAGGTGTGTGCATAAAGAGGGAGGCACCATCTCTCGCACACTTCTTGTTTCTTACCCCCTCTCTCTCTCTCTCTCTCGCTCTCTCTCTCTTGTGTTTTCACGCACACACACATATGCAAATTTGCAGCATTCAGTGCACGTGCAAACCCAATTGCACCTACAATTGTGCAAACACACATCCCCACATATACACTGTACCACCTTGAGAGCTCCAAGTGCATATCGCAAGAAAAACATTTACAACATGACCAAAAAAAAAATCCACTGGCGTGGGGCGTTATTGGGCAACACCTTTATCAGGTTCTGTTTCCCCCTGGGCCTGCGCTGCTGGTGTCTCATCAGTTTCAGGAGGGTTCTGTGGTCCTGGGGTGCAGCAGCAAACAAAAAAGGCTTTCTCGAGTTCCTCCACCATTGCTTTCTCTCCATCTTCCAGCTGCGCACCGTCCTGCATCTCCCACCTGAAGAGCACCGAAACACATATCATCAGCCATGTTAATTACCAACAAATGTCAAAGTTTTAAAAAAATTATTAAAGCAAGCTGAGGGCAGCACGGTGGCACAGTGGTTCAAACTGTTGCCTTACACCAAGAAGGTCTGGGTTTGAATCCCCCTTAGCCCGGGCCTTTCTGTGTGGAGTTTGCATGTTCTCCCCGTGTTTGGGTGTGTTTACTTTGGTTTCCTCCCACAGTCCAAAGATATGCAGTTACTGGGGTTAGGGTAATTGGTGATTCTAAATTGCCCATAGGTGTGAGTGTGAATGGTTGTCTGTCTCTCTGTGTTAGCCCTGCGACAGGCACCCTGAACAGGATGGATGGAAAGCCAGCTGAATGTGTTCTCCTAGACCCATGGATGCTGTTTTTCTGGGTTTAATATGGTCAGTCAGTGTTGGCCTTTAAAAAGACACCCTTGTAGGTCTAAATTGAAAAATGACAGGTAAACGCTTGTCTTTGTGGGCTATAGCAAAGACTTGTATTCAAATTCATTTAAACTGTTTACCAATTCAGGTTTACCCACTGAGAAATTTAGTATAGAAGGATAGAAAATGTTGCCATGGCTGTTTATAGCATTTACATATGTCTACATGTAAATGATGTTTTCCAGGGGAATCCTATTATTTTAGTGAATGAGGTCTGATGGGTTCGAATCCACTGGTCATCCCCTCATCACATTTTTATAATCCTTCAAGCTACGGGGTGGAGTGAGAGCTTCAATATGAAGACATCAAGGGCAGTCACTTTGTAATTCACTCGCAGTATTTCAATTGAATCCCTTGACGAGTGACTGTGGTCAATCAAATCCATATGGAGAGCTGGCTGAAGGCTGCCTTTGAGCTGCCGCATCACACTCTATCAAAACAAGAATATGTGTCTAACTGCAAATGATTGCATTTTCATTGCAATCTCTGGCCCTCCTTTTATCCTGCCCATCCCTTCGATTTCTCACTATATCATCAAACATGCACTATATCGTATACTATATAAAGCTGTGCTCTGTGCGTGTCTGTGAGGCATGCATGCGTGTAAGGAGGAAGAGGGGCTAAAATGTACTACATAGATAGCAAAAGATGAATCTCTCAGTGCACTTTGATGAAGTTTCAGCCTCTGTTATACAGTCTGGACAATTCAGACATCGCAGCCGCTGCCAGTGTAATATTTACCTTCTGTAAGGAGACGATCTGTTTATGTAAATATGCCTTGGCAGAAACGTTTCCGCTCAATGGCGGCATTGTCCCTCCACACACAACTTTGCCCACTGATTTCTCTGTTCCCGTGCAATTTTTTGCTTCAGTCTCCCTCTTTGCATCCATCACGGTGCGAGTGGAATGTATATGAAAACAGAACAAATGGGCGCGTTATCCCTACATTATTTTTTTTTTCCCACTGACACAAAATTAAAATCAGTTCGATCGAGTAACGCTCGCAAGATACAAACGCACAAACAAAACAATACAAATGTCACACAGTGTGCAAAACAAAAGCAGCAAGGGAGCGAGAGGGGAACAGAAAGCTGGAGGAATGGCAGCCAATAAAGGAAAGAGCGAGAGAGGAAGGAAGACAGGAAGGTACGCTAAAGGTTTTTCAATGTTTAATTTTCAAATAGGATTAAGCAGAATGACATTTAGCTGAAGGTTACAGGCTCAGCATTGTCTTAGCTGATATTGATATGCAGGAGGCGCCCTGCTTGTCACTGGGACAAACACTGTTGATGAATGAGAAGCCTTTCCCCAGCAAGGTGTTAAGTGCAAATTTGAAATGAGAGAGAAGCAGAGGTAGAGAGAGGTATAAAAAAAAAAGAGGAACCACACACGTATACACGCACGCACGCACACACACACACACACACAAACAGCATTATCACGGTAGTTGCCATGTAAACTGTCACTAGATAATGTTGCCAAAAGTGTAAATTGTTCCATAAAGTATTGGTTGGATATTAGTTAAGGCGGGTTGATCTTGTGCTGAAAATGAGCGAAAAAATGCACAAGGTGCTTTGCTGTGTGTATCTAATTTCAACTACAACACAACAATTCCTCTTAGAAATGCATAAGTAGGCTAAAGTTGACAGTAACTTCTCTGTATCCTCATTTCGGCAAGTTTTCCCCCGAAATTTACATCTTAATAAGGGGAGTCTTACCCTTTAATTCTTATGGGCTCTGCTCATTTCTCATGTATTAATACTGGAGCTGCTGACTTGGCTCTTCCTCTGAATACAGAATAGGACACACATATTAAGACTCATATATTTACAGGATTGATGCCACGGGAGATTGTCTCAGAGTGAGATGAAAAGGCTGGCTCAGATATATTTCAGTGTGAACATCGATGTAAGCTGTCCTAATCATGGGATGATGCAGGCACAAGACAGAAAGCATCTATTCTGATTTTCAGCTGATAATGAGTAGTGATGTTCAACAAATTAAGAGCATAAGCCTTGCTCAGAGATCATCAGGCGATCAACTTAATAAATCTTACTCAAAACACAACACAGATGAAACTTTGATGTTTGAGTCCAGCAAGGCTCTGCCTTCTAGAGAGAGGATAACAAAAAACAGATGTAAACTGACAGGAAAAAAAAATATCACTGTGGAGTAAGGAAGGGGGGGGGGCAAGGAAGAAGAAATGATTAGCAACAGAATAAAAGAGGCAGGGCTACAAGTATAAAGTATTTGAAAGAAAGTGAGTGAGCAAAAAAGACAGCGTGCCTTAAAGATCACAACAGACAGTGGGCAGTGGTTTCTTTTGTAGCTGTCAGTGGGCTGAGTGGTTTCTCTCAGAGTGTTGGGTGTTTGTGCTGCACAGGGTGCCCTGTCTGCTTTGCCACTGGGACCTCTGTTTGTTTAAAAGGCTTGCCTGTCAAACAGAGAGTGCCACCGAGAGCCAGACACTCAGCTAAATGACTCTGACAGCAACCCTAATCAGAGGCTTTGCACATTGCTGCAGGGCCTGGAGGATCCATCATAACCCAAGCCTAAATATTTAAAGTGCTAAACTTTCCAAAGGTCAGGCCTTTCCATGCATGCCAGGGCGACATGTGTCAGAAGTAGGAAGAGAGGCACTGAACAAGAGAGAGACAGAGAGACATGGGGAGAGAGGCTATGGTTAATATCCTCTATTCCTTTCTTATTTTTATTCTTGTGAGATCCGCGTTCATTTTAGGCAAGAAATTACAGGCAAAAGGCACCCCCCCCCCCCCGGCCTTATTTTCTTTGGCTTTCATTCAATCTGGTGGAAGGAAAAAATCTACTCATTTAGGTGAGTATTTTACAGAATTTTGGGACACTCTTGGACATTTATGCAAATTAGTGCATCTTTAATGAGACAGTAACTCATTTGGAAATTTAAGCATAACATTAATGAAAACTTGCAATACCAAAAAGATATATTTTAATGTAAGAAATCAACGTACAGAGTTTTATGGTGATATCTATTACTTGTCAATTAAAAAAATGGACTTTTATAGTAAATACGTTTAAAGGCTCTTTTTCAAAAGTAGCTTTTTTTCTCTCATTGTCTGAGCCAAAAATCTCCACATCAGTAGAATTTACAACTACCAGTCGTTTCATTCTTATTCTTTTCTGTATTCAAGAGGTTTTTACAGAGGGGTTTAGTGCTATATCATTCAGAGCCTGATTAATAGAACTGTTTAATCCTAAAAAACATGGCAAAAATTGACTTTTTCTGGCTGTTGGTATGTTGGAATGATAAAAATATAGTGACATCCAAAATCCTCTCTGTAAAAACCTTTAATGTATCCAGAAAAAAGAACTAGGCTTTTGAATTTGCATTCATCCAATATTCCAATTCTTGTTCTAAAAATATGGACATCAGGGCAAATTTAGACAGATAATACCTCATTTGCATATGTAAACATTTCAGAAAACTTGGAACAGATTTTTTTTTCTGAATGTAAGTAAGCAATTGAGGAAGATTTGTTGTGATATATAGGAAAGAAAAAAACCCACAAACCCTGCTGACCTGTATCTCCGCTTTAGCTCTTTAGCCTCTGGCGGTCACGACAATAGGCTCAGATTCACCTAAAATCTCTTGAAAAATCAGAAATGATGATGTTTCAACACCTTGGAGAGAAATAAAAATCAAGCTTCCAGACAGCCGCGAGTGAATTGTCTGCCAAGTGCAAGCTGAACTCACCAAAGATGAATGAACCGCTTCAACTACCTGACCAGAATAGGATTTCAAAATTCAAGTTGCTACTTGTAGCTGATGTCAGAGCTTAAGGTTAGGTTCTTAAAGGTGAGAAGTAAAGATGAGGTCAGTTCACTAGTTCACTCGAGAGAATGTGTGAGAATTGCTGTTTGTTACTAATTTGGACCTAGTGCAGTCCATACCATCTCATGTTATTGAACTTGGCTTTCAGTTTATGATGGTGTTTGGGAAGCAGAGTGGATGGGAATACATTACTGTGGAAGAGAACACAGTACTTCTAAGAGGTGACAAAAAAGTGGGAGTTTTATGCCCTCGGTCCATACTCAATTAAACAATGTTCCTTGATGGAAAGTGAAAAAAAAAATTAAAATTAAAACCTGAGTTCAAATACGAGGAACGCGAGGAGACAAACGTCAATTATATACAAACTAAAAGGAAAATAGAAGTTCCATAAAGACAAAACAACAAAGACATGTTACTGTAGTAGCTGGTAATGGATGTCGTACATTAGAAAACTAGATCAACTGACGTAACTGGCAAGTTCACAATTCAGGCCAGGGGGGTCGTTTCTTTGACTCGATTTCCATTGAGAAGCAAACATCCAATTCAATTTAGATATGTGCCTTAGCTAGGCAATAAGCCAGAGGGAGATTGTAACTGACAGCCATTGGACAGCTGGCAGGATTTGAATATTGACGAGACAGAGACTTGACAGAAAGGATTATGCTCTACCATCTGACTTACTAGCCACTACACTGATCCATTCTATTGTCAGATCAACTTAGTGTCAGATCTACAGTATGTCCGCATGGTGCGGTGATGCCACTCAGTATTAGACCCTACCTGAGAGTCATCTCAATTCAAAGTGATGTCCACTCAAAAGCTACAAGACACTCGCTAAGGCAACAAGGACAAAAAAATACAGAAGAATAAAACTATTAAAGCAAATCCATTTTCAAGTAAACATGAAATGGTACCTTGTACTTTTCAACTGCTCTACCCAGTACAAAAATATAAACAAAGCCGCTGCATTATTATACTTTGGAAGAAGGCCCTCATCCACACACAAGACGACGAGCGCTTCCTTGCATGATCACAGACACACCCAGACTACTTGAGGGCATGGATATACACACACACGCACAAAAAAAAAAACATGCACACAGGAACAGCAGCAGAGGTGAACAGATCTCAAGGGATTACTGTCATTTTATGATATATTTTCTGAAGGGTTCTGCAACCATCCGTCCATCCAAGGTTGCCCAGACTTCCTCTTCCCACCACCTCCTCCTCCACCTCTTCTGCTGAGACCCTGAGGTGTTTCAACAGGTGTTTCTTGATTTCTCAAGAATGACCTGGACCCAGTTCTTCTGCCGGGTGGACATGCCTGAAACGGCTTACCTAGGAGATGTCCACGAGACATCCTGATCAGTTGTCCAAACCACCTCAACAGGCTTCTTTTGATGTGGACTACTCTGAGCCCTCCCCAAATGAGCATTCTCCTCACCCCATCACTAATGTTGAACCTAAATAGCCTTCAGAGCTCATTTCTGTCACTTGTGCTTGCAATCGTATTTTATTGATCACTACCCACAGGTCATGGGTGGGAACACAGATTAACCAGTAATTTCACAGCTTCGACTTCACACTCAGACAAGAGACTGAGTGCAGATTCTGCAGTGTCAATCTCCTGCTCCAGTGTTCCCCCACTCGTGAACAAGACCCCAAGTTACTTGAACTCCTCCACTTGAGGCAGCCACTCTTCCCTAACCCAGAGTGGGCAATCAAGCTTTTTTCTTCCTGAGAACCAAGGCCTCAGATCGGGAGGTGCTAATTCTCGTATTTCCCATTATGAGTTCAATGATTAAGAAAGTGTTTTTTGAATTGCTTTTCTGTGTCGTTGGGTTGAAAAAAATTGTCTATTATGGGAAAGTAACTTAGTTATGTTGTGCAGCGCTGGTAGTGATTCTGGAGACGATAGAGGCATTTGTATCCGCTACAAGAACAACGTATATTAATGAATAACAATATTTGTTTTGTAAAATAATTCTTAGGGTTTGGGTTGTGTATACATCACTGCGTGTGTGTTTAACGGCCTATTTTGTGTTCCTCCAAGACACCGTTTTATTATTTGTAGAAATAAGACTATACATCATGTGACCACATATTTCAAATCCCCACTGCATGGCAGTTTCAAGCTCTGTTCTCTCCAGTTATCCAGGGGAAAGTTTGAGTAAATTTGCAGTGGCTTAATTACTGAATAATTTAGACCATGCTCCAAATTAATGTAGACATTTCCATATTAATGTGTTTGCCTACCGATTCCACAGTTATTTGTACTGCGGACAGGAGGGTAGCAATTATCACAGCATATCATAGCAGTTGTTCTGATATTTCAGACATCATTAGGCTGCTTGTCCACCACACTGTGACTGCGAGTGCTAGTCTAAATGTACAGTTTGGTACCTTCCTCAAACAGGCTCACCATGCCTCTGTGGGTAAGACCTATCATGCTCCAGGAGACAAAAGGGTGAGGGACCTTGTTTGTGTTCCGCGAGGTGATGTCCGAGTTAGAATTCTTGCTGCTGCTAATGCATTATTATATACAGCAAGGACAACAGCAAATAAGCAAGCACCTGCCAAGTCTACACAAGTGTCTGCTGGTCAGTGCAGCCACTAGCTGACTGCTTCACACAGACACCGAGTTCTGCATGTGTCCCGGGAGGTTGACAGCTCTTTGCTCCTCTTATCTTCCATTCTGACCCCCCTTTTTACAGTATCTTACCTCTCACTTCTTTTCTTCCCCCTCAGTCTCCCAACTGTTTGGCTCTTGTTAGGAGCTTGGCTGAGCAGGCTGGCACCTTTCACTTAAACAGCACCCCAGAGGAAGTTGTAACACTGAGAAATGTGAGCCTGTGTGTGTGCCTTTGTGTATGTGTGTGTGTGTGTGTGTGCGTGAGACCTCTCATACTTGCCATAGTAAATCATTACAGCAAGGCCCTTCATTAGGAAGGCAACCACCTTGGCACCTTTCTAGCCGTGTCCTGTGTCTGAGCCTCTGTCACAGCCTCTCAAACTTCTCCCAACATGGGGTATTTTTCCATGATGAACCGAAAAATGACTCCAAATATATTGCACCCTTTTTATTCTGTGTGTTCATAATTCATGCGGTTACATGTTCGAGTTGTGATGGTAAAATTCCATCTTTGAAAATGGATACAAGACAGCCTGTACTATCTACCTTCCCATATACCTCATGGCCACCCCCTCCCTTTTTCCATCCTCCATCTCTTGCATATTACTGTTGTAACAAAGTCAGTTGGACAGCCCATAAGACATCCATTCAACCTGGCAGATAGGCAGGTACCTGTTAACAGCTCCAGAGTACCTGTGTGTATCTCGGATCAAACATCTCAGTCAATCTGTCTTCACCAATGAGCCAAAGAGACACATGGAGCACAGATAAGGACAGGACACACAAATTAACGCACACTTAACTAATGTAACACCAGCAGTCTGAAACAGAAATGTGAAAATACAAAGACAACATGCAAAGGTTCTTGCACAGATGTCTGCAGATGTCAGCTCCTGACTCTTTGCGGTCTGTCCTTCCTTGATTACTGCTTTTGATAGTTCTTAATAGTTCCTTTATATTTAAAGCAGTGTCTTCGCTCACTCCCTCATCAGCTCATCATGTTTCCATTGGCAATCTCATCACGAGAGTTTTCATGTAACCAGTTCACTTTGCTCAGTCTCATTCCATCCGTTGCACACAAAGAACCCCAATGTCCTCCATTCTCTGCCTTCCCCTGCGGTCTACCACAACAAACACACCACTCTCATTGCCACCATCAGTCTTTCTCTATAGTCCACTTGAACTTTCAGTGCTCCAGTCCAAACTTCTCCGTCACCACAAAATCTGCAAACTCTCCGCTTCCTTTCAAGAATAATTATTGAAGCGCACAATCTGCCTCAGCGTCTTGAGTCTGGATTTGGGTCTACTCCTTTAAACCTTGTCACGAAATGCATAAAATATAACTCATAAATTAATGAACAGAAGATGATTCAGAAAAGAAAAAAAAATCAGTACATTTTGCCCTTATCACACAAGCACAAACACAGAAAGCAAGCATTCACTCACACAGACGCCCCTACTAAACAGCCTACAGAGGGGGGAAAAAGTTGTTTGTTGTTATTTCACCACAGTGTGCTACCAGGAAATACTATATTACTTATTCAATACTCTGTCATTTTTGCATATACAAACTGTAAAATCTACAAAGAAGCGTTGCGGATTGAAAAACTGCAGCTTGCTTACATCCGAAGCCGCACTCTCAGACACTAATCTGGCGAAACCTCGGTTCAAACCCAGCTAAAGACTGTGTCATGGCTTACCATCGTAAGTTTTTAGTGTAATTGATTTAATGGTGAGTGACTGAGTCCCAAAAAAGGAAGAAACACTGGAATAAACCTAAAGTTTCTGGAAGCAGATAAGAAAACCAACTACAGCATCAAGTATAATAAAGAGGATTCATTATAACAAATGTACACCAAATCAAATTTTAGGTCATAGGTCATCTGACTAATGGGAGTTTGGTTATTTAACCTCAGCTTTCCGAAAAAAATGTACTGAACGACAGCTTTAACACTGCACAGAAACCCAGTGTAATTTCACAATTTTGTATGCAATGATAAATCTATACAGAGATAGGAATATTTCTTGGTATTCTTGTATCAAACATATACCAAATATGCAGGAAGACCCAACGTGAAGTACTGTAACCACTGCAGTTACTGCAGTTCTCAAGGATAAAATCACTCCAAAGGGTAATAAAAGTAGTGTAAACCCACACATACAGTAAGGTTAGATCAAATTGTATATAAAAGATGGAGACATGCTGGTAAACTTCTTGGTGTGTGGATCTGCCTAGATACCAAAAGACATTACGTGCTCATATGGTAATGCGTTGTCTATCACAAGCAATAGGTACACTCTGTTCACTGTTCACTCCTCCACCACCGTGCTTAACAGCTGGTAGGTGGTATGAGGTGTTTGCGCTGAAATGCTATGGTTGGTTTCTACCAAATGTGGCACTACATCTCCACTTTAGTCTCGTCTGTCCAAAAGACATTGTCCCAGACGTCTTGCAGTTTGTTAGGCTAAGCTGTGCTGCCATATTCTTTTTAGAGAGAAGAGGCTATCTGATGGCAGCCCTTTCAAACAAACTACACTTGTTCAGTCTTTTTCTGTTTGTACTGTCATGAACTGAGATATATGCCTGAGATGTAGCTCTTGGTTGTTTTTTTTTTGTTTTTGTTTTTTTTTGTGCAATTTCTTTGAGCATTTCATGGTCTGACCTTGGGGGGAATTTGCTGAGACATCCACCGCTGGGAAGATTGTGGCTTTGTGTTAACACATTCTGCTTTTATAGAGGTGGTCACACTTGCTGATGATCAGTTAATCAAGTGCATCAAGTAACACCTGGCTGCTACTTACCATCTTAATTTCTATGGAAGCAGTAAGGATGCACTTTCTTTTTCATGACCGTATATGCAGCCTAAACATAAGACTAAATAAATACTTACCAGAGAACACTTAAAAATGTACAAAAAAAATCATTCCACGTACTTGATGCCAACAAATACAATACATTTGTTTTTAAGTGTGGAGAAATTAGTGTTACTCAAATATGGGCAGTTGGTGTGGAAATTCTCACTACGGGCCATGCTGTAAATACATGTATCCAGGCTCCATTCATAATGACATTATTAGATATGGGCTCCTGTGGTTTTGCTGGGCCTGCAATGAACCGATTAGTCCAGGCAAACATTGATCTCACCTTTCTATGGTGCATGTGGAAATTTGCTTGTGTGTCAGTGTGTGTGTGTATATGTGTTTCTGTCTGTGTGCGTGTGTGTGTATTAGTCTTTGGCTGGGGGTGCTCTGCCATTGTCTATCAGATCAGGGCCTTGTTCTCTTACCATTTCAAACAGTTCATTTTCTACCATGCTAATGGCAGTTTTAGGGGGTTAAAGAGATAAATAAATCCTCACTGTCACCTCATTTAAAATCAAATGCCACTTAATTACAGCTGTATGTTTTTCAAACACTTTGCATAATTTATTGTTCAGTTCCATCCTAATCTCCAGATCCTTATCACATGTGCTCTATTTTACCCCCTCCATCCTTATAATAAAATTATAATGCTCCCTCTCTCGGTTTTTCTTTCTCTTTCTTGCTGCCAACAGCAGTGTGAAAGAGATAAGGGAAGCGATGAAAAGACGTTTTTTAAGTTGTGCCTCACCTTGTAGGGATTTGATGCTGTAAAGGTCTATTGTCAACTCAGGAGAGCATACATGCACACTCTTACACACAGCCCTCTGGCAGTGTTGCTTTTCTTACAAACAAAACACAAACATTGTCAAATTCTATGAAAAGAGCAGGGTAACATCATTGCTCATGATCCGGTTGAAGGCACACATCTAACAAAAAAGAAAGAATACAAACATGACACGCTGATTAGAATTTTTTTTAACCTTTTTCTATATGATATTTAGAAGTTTATGTTTTGCACATGTATTACACAGGCCAGTGTTTTCAATCATTTAAAGATCTAATGTACCAGAAAGAAGTAAGCACATCAGTGGCGCAATAAGAGCCATAAATGGAAAAACTATATGTCGGATCCTGTCGGCTGCTGTTTCTATTTGGTCAGAAAATCGTGAAAAAGTTGCGTCTCCAGTGATGTTGCACACATCTTAAGCTGTTTTCACATATGCTCTGCAGTCCTGAGCTCTATGCATGAGTGAATCAGCCAGATCTGACTTTAAATGGTCTTTTATCCTGCTAGCTCCTTATAAGAAAGTCTATGCAAAGTCCAACTGAGCCCAAATGATAAAAGATAATTCTCCAGCGAATGTCCAAAGTGCCTTTTCAAAATCAAACCGAGTATATTAAACTGACCCTGAGAATAACTTGTTGTGTGTTCTACAAATTCATCAAAAGCCAAGTTGGTACTAGGACTTCATTTTGTGCAAAAATGTTGCAGCTTTGACCACCAGATATGGTAAAATATGTTTTGGCTGATAATTTGTTTGTCTCAAACAAATAAATCTTGTGTGTGGTAACAACAAGGGTACCTAGTGCAAGCTTTTCATATCGCAATGTGGGATTTTATTGAAATCATTTTTAAGGACTACAATTTTTGGTCAGCAAGAGAGATCATATTGAAGTACTGTTTTTTCTGGCAACACTGTGTATTATGAACTCAGCACCATTTCCCAAAGTTGCCCAAAAATATTGTATCATTTAACCACTTAAATATGAGGTAATAACCAAAATCGGTGTGTTTCCTATCAGTCCATACAGCCAAGCTTTTCAACGCGATCCCAGTTACCATGGTGAATTAACCACTTGGCCCTCTCATCGCTGTTTGCAGCTATATTTTTTGTTATGGTTATTTTGATCACAGATAATGTTAGCTGACATTAGATCACATCAGTTAGGGCAGTGTTGGTAAAGCATCATTAATAAAGAGACAAGTGAAAACACATGACATATACAAAACAGGCAGAGAAGTAAGGATGCACCGTAAATAAAATCAGGAAGTTAGTGCGACAACATGCATTTCAGTATACATTCATACATTTGCATTCAAGGAGCATAATGCATTACATAGCTGCAGCTGCAGCTGCTGAGGGCGGTGGTACAGTGATTGTCCAGCAGCACTCTCGATCAGAATACAGATGTAATCCTTACAATCAGTGGATTTTGATTCATAAGCATTTTTATCCTTCAACTAAGTATAAGAAGTAAAGCAGTAATTTAAAAAAGCAAACAAAGGAAGCATCATCCTTTTTTTTTCTGGCAAGAAATGGTTATCAAAGCAAGTACAAGCTCCAGCTATTACTGATTCAAGAGCAGAAAGCAAGTCCCTAGCATTTCATTGTGAAGTTTAATGTATTTAGATCCACCTAGAGACAGGCCACACAAGCTAGCGCAGACTATAAATGATGTAATATATGGCATACATTTGTCTCTGTGCAATGAATTTTAAACAGCTATAATTAAACCGCACATTTACATGGTAGCTAATCTCGCTATTAGCACAACAAATTGAACTTATCAGTTGGGAAAGTTCCTTATCTAGCCACCTTTGGCAAAAAGAAAAGAAAAGAAAAAAAGTCTTTCTTATAAGTTGATGGATCCACGCAAGCATTTACACATAATCTGTAATACGCTATATTGCAAATCTAAATTCAGGTGTTCCAATCACTTCCATGGCAACAGGTGTATAAAACCAGGCACCCAGGCACGCAGACTGCTTCTATAAGCATTTGTGAAAGAATGGTTCGCTCTCAGGAGCTCAGTAAATTATAGCGGGGGTACCATGATAGGATGCTACCTGCACAACAGGTCCAGTTGTGAAATTTCCTTGCTACTAAATATTCCACAGTCAACTGTTAGTGTATTCTAACAAAGTGGAAGTAATTGGAAAGGACAGCAACTCAACCATGAAGTGGTAGGTCATGCAAAATGACAGAAGGGGGTCAGCAGATGCTGGCCTTCAGATTAGCTCAAGAATAGTGCGGCATCCAAGCCTTACTTTACCAAGCTCAATGCAAAGCGTTGGATGCAGTGGTGTAAAGCACGCCGCTTTACACCATCTGTGAAGGCAGATGACTTTTGGCAATATAGTGTACCTTCAATGAGTGTAAATTGAGAGCAAATGTTATGTCCAGATGAGTCTTTCTGTTCTACAGACTTAAAAGCAGTAACATTACAAAACTAGGTAATGGATGGGAGGAGCATGCAGTTGTGCATTCTCTCTATAGCCCTTCCATCCTGGGCCAGTCAATGGACTAGACAGGTTGAGGCTTAGTATATCACACAAATCCCATGGCTGGAACGCACAACAGACAGATACAAGTCAATAAGAGGGTGCTGCTTTTGAATATTCACTAAAGTGTTCAGCGGCAGGCAGCATATTAATTAACATAAAAAAAAAGTTTGATATGGATTTTCAAGAATGTGAGAGAAATGAAGAAGTTGTATGTGTATGCGTGCAGTGCTTTTGGTGTTGCCTTTAGGTGAGAGGTGTTTTTCTATTTCCCCAACTGAGTGACTCAACTGCTGGGTCACTTAAACCAATGTCAGCGAAGTCATTCTGGGACCGCAACACAAAAATTCATTGGAAATAAAGTAATATTGTATAGTATAAACTACAGACAGACACTGCACTATATAATTACAATAAGTAGATTGTTTAGCCTCAGAAAACCATCAATCATATACACTTCAGCCATTTCAAACATATTCCCTACAGAAAAGCATAAAGATATTGCTATCGAGCTTTCGAAATGTCAGGGCAATGGAAACCCAGGCATTGTGCAATTACATAATGATTATTGCAAAACTTTCTCCCCCTCACTCAGTGTGGCTGTAATATGCAGTGGATGGCCATGGGGGTTCATTAGTGAGAACAGGCTGCTGTTGAAAAGCTCCAGTTTCACCTCTGATCCCAGCTAATGTGATTTGGACCTGAGATTGGTAGTGGAGAGATTAGATGCTAGCTCACCTCAGGGTGGGAACCAGAGAAGAAGACATACATCAATGTTGTTTGCTTTCAAAATCAAACGTCTTCTTCTCACCTCTAATTTGCTCTGAAGCATCTGCAAAAAGAAAAAAGAAAAAAAAAAAAAAAAAGCGTCTCGGAAGCATTCGGGGCCTAATTTGTTTTCCAGCGACAGAGAATTGGTGGAGCTGAGGGGGTGCTTGCTAATCCACTCTGCTACATTTTGGAGTGCATGATTTGGGCTTTCATAACAAATCAGTTGGTTTCTTGTGGGTATGACTGGAGAGCTGAAGATCAGCCACGGATGACAACTGTGTTAGCATTCTACCCTTATTACCTCATAGCTTACCCCATGGCCTGTGCGCACAGTCGTAATATCAACCTACTCCTTCTTTCATTTCCTTTTCATTAACTCTCCACTTTCTGTGTCACATTTTAGCCTCCATGCTTACAGCCTCTCTACCTTTGTGCATGTATTCCTTGTGCCCCCTCCACCTCCTCCATCATGTCTCAGCCTCTTTACTTTTCCTCATTCCAGTCTCCCCTCTCATTAGGTCACAGTTGTGGTGATTTGTCAGAGTGGCTGTGTTGATTAATAGGCCGACGAAGCCCCTATATTTGGGGGCTGTCAGCGGGGCTCCAGAAGCCAGGGCCGCCCTGCTGAGCTCCCTCACCACCCAGGTGGCCCCATTTGGGCTAAATGAGCTGTGAAGGGTCCCAGCTATGCCCGCCTGCCCCACACTAAGACGTTATGCACAAACACACACACACAGCCATATACACAAAAAAGCCTAAGCACATGCGGGTACACACACGCAGACACCCACACACACACACATCTGAGATGAAGTACACATGCAGGCACGCTCACGTACTCAACACCCCGGCTCTCACTGCCATGCACCCCTGTGTTCCCACATGATTTGTCACACTCCATCAATAGACAATAAGTTACTGCCACTCTAGCCTGTCAATGGGCCCTGTCTTCAGCAGACCCCTCTATGCTGTGTCCTAGCCTGGAGGGGGTGGAAGTAGGGTGGAACAGGCACTTGGTGAGCATGTAGTAGTTGAGTATGAAGATGGAAGGGGGGAAAAAAATAAAAGATTATGAGGGGAAGAACAAACTGCACGTGTTTAAAAGAAAAAGAAAAAAAAGACAGGCAGATGGAAAGAGAGGGAGAGAGAAAGGATGAAGAGATTTTAGACAAATAGCTTTGCTATTCATCCCACATCCCAGTGGAGGGCTTACAGCATTCGTCCCAATGCACAGGCAAATAGCCAGGTTCAAATAAATGGGAGTGTGAGGCTTTATGTGTTTCCGTGTGTGCAGAGTAACATGGTTCGGCTGCTCCAAGCCAACTGCCTGGCCTCGGAGTCGGAGCATGAATGCATGCTCTTTCACGTGCATGAATGCATGTGAAAGTGAACGCCCCTCTTTGCGAGATTATTTTTGTTCCCCCTAAACTAGAAAGGGGGAGACCTTGGCGAATGAGATCATCCTGCCATATTTGCAAGCGCACACTCACACAAACGCACAAGCACACACGCCTCCTCAGTAATTCAATCTGATGATGGGCGTCGGATGGGAAACTGGAATCTGTGAAGGTCAGTAGAGTCTGAACAGTAACATCCACCACTGCAGGCTACTGCCACTGTCTCAACTTCTACACTGTCATTACCGCTGGCCGGCTCACTCTCGTTATCAACTTACTTCATCAAGTACACTTCATTATCAGCCTGTCCTTAACAGACAGATGGGATGGACCCTCCAGCAAATGACAGGGTAACTGGTATAAAGTGATTCCTTTTAAAGTCTATTCAGTGAACGGGTCATAACACATATAGTCCCCTGGTATTAGTTTATCTGTGATTTACACTTGATTGGACATCTGGTGGAGGAAAAAAAGTGGTATGTTTCCTCAAAAAATACTGTTTAATTGAACAAATGGCAATGCATTATAATTACATCTGAAGTGATTATAGTCATTATGAAGTCGTTGTTTCTGAGACTGTTGAACATATGAAAGGCGAATGGATACACTGGCTGAATAGACAGCTGTTACTGAAGATGTAAGTAACAGACAGCCCTATCATGCTGGCAATATGGACGACCATGAAATTAAGACTCAACATATAGTAATTACAATGACAATGAGCTTTGTTCAAAGTGTCAAGTATCAATCTAACACTTGCCAGGCAGCTTTCATATCATAGTTAATAGGCAGTTGGTGAGCCAGGCCGCTGCCAACCACTGAACCAAGCTATTCATAAGCTGGCCCAAGTCATTGTGCTTAACAGTTGATGTAACAGTAACCCACCCATCAGCTACATATGCCCCCATGCAAATGAGTGCATTAGAGGAGACCTTAGAGAGCGGAGTGTGGCCAATAAATCCAGCCGGGGTGAGAAATGTAGCCTTTACCATGCGTGTCCAAGCCCATATATTTAACCTAATTACATACACCATACCAGGTAATAAAAGTCTGCATGCCATCAATTCTGACATCTCATCCAGGGCAATGCGAGAAATGTCTATTACTATCTATAAATCCTCAGGGTAGTCATCCTCTCTAGGTGTAAAGTGTGTGAAAAGGTATATCTGTGGGCAGCTGTGTTAGAAATAGAAGTTAAATCAGCAGAGACTCCTAAATATTTATGATGTATACGTACATGTGCATTTTCAAATATATCTACCGATAATGTATCAGAGCGCATAAGTGAGTTGTAAGTCAGCTTCAGAATGCGGGAGGCTCCACACAAAGAGGTGAACTCAAAAATGGAGTTCAACCATTTGTGTGTTCTCTCTTGGCTCTGATCCAGAGTGAAAAGACAAAACAACAAATAGTTGATTCAGACAGCAGTAAAACATGTGAGAGATTCTAGTTTTGGCTGGCTGGTGTTCCTATCCAGGTGTTTCATGCCACTTCCTGACAGGCCCATCACACCTGAGGTCAGGCGGAACACGGCTGCAGGTACTTTCACTTTCCATGGTCATGCCTTTGCATTTAAGAAAAAAAAGAAAAAAAAACAAGCGCAGAGTTGCTGAATGGCTACAGACAGCAGATAAATAGATGTAGTCATAGCTGCTCTGCTCACTCTCCCTTCGGCTTTGTCTGCAGTGCACCTGAGCATATGCCTGACCCCCACCTGTGGATGTAAACCCGTGAAAAAGAGGATGAAATGGTAAAACAAATCAAAGCAGAGAGGGCAAGATGAGGTGAGTGAAAGATGGATGGCCAGGAGGTGATGAATCCTGTATTTGCAGGAAGATGCTGTCAACCATTTCAACTTAAAAGGTCAAATTTCCAGAAACACCGGTAGTATATAAAACAATTTTATTATGCGCCAGTATGTGCCTTCATTAGGGCCCTCATTAGACATACATATCAGCCAGTTGGAGGCCTACAAGGATGGGGTGGACATATGGTCCTGTAGCTTCAGGCCAATCGATGCCACTTGAACTTTCCGCCTCCCTGGCCAGTTAATATTAGAAGCCATCATGTTGAGGGTGGCAGAATTTTTAGCATTTTAGAGATTTGGTAAGTAAATGCAGAAATAAAATGCATTCAGAAATTTTTTTCTGGAAAAATGCAAATATTCACTTTATATAGGATCACAAATATTATAAAAAGCTGCATTTGAATAACTGTTTAAAAACAATCATGCAAGCCTGTTTTCTCGCTCGCTCTCTCTCTCTTATACACACCATTTTCATGGGATATTACCCACCGAGTCACCACCAGATCCCAGAGGGAAAAAAAACAAACCCAAAAAGACACCCCCCAACCCCCTGGCCCAAAAAAAAAAAAACTTATATAAAAGGATCTGCACACCTGGATTTCTACTCCAGGATGTCATCCATGGAATTCAGCAGAAAAGCTAATCCATCAAACTCCCCAAAAGGAAAATCACGGAAGTGTGTCTTTTCTATTAAAAAGGATTTCTTACATTACCAAAATAAATCTGTTTTTACAAACCAGGCCCAAAACGTAGGGTTTGGTAAAGTGAATTATGACAATTTATCTCGTCACAAACAATTATTGTTTTATATAGCGGCCAAAAAAGGGGTAAATTGACAGCAGATGGTGTCAAAACGTCATACCATTGTGGCCCCTGTTACTGTAGAAAACAGTAATTGGTTGTGATTAATAGAGGGCTTTGCTGGCAAAATGACTTAACTGCACTTTACGCTTGTTTTAAAACAGGCAGACCATGTGATAGTCTCTCTCACACACACACGTGCACATGCACATTTAAAGATTTAAAAACAAAAGCCATGAACATGCAGTATTTAGCATTTTCATGAACACAGTGCGGGTTAAATGTTGATTCGCTTTCGGTTTATAAAGATTAAGCTCTTCTTCACTGTCACGTTTCACACGGCGCTTCGATTCTCTACAGTGCTCCCAGCTTCAAAGCTACTCCGATGCAATTGTTGCCACGGTCACCTATTATAAACAACACATTTTGAGAGAAAAGGCTGTAATTGTGCAAAAGTGTGGCACAAATGGCTTTGTAACATTACTGTATGCCTTCCTTCAATGCAACCCATACGCAGGACCCTGAAAGCTCTCGCCAATTGAAGTTCGGCTTTCATCCAGCATAAAAGCTATGTTTGCAATTGAGCTTTGGTGCTATACCTTTCCTTGCCTTTACCCCCACCCTCTATGTCTTGTTTCATATGAGTGCACAACCACAATGGCTTGAGTAATGGGTCCAAAATGCTTTTTCCCTGAATAAAATCACTGTTTTTTGTGGGTCAGGCGGGGAGAACTTTGAGACTCATACAGCTCAAACAGACTACAGCTATTACTAATTTCTTTCTCTGTCTATATTCTAATAGGGAAACCACTCTGCAGCACCTCACAGGGCCCATCCTTTAGACTGGCTCCACGCAATATACACAAGAGAGATAAAGTAAGAGGAAGACAGAGAAAAACACAGAGGAGAAAGAGACAGAATACAGGTCAACTACAGAGTTTTTCCTTGTTTTGAAATGTCAACATGAAAGAGGCATCTCCACTGGTGGGCTGTGACTGTTCCCCTGCTGCCAAATGAACTCGGGGCCAATCCAAATCAGAAGCACTCTAAAACAGCTGGATGAGTGCACATGGCCTTATATAGGCAAAAAAGCTGCATTATTTTCTCTGTGAGTAACTATCCTTGTTTGCTACACTCGAGCTAGGATTCACATTGCAAGATTAAAGCGCTTCAAACTGGCCCAGAAGTTTGTGTAAGAAATTACTTTCTCAGGTAACCTAATTTAAATAGGTATTTAAATGGCAAGCATCCTGTCGTCCGGCGTCAGGTATTGACAACCCTGCTTGTCTCTCTCCATCTTTAACAGCTTTAAATGGATTCAACACACTGCCTTCCAGTCCGAACTCTAGGCATACCACCTACTGCTGACGTAACGCCCTTTGACATATATCCTCTATCACATATGAAAGCATGTTGCGGTGTGTGAGCACACCGCGGTTGTGTGTGCATGTTCGTGTGTGTTCAGAAGCGTGAGCAGGCTGCAGACTGTGGCCACTGGGAAATCAAGGAGCACTTTGTCATGCATCCTTAAATGTGTGACACTGCGTCTCATGAGACACTGCCTGATTGGTCTACAAGGCATCAAAGAATGACGGGTGAGTGATGGCCTCGAGGGGATATAGCGTGTGTGTGTGTGTGTGTGTGTGACTTGTGTTGAGTGTTGCATGTGCGTGTGTGGTGTGTGTGTGTGTGTGTTGGCTGGGGTTAGAGACACAGGACAGCACTGTGACATGTCTGGGTGGCACCCTGTCACAGCCAGCTGGCAACATGTCGTAATGCTGCCATCAGGGAGTCACACTGCACTCTAGTCTCAGTTTTTAAGATTCACTTTGTTTTCCCACATGTGAGTTTCGTTCAAATAAAGAGAAAAAAACTGATCAACTCTAAAACCCACCACTAGCTGTTTATACAGTGATTTGTAAGGCCAACGATATTAAAATGAATGCATGCTAAACTAAATGATGAGGTTTAACCAATGACGTAACACAAAAAAAGAAAAGAAAATTCACGCACATTACCAAAGATTAAATCAAACTCAAAAAGAAAGTTGTACCATTAAGTTAATCTGTGATTACTGTGTCACGCTCAGCGTTTGTATGACGGTATGTTGTATTTTACTTGCCAGATATTATTTCCACACATTAGAGAATGTGCAGCGAGGCTCGGAAACATACATAAACAGAAACCAAGAAGACTTTCTGTTTTTTTCTTTTCCTCCTTTTGGAGCCATGGCCGTGTTTGGATTAGCTAACAGTAGCAAGCTAGGCTAACAATATTCATCCATGAGCTGTATCCCTGCCTGAACAGACACAGATGCCAGCTATTAGTGATAAGTAATACTGAAATAAAATACTAGAATTTCATCAATAAAAACTGGAGAGCAGCACCAACATCAGTTGGCACCAACGGTCTAGTAAAATGACTCAAATTAGCTACGCTAATGCCTGGCAGACAGCTACCAGCCTACTCACCCTCCTGTTACTGAGGTAAGTAATAAAAATCCCAATACAGGTGCTATGACTGGGGAAATTATAGACAGTCCATTGGGAGTGTCTTGCTTTTAGGGTCATGTGGGAATTTGAGGCATTGCAGTTTTTGACATTTCAGCATTGGCTCCATTTTTCAACCCCAGAGGTTACCACTTGATCTTTAGTTGTCTGCATCGCATTATAGCCTACTAAGCCCGCCATCACTGTATAAACAGGTACTGTATATCTGCCTTTTCAGATGGGGTTACCCCTGTATGTATGTGGACGATCACTGCAATTATGAAACTCCTAACAAAAAGCCACTTTGTGTGTGTGCGTGTGTTTGTCTTGGAAAAAGGAATTCAAAAAAGGGAAAACTTTTGTTTACATTCATGGGAGAGAATAAAAAAAAGAACGTTAACAAATTATTAAAAATAAAAAATAAATGAAATGCACCTAATGATGTAGCATTGTCTGAATTATTATAGGGTGTATGCAACATAGTAATAAGACACCCTGACACCATGCTGAATGAGTGGTCTGGTGTTTTGTTTTTTTAATGTAAAAAAAAAAAAGCTGCAGCAGATTCATCCTTGACTTTATGAATCACGCGCGTTTCTCAAAGGAAGAACTGAAATCCAAAACCAACAGGGGGCAGGCATAATTACCAGCGTGTCCCTTGTATTTACTATCTCTTAATAAGCTGCTGACATAGAGCAGACAATGGTCTGTCAGCTTTATTTTGCGTGTATTTTTATTCTGTTTAGCTGTTGTATTTTCATCAGCAGATAAGGACTGGCATGGAGCGTGGAGAGGCCGTTTAACTCGGTCTCCCTAGTCTCTTGTTTCTGATCGATGTTACCACCTCTTACCACCGAAGAGGTGTGGAGAGAGAGAGAGCAGAGAGAGACAAAGAGACAGAGTGAGAGAGGAGGATTTACGCTGGCACCGCATTTTTGTCCAATTAATAGATTGCCAGTGTGTTGCGTATTTTGCATGACAAAGGAGGGTAATATTAAACTGCCATTTGTAATGAAAATGCACTTTGCAAATTAAAAAGTGCAGAAACCCAATTTTTCCTACCTCTTTAGGAAATAAACAGTCCTTAACCAATTAAAGCGCATTGTAATAATTCTGTGATTTATTGCAGGTTGTTTAACTTTCAAAACTCAGCTAACCTATATTAAGGTCACAATCCATCATGTCTTGCATGGGGTGCTGTGGAGTAATGGCTGTTGTATTAGCTGCTTTTGATGATAGTATGAAAGAAGTATTAGCACTTGTCAACAAAACTGCTTACAACATAACATTAGCATGCATGAGCTGCATCGCCTATTCATTATCTTGGCAGCTCCACACATGCGGTTACTACCTTATACATTTTGCTGGGCTGAGAGCACATGCACACTGTTTGGTTTTGAGAGAGTGGCAACATACAAACCGTGTGGCACGCTCTGGTTGCAGTGCAGACCGAAAAGATGAAACAGTCTCGATGGCACAAGAGTGTGTGAGGGAAGAGAGAAGGAATCAGGGAATAGAAATGATGAAGGAGCTTCAGCTTCAGTTTCTGCCTTCTAAACACACCAGGAATGTCCAATATAGGTGACAGAAGGGGGGAAAAAAAGGGGAGAGCATGAACAAAGGAGACAAAATGGATGAATACACTGAGGGTGACAGAGAGTGCAATATTATGAACAAGCTACCCACTTTAAGAGTTCAGCTCAGGCTGAATGATGACTGGCAAAAAAAAAAAGAAAAAAAAAAAAGGGGGTACCATGGCACAGGAAGAGAAATGGAAAGAAATAGACAAAACAAGCTAAGCTGTGAGGTAAACATTTGGAGGTCTGTTCAAGCGGATGCAATGTGGAAAGAGAAAGCTTCTGTGTAAAACAGTATCTGATTTGAAAGACAGAAAGATGGACATGATGAAGGGGCTCAGAGTGAGACACGGGTTGGAACTGAAGAAATCAGAAACAGATGTAAACATACAGTGAAAGAGTTACAGCTGAAGGGCACGGCAGGGTACCAGCCAGAGAGAGAAAGATGCAGAGATGCAGGGCGGTGTGACATGGTGACATTTGCCTCTGCAAATGGGCTCTCTGGCTTTAGCCGCACAGTCTGGTGCGATGCCCCCCGACTGTGAGCCAAGAATGCACTTAGCTCAACAAGAGCAAATGAATGGCCCTGTTTTGACTTCTACCATTACACTCCTTCTCCCTGATAGCTGGTGCTGGGCAGAGTGGGTCTTTGTTGGAGCACGGGGTTCCATGCGTGTTTAAACACCCTTGCACTATGGTCTAATTAGTGTGCTAAATCAGCACTTGGATAATATCTGGAGTCAGTACTCAGGCCTTGATTCTTTAGTTCTATTTAATACAGCTTGTTGCAATTGGAATGCAACTAAAACTAAAGTTGATTTCAACATGTATTGCTACAAATAGCTATATATTGTATATATAAAACCAGCTTTGACATAAAAAGCACTGAAACAGATGGCATTAATTTCTGCAGTCACTGTTTTGTTTCTTTGGCCATGCTGTACATTTTTACTAGTTCCCAATACAGAACCATAATAGGTAATTCTCATAGACAGGAAATTACTCATAAACCCACCAGAGGCCATGCAAACACCTAAGTAACCTACAAAACAGTCAACAGCAGGATATTTAGCAGCCAAATCCACCGTGCCTGTAGAGCTACCGCTAAAGATTCTAGCGGTAGCAATTGGTGGTATCCAAGGGCAACACTGCTAAAGATAATTTTCTCTCAAAGTCCATTTTAGACACGTGCTCATCCCTTCCTTGGAGGAAAAGTACAAAAATATCTCACCTTGTTAAACATAAACAGCACTGGCATTAGTTTTATTGTTGTTAACCAATTAAAATACTTTTGGATGTCACGTTTGTCTGTTTACTGAACTTCAAAGTTAATAATTACTGTAAAATATGACTCTCTTCAAACACATATAAACACTGACAAGTGCATCCATATATTTATTAGACAAATTATACTCAAGCATGAAGGAACATGTATGTGCTGGGTGATTGCACAAAACATCCTGACTAGGCCTTTAATATTGATATCAGGTCTGTAACACAGTTACCAATACATGTCTCTATATGCTGTCTTTTCTCTGATCACTCACTCCCCTGAACCCACTCTGCATGTGTTGATATTCAAATCTGTCTCTAGCTCCCCGATGATTATTCATGTGCATTTAACTCTCAAACAGGCCCTCATTAACTGTGGCACGCTGGGCCATACGTTGGGCCAAATTACGCAGCTCTGACATACACAAACCAGCGAGGGGGGGTGGGCGTTGGGGTGGTACAAGGGAGCGGAGTCATAGGGATAAAAAGCCTGGCTCTCTGCTTGGTCCTCTCTAACCATAGATAATGGCTGCCAACATGTCTGTATGGTCTTTTAAAGCAATCAGCAGTTTCACTTTTAGAGTGCGGTTGGGGGTGGGGCTCAAGGGGGGGGGGGGGGCAAGAGGAGAGGGAGGAAAAGGGGGTGGGGTGGGTAAAGAGGTAAACACTGAGTCAGGATTGGACTCTTATCAAACACACAGATGGCGGAAAAGTGGGCAAGAAGCACAGTGGATATGTATTAAATAAATTTATTAATAAACGTATTTCTATTTTTGCTCCTTTTGACTTTGCATCTAAGCACATTCAATTTGAAATTAAATAATAGGTACTACAGTCAAGTCTCTGCTTTAATCTAAATCTTTTTGCATCAGCATGGAAAGAACTGAAACATAGGCCTCAGCGGCAGCGAGCAAAGTAACTGGGCAGCTGAATTTGACTGAGTTCATGTAATTTCAATAAAATTTGTTCTGTTGAGATGATCCCACACTGCTTCAGTAATGTTAAAGTCCGGGCTCTGGGGAGGCCAATCCACGACTGATAGTGTTCCACTGTGTACCGCATTGGCAGTGTGTTTGGAATCATTGTCATGCTGAAAAATTAACCGGTTGCCATTCAGATGCTTTCCAGACGGTATTTTCTGACGGTACGTTTCTACATTCACGTTTCCATCAGTGTTGACAAGATTTCCTGCACCACTGGCTGAAATGCGGCCCCAAACCATGACAGCGCATCCATCATGTTTTACAGATGGAGAAACTCAATGCTGCACCTCTCTCCTGACCTCATCTGTACATACTGATGAGAATTTGAAACAAAAATTTCAAGTCTGGATTCATCGCTCCATCAGACCTGTTACCACTGATTTTCAGACCAGTTCTTGTGTAATTTGGCATACCTCAGCATCAAGAATGGCTTCTTGACAGCCACACTTCCACTGAGACCATTTCCAATGATGCTTCAGTGAACAGTACATGGATCAACTGAAGGGCCAGATGCATCTCTCAGGTTCTATATCAGGTCTTTTTTCCCCCCCTATTTCTTAAGGATATGAATTTCACATACTGTTCATCTGCTAATAGTTTTTTTTAGGCCCGCCACTTCTTCTTTTGTCCTCCATTTGTCCAGTTTCCTCACTACTTTTAAGGACACAATGCACACCATGCAGAGATATGCCACAGGCTAACAGCTCTTTGAGAATCACCTTGTTGGTGTGTTTTATTCCTGTCCAACTGTGTTATCTTTGGCATTTTTCAGAGATTCAATTAAAGAAACAAGAACAAAAATTATAACTTGTTCTTTGCTAAGTTGTCCATTATGTGTAGACACAACACTGGTTCATCCCTTGAGTTTGAATGATTCATAGGTCAGTATTAAGTGGCTTATCAAACAAAACAAAACAAAACAATTCCTGGTAAAATGGTCCAGTAGGACTAGACTGAAAATGAGTGATAAAGCAGCCAGTGTCCACAGAAAAACACTGACAGACCATCAAAAAGACCGGAAAACTATTGCTCAAGATCACTTTTAAAAGTCGGGACCCCGGAAGCAAAATATTAAGAAATTAGGGGCGGCTCAAGACTTTTGCACAGTACCATTAATTATCTCTCAGTTCTTTCAGTAATCATCTACTCAAGCCAGAGTTTCAGTGCTGTTATATGTATTTCAAATTAAATACCGGTGTGGAGCCTGAAGAACAAACAGATGCTTAAATGTCCAAACATAATCTTAAATCTGAGTTTGTCCACTGCACCGCTGCCCTACTCGGCTTTCCACTTATATATAAAATACACTATATACAAAATACAATAAGCAAACCTAGAGGAAAGCTGTGATGCAGGCTGTAGTGACTAAATGATCACATAGTCACATACCATTGATGAGTTTAACTATGTGCAGTGCGATGCCTTTTTTTTATATTGGGAAGTATATCACATTGGGACTTAATACATACTCAATATAAAATGACCGAGAAAGAGATCGGCAGAAAAAAAAAAGATTTAAACATCCTTACTAGAGACTTTTTTTTATTATTATTTTAAAGGACTGATAATGAAAGACTGCTGGTGAGTATGTAATATAAGGATAAAGAAGAGAGTTATTAAATTCTCACAACCACTTAAATCAGCCAGGAGTTTCTAAAGTGTGAGGGGATCTAAAAGTAAAACAGGGCAAGTAAGCTGTAGAATTAAAGCTTTTACAGACAAG
Source organism: Cichlasoma orientale (assembly GCA_034780415.1). Taxonomy (NCBI): domain Eukaryota; kingdom Metazoa; phylum Chordata; class Actinopteri; order Cichliformes; family Cichlidae; genus Cichlasoma; species Cichlasoma orientale. The sequence continues at coordinate 418,566 of JAVDPK010000671.1, forward strand.
TGGCAACAAATCTACAGCTTCTACAGCTAAGTTTGATTCAAGTAAACAATCAAAAGCTTTTTATTCATTAATAAAGATCTTATAACAGTGGACACATCCAACTGGGTATTGGTTATAGACAAGGGCTAGCTTTTCTTTAAAGCAACAGAGAAGTTACCTTTCGAATATGCAATCACCACAACAGCAAAGTGATTTTTGTTTGACAATCTACTGTATGCCCTCAGCCACCTCACATGCACACAAACAAATACCATTACTGCTGACTGAAATATATATAATATTTACAAGTGGAAGAGAAAGAAGGCTTTGATACTTTAGGGGCCAATGCAGGTGGCTCATGCCAACAACCTGACAATAAGAAAAACAAATTTTGCAGTGTTATGAAAATGGTGTATAAAGCCATTATTCTAACGTAACTTTTCAACAGAGCTCACATTCTAAAGGTTCAAAAAAAATAAACACAGCCAATGAGAAACTGGTTGTGTTAGAGAAGGCTTGTGTATCGCCTGGGCCCCATTCTTATCGTGACTTCCTCATAAAACAAGCCTGAAATGACACAAGCAGTGAAATACAAACTTTGTACTAAAAGCAGCACTCCAATGAACACATGCGTATTACCTAATTCATGTCTCACATCAGTCAATTATACATACAGCTGAGTTACTCTAGCTGTATTTACTGTATGATGTGTAACTGAGTTTTAAATAAGACAGAAATTACTGTACACATCTGTTATCAGCTGCACGCTCTAATATACAATCATCACACTGTGTGTATGTGTGGGAGAGCAAGTTTTAGATGACCTCAGCCATCAAATAAACTCAACATAGCCATTACGAATCAGCTTTTATTGAAGTGCAGGCTGAAAATCACTCATCATTGCCTCTCTCTGCACGTAGTTGGGCAATCAAATCAAAATGCGCCCTAATTTGACAGTTGCTATGAGAGTGACCTCAACATAATGTGAATAACTACCCTTTATTACGAAGAAGAATTGAGACTAATTCTACATAGCTTGTCACATCTGACGCTGGGCCTTAAGGTTTGGGGGGGGGGGGGGAAGGGTTAGCACCATATGCTCAGTTTATGACAGCTACATAACAGCAGTGTGACAACACAGAAGTGCATACTCCTCTAGGGATTGTGAGGGGCAGTGTGTGTGTGTGTGTGTGTGTGTGTGTGTGTGTGTGTGTGTGTGTGTGTGTGTGTGTGTGTGTGTGTGTGT
>JAVDPK010000671.1:432783-447712 GCA_034780415.1 Cichlasoma orientale
CCCCCCCCCCCCAAACAGGGAATCATCAATGGTGAGTTCAGCATTCTCCAGTGAGGTAACGTTGTATTGAAATGAACACGTGTTTACAGCCCTGCGGATGATACAGGGGTAAGCACAAGAAAAAATGATCAATAATTTTCACATTCTTTTAAAACACAACTGCACAAGATTTACACTGTGGTAAGCAAATCTCCACAGATTTGGGGAACCCATTTTTTCTTTACCTACCAGACTTTCCTCGGCCTATCTCCATGCAGATTAGGCTTGACTGTCAATTACAGTCTATCTCCAAGCACATATGACAGTGCGAAACAGGCCCAAATAAAACACATCAGGCTTTTCAAATAGGCTGGTTCAGGACCACTGAGCAGCCAGCAGTGACAGCCAGCCAGCCAGCCAGCCAGCCAACTCCATATACATCCATCGCTGTGAAAAGAGCTTAAGGAAGCAAGAAAGCTAGCCATGCAGCCTGAGCCCAACATATGTTCTATTCCAATCCATGTCACTCCTCATTTGCTTTTTCCTCTTCCTTGATCTCAGTGGCTCTCTCATTTCCCTCTTTCTTGTTTCTGCATTTGTTGTGATGATATAGCCTCTCTCTCTCTCTCTCTCCCTTTCTTTTTTCTCTTCTCTCTATGACTTGGCAGCGCTAAACTGGCTCTTACCCGGCATTGACATTTAAGTTGAGTGACCACTTTTGTCTAGTATTTCTAAATGCTGTCTAGTTCCATAGCATTTGTTATATTTTCACGTTGCCATATCTTTTGCAGAACAAGAAAGCGACATTAATTAAGGAAAGGAGGAGAAAGACTATCATTGTAACATACGCTGGATTAATTTGGGTTAGTTGAAGCTACACGCATATGAAAAAGGACACAAAGACAGGCAGAAAATGGAAAAGATTGGACTAAACAGAAACTCTATTGGATTATTTGTGGAGGAGAAGCCTCGTCTTATTTGTTTGGTGCTTGTCTTTCTATTGAGTGAGATAATCAGAGTGATTATTTAATGCACGAGAGCACAGAGGCTCATATGGCGCCTGTCTGTAATGATGTCAACACATGGAAAGCAACAGCACAGCTTTTTTTTTTTTCCACCTTCACATTAAGTGATGCATTGTATGTTTATTGAACCAGAATGTGCATACGGCTTGGTTATGGTGGTAGACAGGTGGGATGTGCATGTGTGTGTGTTTCACTTGGGTGTGCACCAGTATACACATGCAGATGTGCAAGTTAGCGTGCCTGGTGAAAGAAACCCACTCGTGGAGTTGCCGTTGCTTAAGTGGGTAAGTCTGTCTGAATGTGTGTAGCCACTCTCACAGTAAAGAAAAGCAGAGTAAATGCAGTTGTTCCAGTTTAGTGTCGGCAGGACAGGCTGAGGGGTGAGAGAGAGTTCATTAAGGGATTTGAAGGCACCTGAAGTTCATTTGTCTCCCTAAAGTATCAAAACAGGATAATAAGACCTGAGGGCGAGGGAAATGGTAAAAGCAAGTCATATCTTTGTTTTTGCGTTTCTGTAACAATTGTCTCCTTTAAATAGCAAAGTGCTTTCATCCTTATCTCCTTCTTGTCTCAAACTTTTAGAATAAGACACTAAATATGTTCCAGTGTCAAGGTTCATGCAGGGCAAACCCATCCACTAGCACAATGCAGGGCAGATAAGGAAAAAAAAAATTGCTCCTGAGAAAGTATTTCAATTTAAACCACCACTCACTTGTCATTCTACCGACAATTATGTGCACTGCGTTTACCATCTTGGTATTATAAGGCAATGTACATGTAGATTATGAGTGATAGTATTCTTCTAGTTAACAGTTTCATTGTTATTCAACTTGTCCTCTGTTACGGTAACACACTGATATTGTAATAGCTGTACAGATTTTGAGAATGCGCGCCTGAAAATTCTGCATCTACCTTGCGCATAATTAACAGGACTTAACTGTCTTTTAGTTTCTGTTCCCGGGTTCCCTTAGTCAGTGTACTTTTGTGTCTGTGTGCACACTCCTGCCCCTGCCTTCCACACAGCCAGTGCTAAGGCTAATAAATATACACTTATAATCCTGCTGCTGGTGTCATCCAAGTGTCACTCCTAGACATAAGGGAGGTTGATAGCGGGACGTCGCTTGCGGGGTGTTTTTGATTCTGTGCATTTGTGCGCGTGTCTGTGTGTGTGTGTGTGTGTGTTCAATTTATCTTTGCATGAATGAATGCATGGCTCTGTATTAACCTGAGTGCGTGTGTGAATGTTTGTGTGTATGCTTGCATGTGCACGTCTGTGGGACTGATTAAGACACACTCTTCTCTAGCGGGATGGGACACCTGGTCTTAGTGGGAAAATGGGCTGTGGGCCACAAGGGCAAGAGGGTAGGCAAAGAAAGAAAGGCAGGGGGAGGCAGAAGGAAGGCAAGGTGAGCAACAGGGAAACACTATTATCCACTTCCGCGCCAAAAGGATTTTTAATTTAGTCACGGTCAGATTAGACCACCTATGCCACATGGCATAGATATGGGGACATATTGCAGCCAAGCTATTAGATAACACAGAGTAGGCACATGTGACATCACACAAATGGATTTTTTGTTTGAACACACACATCCAAGCTCTTAGGAAGCAGGAAAAAAATCCATGTGTGTATTTAGTACATTAGGTTATTGAACCCAGCTGCCACAGACCTTACTAGCAAGGCCAATACAGGATATACTGTACATAAGCATAAGCAAGACTTACAATTATTTTATCCATATTTTGATCATTCTTTTTGAAATTAATTATTTTGTTCATTGAAACTTGCCCGCCACGACCGCCGAACATGACTGCTATGCCTTCATCATTTTATTTTATGAAGACTAACTTTTTGTCTCGAAAAATGAAGCAGGTCCCCACAATGCGAATGTGTAAACAGATTCATGTCCCCACAACATTAGTAATACAAGTGCACATACACACACACATAAAACTGCACACACACAAACACACGTCAAATCAACAGTTAAAAAAAAAAAGCCTAAGGCATCTTGCAAAAATGCAGTAACAAAGCTAAGCAGTAATGGCAGTTTTCTTGGTGTCTGCTTAGGCTTAAAGTAATTGCTGCATGTCTGTCATTGCCAGCGAAGGCGAAGAAAATGTCTTCCTCAGCTGCTCTCCTGCCTGTTTTGTTCGCTGCACTTGTGTAAAGTGGGAGAAAATAAGTGTCACTCAATGAATGCAGCTATTCTTCCCATGACAGCTTCATATCTGTGAGTTGGGGGAGGCCACCCCAAAATCCTCCTTTCTACTGGTAACGCCTTTGACAGGGTGTTAAAAAAAAAAAAGGCCCCACCTCTTTGTCCAAGCATGGTTAGGCACACACACATATATCGACATGCATACACACCTAGACCCCACTCTAATAAGTTTTTACACACCCACTCAATAACATACAAGGACACACATTCACACACACACACACACACACACGAATGCATTCACACGCTCACAAACTCACACACGGACAAATGCACTGAGAGAGCAGTGAAGGGTGTCTGAGCTGAGTGAATAGATGCCCTTTTTAACCCTACTCAGCAAGTGTCCCTGTGTTAATACAGCTGATCAGACGGCTGAAAGAGACACAGAGCGAACGAGTGAGAGTGACAGAGAGCAAGGCGGAAATATGATGGTGTAAAGATGGTGTTGAAGAGCAGCAAACAGTGTAAAATTACTTTTTTTTACAACTACACCTGTCTATCTGCCCATCTGTCTGAACTACACTTACCTTTAAAGTCCTTTGCCCTAACTTTCAGACAGATGAGCCAGTTGCTGTCATAACAAGTGCAAGGCCAGGGATCTTCTAGTCTATTAAGAAAAGTGGGGAAGATGTCCCCTAAAAGCCACATACTCAAACTCATCCAGCTGAACAACGCAGTGAAGTGTGTCAGGCCTCAGTCACATGCGCCTAGAGACTCCTTGGCGATCCCCTGGCAACCTCTGGTCTCTAGGGAAAAATGCATATTCTCTAAAGTTGGGAAGTATCCATCCATGCATCTTCTTCTGCTTATCCAATTCAGGGTCACAGGGGGCTGGAGCCTATCCTATCCATAGGTCGCCAGACTGTTGCAGGGCTAACACAGAGACGGACAACCATTCACACTCACATTCACACCTATGAGCAATTCAGAATTACCAGTTAACACAAACCCACTAATTGCATGAAAGCCATAGTACCCAGAGAGAACCTACACAGACACAGGGAAAACATGCAAACTCCACAAAGAAAGCTAGTGGATTTGAACCCAGGACCTTCTTGTTGTGAGGCAACAGTGGCAACCACTGCCCCACTGTGCTGCCTGAGGTGGGAGGTAATGAAGTACAAATACTTTCTTACTGTACTTAAGCAGAATTTTCAGGTATCTGTACTTTACTTGAGTTTGAGTTTATTTTTCTGATGTTTTACTTTCCCTACATTTTTAGACAAAAACATCTGTACTTTCTGCTCCTTGTGTTTTCAAAACAGGTTCATTACTTTAGTTTTAAGATGTTTGACAGGAGTATTATTTCACATCACCGTGGCTTCAAACATCAAACTGATTTTGAATCTAAATGAGAGAAAATTAACAAAGACGATCCTATTGCTGTATCCATCACCAGTGTTTAGCACACACGAAAAGATGAAAGACATAAAAATATATAATTTGTGCATCATTTATAGTTCTATATTCATGGGTTAAAGTGAGTTGGTGTTTTCAGAGTTTTCACCAGGTTAATGTTTATTATGCTGCTCACAGTCGTGATGTTTGGGTTCTACACTTCCCTACTACTGGCCTGTATTCTGCAGCTAATGGATGCTTTGCAGGGCCTATATAAGTTGACTGTACACTTCAGGGCCTTTGGCCATTTGTTGGTGATTAGAGCACCATGTGCTTCTGAGTGTGTGTTTGAGTGCCCAGAGGAAGCTTGCAGGGGAGAGCTGCCATTTTCTTTTGGTGGTCACCTTTTGCTCCTGTTTTCTTTGGTTGTCAGGGAGCTGAGGTGTAGGTTTGTATTCTTCTTGTCACCAAGATAATTAGTTGATGGGGTTTTATTTTTAAGTTAGGGTTGTTTTGTTTGTTGTGTTGGCCTTGGCTCTCCCGGAAATCAAATTCATGCTTCCCTTTGTTAACATATTGGCAATAAAGCTTTTCAAACCAACCCAAACAGCCTCCTCATGTTCTTCCATCCAGTGTTATGTTACTTCCCTCACCCTTAGACCTTGTTGGGGACGTAACAGTCAGAATGATCTGGAACGTGCATTTGGTGCAGATATTCATAAGTTGTGGTTGTTGTGGTGTTCATGGTTGGTGTTACATCAAGGGTAACAGATATAAAATTAAATTCAAGCTGATGATTTTTTTTTTAATGTACATATACTCATTTTCCTGTTTAGGTGGGGAGGCAAGGTCACCCATTTACTTTGTAGGGAACAGGAAACAGAGCTTTTTATTTCTCTGCTTGTGTTTTACATAATAGACGTTCAAGATGAGTACATTCATTAGAATTAGAATTTAAGTTGAGATTAAGTTTGTATTTCCTTGTATTAATATTATTTCTTTATAATATTAATATGGCAGCTGGAGGTTCAGTAAGCTTTGCACAAAAAACAGCTGGTAGAAATGTCCTCCAAAGAGCAACTTTTTACTTTTATACTTTGAGTACATCTCGGAGCTTGTACTTCACCATCACTCAAGTAAAGACGTTGAATCAGAACTTCAAGTTTTTAAGTATCTGTATTTTTACTCAAGTGAAGAATCTGTGTACTTTTGCCACCGCTGGTATTCCCTGATCAGCTGGTGAGTGGTTGCTGAAGTTGCAAAGAGGGTGCTGCATCAGAAACCTCCTTGCAATTGCTTTGGTTGCTACCATATTGCTGTGGTCACTCCTAGTTGGCATGGAAGACACCAAGTTGTCTGTAGTGAAATGTGAAAATGTTTGATGCAAACCGCAGACAGTTTTCCTTCAAAGTAAGTGCCTGCTGCAACCAACACTTTTATTTTGAAGGTGAATGTCCCTGACTAGTCTCTAGACCTGTGTCTGGGACCTTAGTTAACATCTATATATACACTGCTGTGTGACCACATTAAAACCATCTGCCTGTGTGGGTGATACACAACCTCTGGCGGTGTCCGGCAGTGTGAGTCAATGTGAATTTTTCAATGGATCCTTTTGGCCCTAGAGAGCCCTGTACAGATCAGGCCTGTTCTGTTGACCTTGCAGATATTTGACCATATCAGGACCAAGTGTGGGTTAGAGACTGAGTCAACACTTGTTCTCTCTGTCCGTTTTTCAAAAAATAAATAAATAAAATGCTAGTTTTGTTACTTTTTGTAATGGGGAAGGGGCTGCTGTGGGAGGAAGCTGAATTTTATTCATTTTATTGATTGTGGGCAGCAGTAGAATTCATTACTTCTTCAGAAGTGGTTTTCTTCTCGCCCCTAACAACTAAAAACAACACAAATTTAGACCAAGTCCTTTAGTATTACTTTTTAAAAAACTGTGACAGTTACAAATGTCTTTTACAATCCAGGTCACTTGCTGCCCTACTCTACATCATCTTTAAAAATAGGAAAATAAACCTGAGGTCTCAGTTCTCGAGATGCATAGGGCATCTTTGCTTACTAAAAGATGATAACATTTACAATGTCTTTGTGCACATTAAGTTTTTGGAAAATGTTCTTTCCACAACTCCAAAGATTGTGGCTCGACCTCCTCGGCAGTCTACTGCTCACCTGACCACCGTCCTCTACAGTACTGCAGAGGCACCCTCGCTTATGGTGCAATTCCTTTAATATTTCAAACGCCAATTAAATATTCATATATTGAACTGGGATTATGAGAAGAGTAAGTAAGGGATGAGGCTGGAGTGAGCAAGTAATGAAGGGAAGTTCTGCCAGATGGGCTATAGGAGGGACACAAAATTGTGACTGCCCTTTTTTTACCCACTGGCCAATAAAGTGTAATAATTTTGATGCTTTTCAGATTTAAGAAAATTCATATAAATACTCACATGCTTTTACTAATGCAAACTAATAACTATACAAGCTAATATTCAAGATAATTCAAAAGCATGTTTCCAAACATGTCACCTCTGTTTCCTGAAGCAAGCCCCCCCCAAATGAAAACTTGGGAGTAGCCGTGACTGGTCTTTGATATTACATGAAATATCTGTGTATTGTATACATTTCAGTGGAAGAGAGAGTGAGGACAAGTGAGAAAGACAGAGAGACCCCTGCGGCTCACACTTGGTGTGTATGTTACGCTCTATTAAATTAGCATGACTCCAATATTAAAATAATAACATTTACCTCCACAATAAATGCTTTGGGTTCCAAAATCAATATCTCTATCCCATAATGCCAAAGTATCATTACAAGTAATAAGAGCAAAGTTGTTGCATTATATTGAGCATTTAAAAAAAACTCAGAAGGGCATGCACGTATTATAGATTAAATAATTTCATTTGAAATGTCACAGATTCCCACCATAAGTGTTAATAGAGTTACACTGTTAATGCAATTTTTCTCTCTCTTTTGGTTCTATAACAAAGAAAGCAAGCGGCAGCACAGTGATAATGATAATGTAATGCATACAAGTATGGCAAGCATGTACTCTTTGTCTTTATACACCGTTGCCATTAGTGAAATGCTTCCTTTCCAATTGAAGTTTTAAGAAAACTGATAAGTAAAGGTTTACCTTATACTTAATTGCTCGATTGAAGTATCCTTCACAAGCTCAATGAGACTAAGGCACCAAAGACTCTTTCTCCCTGCATCCACAAAGTAAACCTATTAATACTCAAAGAATACTCAACACAAAATCAGAGAGAAAAAAAATCATTGATTGAGGGATATGGAGGACAGATGAATTAGTGGACCTAGGAAAAAAAAAAAAAAGGACACGAAATGTTGGAGTGGAGTGATGATTGTATCATCTTTGAGTTGATAGAGTCGAGTCTAAAGGTGAGAACAGAATGATACGGAACTGTACAGCCGAATTGTGAAGGCCCCCGTCATGCTGTCTATGGCCTTATTGGATGAGCCCCTCTCAAGGTACTCAGTCTCCATTCAGCGAATGAATCAATGGCTCCTGATTAGATTTTGGGGGGTTACTATGCTGTTTTTGTTTGTTGTGACATCCTCCCTCGCTTTGTGAGGTCTCTGTGCTCCTGCTTGACAAAGGCACCACCTCCTCTGATGGAGGAAGAGAGAAATGGGGAGACAGGAACTGGGGGAGGGGGATCATTGAAAGGGGCCGTCAAGGCTGTTTCTTCTCATTTCTTGTTATGTTGCGTTTCTGTGTTGCTGTTGTGTGCAGGCGTAAATGTAAGCATTTGTGTTTTCATGGATCAGTCTTCGGCAATATAAAGCATTTGTAGTCATACAGCACTCACTGAGCTTTTGTTAAATACGTATCAGCAGTGAGTACATGTCTTATGAGACTGCGTGCTTTAAAAATGAAAACTGATTCGTTTTTTTCTGCGTCTGTCTAATGCTGGACATCCCTGTTAATATTAGTCCTTATTTTGTTCCTGCACCTCATTCTATTCAGTGGAGGAATTGGGAAAAGGAACATAAAGGGGGAAAAAAGAAGAAGGCATTTCCAAGTGATGAAGAGTCTCAAGTTTCCAAGTATTCATTATACCAGAGAATAAAGATCAGAAAGACATCCTGTCCTATCCTACCTCAAATGGTGGAACTGGAAATGGACTACCCCTCACACATCCTCCGCATGACTCACATGTAAAACCTTCACTGCTCAGCGCAATTATACTGCAAAACATTCAGTCGCTGAAATTTATAGTTAGACATGTTTACAAGAAACTGTTTGAGAAAATATATCCCACTGCATTACAGCCAGGGCAAGGCCAAACCTTATAGCCATCAAAAGTAAACTCCCTGTGCGATAAGGGGCCGAAAGAATCCGATAAGCTCTAAATCTAAACAGGGCCAAAGCATCTGCCTTAATAATAAATGTGCCATGCTAAAAGGTTACTTGAACTGCCGAATTCAAATTTAATTGAGGCTATGTGTTGAATAATTAATCCTTTTCCCAGGGAACACAAGGCACACTGGACAAGCCAATGCTGAGAGCCTAGAGAGACACAGAGGGAGAGGGAGAGAAACAGAAGCAAAGATGGAGGGAACACTGTAAGGAGCGCTGCACCAGCCCACGCCACCATCCCTTGAACTCTGCCAGAATGCGACCCACTATACAATACAGCCAGGGCATGATGTCATATGCCATATCATCACCCTGGTAACCAGCCTACATGCGGAAGGGAATAAAGAAACCAACCTTTCAACAATAGAGCACAAGTAGGAGAGTATGAAAATGGGTGAAGCAAAAAAAGATTAAAAAAAAAAAAAAAAAGACCAATGAATCAAAGCATTGCCTAGAAAAAAAAACCCCACACACACCATGAGATGATGTTTGGTAGTTTTGTTGTTATTTTTGTTGTTGTTGGGGTACAAAGCCAGCATAAAGAGGAACGTTTAGCGTCTGTCTTTAATGTTTTTATCAGTTTGCCCCGCTCTCATCCTCCTCCTCCTCCTCCTCCTCCTCCTCCTCTCCTTCGTCTGTACGTATTTCAGTTGGAGGTGTCTCCTTAGATCTGTGCCTTTTAATGCTGACTGCTGCAAATCTTTTGAGGCCGACTACAAAAGCAAGCTGGTAGTAAACTTTTCCCCCTGAAGGAGAAAGCGAGAAGTGCTGTTTGGGATAGCTCTACTCCGGGGAATATCCTGCCCAACACGGCCTGATCTAAGGGTGCCACTAGCCCTCCTCTGCCCCCGTCAAGCCTTCAAACACGGACACACCTGGAACAGCAGGAAAGCCTGTGTGTATTTGGTATGGTTACATATCAGCTTATTTGATTTACTCCAGATGAATAAGCAAGGGTACCTTAATGTATTGTTAAGGCGGTTTGCAGTACAGCACATCACATACGCAAACACAATATTGTGCATAATCATAGTTGTTTTATTGCAATCAGGCTGCACTGCCGTCTTTGGCCCCAACAGCCGCAGCAGCGGTTTTTCTGGCCTCCCTATACCCCCCACAACCTCTCTTCTTCCCATCAGCCCTCTCTGGGTATAAGGCATCTACTCTCTATTGTTGATCTGACTCTGGGCTCTACATTGCTGAGGTGGCGGATTGTGGCAGAGAGATGCCTCCGTCAGGAACGTGCTTATCCTTTCGCTCTAGCCACCCTCTTATACATAAAATATCAAACATCTGAGGGACAATATGCTGACCTGCGTTGACCTCCACACATGCGCACGCACACAAAAGCAACACACTCACCCATTCGCACACAAACACAAACACATGCGCGTACACACACACACACACACACTCTAGAAAACAGAGGCGCACACACATACACACACAGATGCTGCCATACAGTGACACACACACACACACAAAACGCTCAGAGAGCTCAAGTCAGCTCACATCCCCCACTTGTACGTGCCTTGACTTTTTTCCATCAGCACCGTATCCCTCAGATGATGTATTTGCGACATCTGGCGGCACTCGCTATATTCATGGGTACTGAGATACAACGCTTGTAGGAGGGAGAGAGAGCGCGCGAGAGAAAAAAAGCTATGGCTGCCTGAGATGGCAAAGCAACTGAGGGAAAGAAAAAAAAAACGAGCAGGGTAGAGTGAGGGAATCAGGGGGACATAGACGGATGGATTCATTGGCAAATCCCTCGTGAGCTGTAGAGCCACAAGCACCCAAAAACTCCACCGCAAAAGGCTTGGATACCCCCTAGTGGGCGCCCGGTGGCAATCAGGGCTTTTTGGGTTTGTGGGGGTGCTGCGGTGGGTTGCTATGAATCCATCAGTGTCAGAGGTCAGGCTTCTTGAGTTGCAGTGACATCATGACAATGGGACACTTCTAGGGCCTCGAAACACAAGCTGATCCATTCTGCTGAGCTAAGGCTCCAGGCCCCTCTTTTCCCACACATTCACACCCTGTGTCAGACAGTGAAAGAGCGAGAGAGCGAGAGAGCAGAGGGGTAAATATGTAGGCCTCACCCCCAGAACCCCCACCCTTTCACCCCCATCTCTTTTTTCTCTCTCTCTCTCTCCCTCTCTTCCTTTCAGGAGCTAGATTAAAAGCGATGGCTTAATTCTGTCTAATTATCTACCCTTACCCTCTCCCAGCTTCCTCCCCCTCTTTTTTCTCCCTCTCCCTATATCTCAGTGTGTGGATACTAATTAGCTGACGTGAAATGCATCTACTATACAAATAGGGTGTGCAATTATGTGAAAAATATATATATATTTCTGCCTTTTTAAAACATTACACATCTGTGCCACCCTTGTGATCCTGAAATGTTAATAATATCCATAGCGGCAAAACAGAAACAATCCAGTAGCAACTGTCTTTTCTGTGCACCAGTCTAAATGATGATACTATGACTGATGACATTCATCACACATTATCACATTGCTCAGATAATTGCAAGACATAAGGGGAAAGCCCACTCTAAATGCCCTAAACACTAACTGGCACTGTTGACTAAACCTTTACTGCAGCATTTGATCCATCACTTTAACCGTATGAGCTTAATATCAGTATATTACATCGTGGTTAGCAATAAACAATATATTTTACATGTTTATTTGCTTTATGTAATAATTCCGCAATCTCCGTGCGTGCATGTGTGTATGCAAGCAAGTGTATGCACGTTACATAAGCAGAAATCACATTAATGAGATCATACACTAGTGTTGAAAGTGCTAATTAGTTCCCGGGTTGAGGGTGAGGAAACTAGGCGAGGATCCTAGTGACTTCAACCATTGTTCCCTAATCCCCTTCCCACATTTATAATTCATTCTATCATGGACGGCAACGATACAGCGGCGCTCGTTTTGTCTCTTTTCCTTCTCTCCGGTTGGGAAGATGATGGTTTTCTTTTTCCCCCCCTTCTTACTCGCTTTCCTTCTTGCTGTGAGGTTTCACTGCGATCATAATAAAATGTGCAAGAGAGGGATGTTCGCCTCGGGACCCAGCTGTCGGGCCACTTTGACAGCTTCATTTGTGGTGTCGCTCTTTGATCCGTCCTGTCACTGATATCCAACGCCACTGAACATATATTTGGCCCCCAACCCAAATAAATAAATAAGTAGTTAACTGTACCGTGCAAAGTCAAGTGTGGAAAGGTTTTCAAGCCAGTTGTCTCTTCGCTACATTTACTGTGAACTAGTTTGCCTCCACCCCCTTTGCTCTCCCTCCACTGCAGCGATGCCTCTACACCCCCAGGGCTGATCCCTTTGTAAATGATCTCTGACGCAAACCCACCTACCCACATACACACGCAAACAAACACATTCTAACACACACACACGAGCGCACACAGCCCTGTACGGAAATAACGGCAGAATCATTCCCAACACTAACTCCTTTTGCATATAAAGTCTATTCCCAAAGTGCACCATTACTGCATGGAAAAGAGTAGGAAAGAGAGTTGTTGTTAAGATATGAAGCGTAAGACGCAACACTAAACAAGAGAAAGACAAATACAGATATACCAATACACGAGTTGGGTTGTGATACAGAAAGGAAAAAAAAAAACAGATCGCAGGAGGGAGAGCCGAAGGGGGAATGATTATGATCGGTGCTGTCAGGTCTAAGATGCTGAGATGACAGAGATATCAGCCATATCTGCTCTCAGTGATAAAGATACAGAGAGACAGATATCAACCCACATTGGCCTCCCACTACGTGGACGCCACCTCCTCAAGAAGAAATGATGCGCCAAGAGCATCCAGTACAGTGTGTATCAAATGACACATTTTGTGTACATGTAACACAATGTTTTTTATCAAGAAATAAGTTATCTCATATAATGGATTTCTTACGGTGTATTTGTCAGCCTGTCAGCATCTCTGTGCTGTTTCTTTCCCCCTCATCATAAACTAAAATTTAAAAATGTTGTTGGATAATGGATAAATCTCTGCCTTTTGGGATGACATCATGCACACACACACAAGGGTAACTCAAAAAAGAAACCAACTAACCCACCTGTAATATATAAAAAAAAATTCAATTATATTTTTAAAGACTGATGTGCTACACTCGTCAATAATGTTTAATTAAAGCACATTTATAGTTATGTATTCCATGACCCAACTCCTCGCTCTTGGCGATTCCAGGTGCCACGTGGGTACAGCTGTCTCATCTTAGCTGCAACATTTACAGTGACACCAGTAACACAGCTGCTGCTACCACTACTAAGCTAATGCAAAACAATTCATTAACAATCTATAAATCTTCACTGACAAGTTAACTTGTTAGCCCTGTGATGGAATGCTGACCTGTGCCCGACTCCCGCCCTGCGACAGCCGGGATAGGCTCCAGCCGCCCTGCGACCCTAAGCTGGATAAACGGTTAAGAAAATGGATGGATTGATACTTTATTTCATTTTATTTTTCCTTACAGTAACCACCCTCGCTGTATCCTCAAGTAGCACCTTAACGTGATTAAGCTTTTAAAGTAATTCAGTCAGGAAGTGCAGTCAGACTTTAAAGACTACAGGCAAAATAAAACAGTAGAGCATAAACATGATTTTGAGGAGGCACGCAGGGTTGGAAAAGAATACAAGTAGAAATGTGAAAGAGCAGACTGCCGCAGACTCTGATGATTGACTATCCCCTTGGCTCAGTGATATGTTGCTTTTCTGATGTGGAAGACATGAGCCCAATTTGTCCTGCTGCAGTCGTGTGAATTCTGTTTCTCCGCTGCAGCAGAATATTTTTAACCACCTAAAATGCCCCGCTGTTCTGTATTTGTAGCTGAGCTGAGCAAAAATAATGTTATATCGTCTCGGTTTTTCCAAACTACACAGATTTGTTTTCACAAATACACCGCAGCCAAAACAACAACACATCGAGGAAAGACTAACTTTCAATCAACCAATCGCCATAAATTGCTAAAACAGGACGGAATATTTCAGTCCGTTTACTGTAGTTTTATTTGCCAACTGTTAAAATACTTTTTGTCTCAGTAATGGCCCGAATACATCACGTATACTCTCAGATAAATATGGACGCAGTTTACATCTAGGAAAACCTTTTTTCGAAATACCTTTGCCGACTACCTCAAGTATTTCAACCGTCCCACAAGAACTACATACCCTACAGATAAAATTGTCTAACAAAAGAAAGAGATGGAGGAGAAAAAAAATTAGTAAATCAAACATTTGTTCACACATACATATCTACACACACACATACAGGCCATATTTCTTAGTCCCCATAAAAACTGAAGTGGAAGTTATGCCACAATACCATCTTCTTCCTTCAAGATAGAGAAGTGCAACACAAAATCAGAGATTAACAAGAGACTCACCTTCAGAGAAAGTGAGAATGAACAGGAAGAAGGAGTTTAACCTCCTTTAAACTTCCTCCTTTCTCAGATGCGCGTAAGTACTGGATTGGAGTGCTGCTAGAAGGCTATATGAAGAGCACTGGGAAAGTCTAACCTTGAGAGAAAGACTTAGAAAAGAGTATAAAACCTCAAACTTTTACAGTCTTTTCTGAGACATGTATGCAGGAAGGTGCATTTTGAAGGATAGTCAAAATGGAAAAGGTGCAGAGAGGCTGACCTTGAGAACAGTGAGGGGCAGAGGGAAGGTCTACCGCACAGTGACAAGGAGGACTCTTTCAAAGGGCTAAAGGAGAAACACTCAGTCAGAAGGGCTAGGCAGGCTGACTGATTGCGGGGCACAGCCCAAGGGTCACACTCACACTTAGTAAAGGCTGAAATGCTGGACACACATGCATACATACACATACAAGGCTCCAACGTAAAAAAACAAAAACCCAGCAACTTCACGGTTCACACACACACACACACACACACACACACACACACACACACACACACACACACACACAGACACACACACA
>JAVDPK010000671.1:458285-470259 GCA_034780415.1 Cichlasoma orientale
GTGTGTGTGTGTGTGTGTGTGTGTGTGTGTGTGTGTGTGTGTGTGTGTGTGTGTGTGTGTGTGTGTGTGTTACAATGGCAGTGATTTAGAATGGATTGGGCGTAGGTGTGGAGACAAGGTGCAGTAGCCCCATAGCTCCCTGATAGCTGGCAGCGTGACAGCTGTGAATGGAGAACAGGGAACAGCCTGAAGTATTGCAATCTAATATGTGTCACATACCTGCATAAATATTTATGCCTGTTGCAGAGTAAAACAGGAGAGGAGGGGGAGGAGAGGATGGGACAGGAGTGGTGGACTTGGGCGAAAAACTTCAATCAGATGACACCAAAATCTGTCTTTATTCATCTTCATCTACCAGTCCTCAAAAGTACCTAATAAGCAGGCATTACTCAATTACCAAAAATTGTGTCTCTGTGCAGTCAGTCGCACATGCATTCACAGATCCACTCCATTCAACACACACGCAGTATATGATAGCTCTCCAATATCCTCTTTCCAAAGATTTCTTCCCACAGCACAGCTCTCATTATGGAAGCCACATTCGGGATAATGAAACTTTATATGTTCATAAAGGCCATCTGAGGTCTGTACCGAAGCTAGTAATTCACAAAACGACTGCACAGATGAAACCCAAAAAGACACATATGAATACATATATTACCACAGAAATGTTTTACCTGTTGGCCAGCAGAGTTTTGAAGGTGACCTGACTCATGCCCTGATACTCCGGGAGCAGCCTTGCCCAGTCCCATGCCCAGTCGACCACGGCACTCTGTTGATGTATGAGGATAGCGTTTGTTAGTTATTAATCAGGGTTAATACCATCAGTGCATTACCGCTCCAGCTGGGACCCACTAACAAAAGAGGAGGGGGGTCTCCAGCGCAGGCCACCGACATCAGGCGATCAATCATGTCCGCACAAGAAGGTTTTTATTCCAATAAGACAGCAATTAATTTATAAATCCATTTGGGGGATGTAGCCATCATTTATAGAAAGATAAATCAATTTTTGGAGGGAGTCGTTACTCTTCTTGCAATGCCTTTTTTTCTTTCCCTCTTCAATGGCACCCCGCCAACCCCCCCACCCCTGACTTCCCTTCTCCTTTTCTTTCCCTCTATTGCTAACTCTCACTCTTTTTCTTAAATACACACACATGTAGATGTGGACAAACACACCTGGCACTATCAGCATATTGGGAAAGCAAATAAAAATCAGATTGCTTTGATTGTAAAATGTCACTCTTAACTCCAGGCTGAGTTTTATTGACAAAAGGAGGAGAACTCTACTCGTTCCATCCATCCATCCAATCCCCCCTCTGCTTCTTCCTCATAGGTGATTGATGGGTGTAACTTTTTCCTCCTCCCTCCATTTTATTTGACAAACAACACAGGGACCTGAAGTAGAGAAGGCATTTTAATCATTCCCTTAATAGGGTGTTTCTATGCAAAGCTATGCAGCCTTCTGTGATAAGCCAAAAACAGGCCAAGTCTTACAAATTAAATGCATCTAATGTTCTTGAAAAGCCACAGCAAGAACTAAAGCTATAAGAGACAAATGTAACTAGCAGAAATCTCATATAGCTTGTGTTATGTTCTTGCCTCTCTGTGTTCTCTTTTTTCCCTTCTCTTTTACCTCAACCCATCGCAGTAGATGGCGGACCCTTCCTGCATCTGACACTGCTGGAGGCTTCTTCCTGTTAAATAAAAAAGGAGTTCTTCCTTCCCACTGTTGCCAAGTTCTTACTCAGAGGGGATTTTGGGGGGGTTTCAAATATTTTAGGGTCTTTCCCTTTTAATATAGAGTGCCTTTATGTGACTGGTGCTATGTAAATAAAACTGAAATAAAACTGAATTGAACTATAATATGTAAATATGTAAATATTAAAGTTTAATTCTAATCCTTTAAAAAAAAAAAGGAGAAAGACACACAAGCCTGTCTTGAGAAAATTCATACTGTTGTAAGTATTATAAGTACCGTTGTATTTCTCTTAACAGTGGGGGATATAGTGGTAATAGAGGGGAAATGAGGGGGAAAGCGGGCAACTCTTACAGTGAGCTACCTGTAGATAGACTTAACCCTGATATGGAGAAAAAAACCTAACAATTAAACGAACATCATGGGGACACTCCTGGGGATAAGTTCGGGATAAGAGGCTATATGGTTCAAAGCCCCCAAAGAAGTACACTTTAAGGCTGCACTCTCCTTTAACATTACTCATTTCTTTATAAAAGAAAAAGAACTTCTCTCATCTTTTCACCTTTTCGGCGTTCTTTTCTTCCTGCCAGCCTAACTCCTGCTCGGAAAAGACAGCAACCTATGGGGAATAGGAAAGCCAAGCCCCAGAAAGACCTGACAACTTCAGAGACTACCACAATATCCAGTTCACTAGAGACTCAAAGAGCTTCTAACCTTCAACATTAAGCTTCCGGCCTCGGTGAAAGTTATAATGACACCACGCTGCATGTCACAAGTACACCCACACATTACAAAGTCTGAAAACTGGAAGAAGTTCACTTGAATATCAAAGTTGTTTCATAGAACTACAACAAGTTTAAAATACATATTTTATTACCAGAATATAACATAATGTTGACCTTAAAATGTTTGACAAACCTGATCCAGCTTCTTCCTGCCAATGTGGTCAAACTGGTGGAGAGGGTTGAAACAGGCACTGCCAACATGACCCTCGGGGCCGAGATCAAACTTCACCAAAAGAGGAGGATCATTTGGCAAGTCTGAGCTTCCACTCAGTTTAGTCATCAGCAGCTCCTGTAACCAAGAAATGAGGGGAAACCCACCCCCACAGGAGAGCGATGTTAGATGATTGATAAGACTGACAATAAATAAGCTGTGAAGAAAACGGTTGACAAAGTAAGACTACTAGAGTGCAGCCAAAAAAGTTTTACACGAGTAAACTAACTAAACTCAAAGTCAAAGAGCAACAGAACACCTCCAAAGACATTCAGAATACCACATATTAATACAACATAGCATAATGAACACTTTTTCACTGATGTTCAATATAACAGGCCAAACAGAAGCTTGCTTTAGATTGGGCTTACACTGCACTTTTTAGGAGACAAGCAGCGAATATAACCATACCAAGCCACACATTTTCCTTAATTAACCAGCCTCATCAATTAATCAGAGCTGTTCAGAAATAAAGTAGTGAAAAACAGACAGAGCTTTAGAGAAATGGGTTTTCACTAGTACTCTTCTGTTGTTTCTGTAACCTTTGCTGTAGTTATAATGCATGTGTCTCACAAGAGGTCCGGCATATAGTAATGAGTCTTTGTACAGTGTGTCTCGATGTGTGTGTTCATGCGTACATGGGCATCCTGGTGTGAATTCACTATATTCCCATCCGTCAGCTTGACATGGCCTCTGGACCTCCTCCTCCCTCACCTCACCACCAACTCAGTCTGTCCCTGACCTGCATGTTCTTGCATCAACCTTGGTTGGGTAGAGATGCCGGAGTTGCCAGAAGGATAACTCAGACCATTCCTGGGTATCCCGTTCTCATTCTCTCAAATTGTTGTTGTTAACAGGTCGCATCAAAAACACAAATATATATATATTCATGTTGGATCCCGTGAGATACGACAATATTAGTAACAATTTAAATAAGAAAAAAAAAGAATCACATAGTCCCGATAAGGTTGGAGCTATGGTGCAAACATAATAATTTCTATACAGCTACATGACTTCCTGTCATTATCTTTATTGTTATTTTTTGAATTACTACATTATTCTGGAAGAAGTTAATAATTGCATTCTGCATGAGCAGCTACCTAACTGAAGATAATTTGGTTTGATTCTGCTATTATTCTGTACTATTCTCTGTACTATTTTCAGAAGAGGACGAAAACCAACACTGGTTTATTGGCCTGATATCGTTTATTCATCTAAATAGGTCATAGGTCATCAGTTCTAGAAACTGTTAAAACCAAAGATGCAAAGTGGGATAAGTGTTGCACTGGGTGACATTCTTTCATGATCATAACATGGGAAATGTTGTTTATTTGGAGTTTATGCTAATTACTAAATTGGTGGCTAAAAGCAATCTCCAACAAAGGCACGCCTTAATATTTAACACTTAGCATTTTTGATCAAATATGTTGTCCCCTCTGTGGGTTTTTTTGTGGTTGTTATTTTGTTTGTTTGTTTGTTTATTCTTGCAAATTACATGATTGATACTTTTTTGGTGCTAAATAACCAGTATTATTAGGTATACTGCTGCATTTTAAATGGAAAAGATGGGCTATTTTTTAATGCACTTGCAGTGAGTGTAGGCTGTCAGTCCGCTGTTTACGTAAACAGTGTGTGTCCACGTCTGTTTACTCTGGAGGAGGCTGTAAAACTTTGTGAAAGGAGTCCGATACCAGTCGATGAGTCAGTGAAGCTCTCGAAGATATCCTGAATTTTTCTGTTGGTAAGTGCTGCTGTTTTTGCTTATATATATTAGCTTATAACCAGCTGTTGCTGTTTAGCCGGCTCGTTGTAAGCTGTCCAGAGATGGGAGAGTCACATGTCTAATCTGCTGACAATAAGTAATTGTGACAATAAATGCATAAATAAATAAGCATGTTTATGCACATTTTTGTGTGTTAGAGCCCTGAGTTCAGCTCAGGAGATGAGGTTGAGGTGAGGAGAAAGAGGATGATGTGGAAATGAGGGAAAAGAGAGAGCAGTGGTGGAGAAGGAGAAAGACATAATGAGAAAGAGATGATTAAAAAATATACATGTACAAATGTTAAATGTCATATCTAGTTTGAATGAGCTATTTGTGATCTTTAAATTAAAAGTAACCTATAAGGTGTACTACATATGTGGTCGCCAGCCACATACATAAAATGCAATTATCCTTCCATCCCTCCATCCCTTTTCTTCCCCTTATTTTTTATTTTTCAACTTGATTTTTTTACCAAACAGAAAAAGCCAACTGTTGTCCCAAAAATGCATGTCCACCTAAGATCTATAGCAGGTACGTGAAAATATCATAACCTTTATTTACACTAGGTTATATTACATTAAATCAACTTTCAGGAACTTTTATGAGAACAGTTTTTGAAGTGAATTCAGAGAAAATAACTTCCGCATATTTTATTTATTTATTTAAAGGGCTGCTCTTCCTCACGGAGATCTCCTCCTGAAAGCTTCACGCTGACTCTAGTAACTCCACGTGGCTTCCTCTTCTCTATATGAGGTGAGTGTGTAACACTGAAAATCACTGTAGGTTTGCACCCTTGAGGTCACTCGAACAAAAGGAGATCAGAACAAGCAGACTGCACACAAGCAGCAGCCCTCTTCCCTCTGTCTCCCCCTCCTGAACAGCCTGCGGCCTCAGGCCAGCAGCCACCTAATTGCTGGGGAGAGCGAGTACTTCCCTACCTCATTGCCTTGGATGATGTGATAGATCTGCCTCAGGTAGCTGCTGCCACCTGCTTTGTGGCAGACCTCCAGCAGCATCAGGCCTATTTTCTGCTCAGTCAGTTCAGTCGCAGCGACTCCTCTCTCGCTTCCTTGTTCAAATACACTGAGAGAGAAACAGAGATGGGAAGAGGAGAAGTTAGCAAAGAAAACACAAAGACAAAACCCAGAGAGAAGAACAGAGAAGATGAGAGGACACGGCAGGAGGCAGGGTGTCGGCTTATATTTGAATACCACCTCTGGCTAAGGAAGTCTTTTTTTGAGTTTAGAAAGGAATTTGGGCTAAAATTTAGAAATTGCTATAAACTGGAAAATTAACTGCGTTAAAATTAAAGTTTTTTTTGTTGGTTCATTCACTTCAGCAGGCAAAAGAACTTCAGAATGTAACTCTTGGCAGGAAAGGAATCAATCAGACTAAGAAATACAAACACACTTTTAAGGGTTTTCATTATAAATCATGAGATACAGGGGGCATTTTGACCAAGGGATGCCTCCGCACTTGGATGGCGTGTGTGTGAATTAAGCTTGAATGTAAATGTATGTCAAGGTCCGTAGGCATGCACCTTCCCCAACCCAGGTGTATGCCTGCATCATTTTCCTGCCCTTCCTGTATGGATGGATATCACACTACCGTCCATCAAATCTTCTCTTTCACATACACTTCCTGTCATTGTTCTCACTCTCTTCACGTTTGTAATTATAAAGTGGCAGAAATGGTGTCGCCTGTCAGCCAACCATTGGCTGTTTGACATTGAGAGTTGCAAAAGAAGAGGAGTCCCGTCTCGTCCATATACACCGCCTCATTCTTTCGCCTGGCGCCCTGGCGGTGGTGTTGTCGGCGATGGTGGCTGTGCATCCGTGTCAGCACCTGCGCTGTATCCTTTCCTGTCCATCACTGTGCAGGTGAAGCAGATGATTGGATTCAGTCAGCAGGGTGATTAATGAGGGCCCCTCTGGATTTGGGACAGCCTATCAATCATGTCATTAGGGCCAATGTGCCCTGAAAGAGGCAGACCTCCGCCAAGGAATAACTGCATTCATCTTCATCTGTGTATGCATCCCGTCAGCCCAGCCAGGGTCACCATGATGGAGAACAATAATCTTCTCCTCTACAAATTACTTTGCAAAGACAAGGTGGGTGCCATTGGGGAGGGGGTGGTGGCAGTGGTTTACAGTTAGGAGAGGAAAAAGGGAAAGCAAGATGAAGGAAGTGAAGGGGCCAAATGTTTTTTTGTGAAGGGGTTTACTCTGAATGTGTGTGTGCACAAGATGCCAGTAAGAGAAGTGCCAGTTGTTTTTGGAGTTATTACAACCTTCCTCTCTCTCTCTCTCTCTCTCTCTCTGACACTGTATTCTGATTGTTTACAAGCCAGGCGTCACTTCCCTGTGAAGGTTAGTTTAATGAATAGTAATGATCCCACTGAATGCCTCCGACAGGTGATACATAATCACTCTTCTTTCACTTTTCCACCCCCTCACCACCCCTCCGCCGCCTCGTCTTTTGTCTTTTTTTTTTTCTCTGCACGTACCCCCTCTTCCTGTCACTGTAACAGACAGCATTTCCTAGAACCGGTCATAATCTATTCAGTGTCCTTATTTATTTCATTTTCTTTTTTTTTTTAAAAAAATGGTTACACTACCGGATCAACTTTTTATGAGGATGAATGTGTCCTGAGTTTGTTATGATTAAGTGAGCGACCGGAGACAACATTTCTGGGAACAAGCAACAAAATGCAAAGCCAAAGGTCACAGATCAGCCAAAAATGAAAGCTGTTTTCCCATCAGTCCATTCAGTCAGGCATGTGCATCATTTAGCACAGCAAACAAATTTGAGATTCATTGATTTTACTCATAGAGATGGTCAGTGAAAAATTATCTTGGTTACATAATACATCAAAATTCAAATGCTCAATTAGAAATGCAGGTCCAAGTTGCATTTGTTTAGTGTTTTCCTAGATTTTTTTTTTTTTTTTAATGGCAAGTAGGGAAATATACCATCAGTCAGTCTGATCCATTCCAATCTCCTCCTTCAGTCAGCCCTTACTTTTAGTAATAACAGCATTTATATTTCGGGAAACTAATTTTATGAAAAGAGGGGCTGACATGAATAATCTCTACTAAATGAGAGTGATGATGGGTAAAGAAAAAATAGCACTTAAATACAGTTGGAGCCATTCTGATCTTGACCTCTTGCAATACTGGAATAAAAGCCCTAAAATACGGCACTGTCCGAGGTATGATACCTCTGTATCCCTCACAGATACGGACAATATCCCGAAGAATGCGCACTCGATCTTTGATGGATAAGTTTTGGGGATTTCTCCGTAAACAGACAAGATTGGACCCTGAAAAATCCGAACTCTGAATGAACATCTATTACGCATCCGGATAATATCCATTTAAACATCTGTGACAGATCAGATCTTCCCGTATTCTCTCCGGAAACATTATGGATCCATAAAGTTGGATCTGCCACGGATCATTCCGGAGCATTTTGGATATTTCCGGATACAGGCCCTTTTTGTCCAGTGTCTTCCCACCTGTCTGAGCAGAGTTTGCGGGCCTTCTGCAGCTGAAGTTGTGTCCACTTAGGTCTTTTTTCCTCCAGAGCCTGTAGCACTTTGTGGACTGAGGGTTTGGGAACACCCTAGGGAGGTAAATAAGTAAAAATATGACACACATTAAGCAGACAGTATAAATCCATACAATAACAGACTGGTACAATCAATAGTAATTTCTAAACAAACCCTCAACCTATTGTTGTTATTACGTATACCATGGCCTTTACCTTTTGCTGAATCCCCATGGCAGCCTGTACGCACTCCGCCAGCAGGGACAGGCAGTCCTTTGCTGAGCGGTCAAGAGCCAGACCACTGATCTGTTCTAATGTGTCTGGGTCCTCTAGGCCCTGGATCAGGCAACCCAGTAGGGCCCAGATCAACAGGCCCACTAACCGCAGCTGCCGGGCATGCTGGGAAAGGTGCTTCTCTGCCACTTGGAAGAGAAAGCGGACAGGGAGTGGCAAGGATGCTACGGCCATGGGCAGGTTGGTGAAAATGAAGGACAATGCTTGAATTGCTAAGGATATGACAGCTGGAAGGAGAAAGAAATGTTAGCAAAGCAATACTAAAATTTCTTGAAACTTATATTGAAAGTGTGAAACTCAGTCTGTGCATACTTTGAGGGACAGTGTCTTTTCCCTTTGCATCCAATGGTGTGTAGTTCCAGTCCTTAGGTATTTTAGCCAGGACACTCTCTGGCACAGCACGCTTGAACAAGGCTCCACCAGGCTCCTCTGTGGCCTGCCAACCCAAAACCATGGAGACGAGGTGTTCCAGAAGGCTATTGGTGGATTTTGTGACTATTTCCCGGACACAGTGGATGAGTACAGGTACCGTCCGTGTTGTGTCTGACAAAGAAAGGCAGCAAAAAAAGGGGTCACCTAAAGAATATCAAATGATATTTAGATTTAGGAATTACTATGGACATGCTACTGTATACTGAAATGAAGGGTGATTGCTCCCACATTAGATTAGTTGACATATCATATTATGGTTATTGTATTGCTGTGGGATTTTTTTTTAAACAGCAATTTACAAGTCAAGAAATAACTCTACTTTTCAAACAACGGCAAAATAAAAGAGGGGAATAATTTATATGAATCTATATAGCATTAAGGTATTCTCTTAAAATATCTGCGCCAAATGTACTCATGGTCAAAGTGAAATCAGATGTTCCCGATCAAATCCAGGTGTCCTTATAGCAGGAATCTTACTACCTTCTCCAGGTGTACCGTCCTTCATCGGTTTGCCCTTTTATATCCTGCTCATATTGATGGCAGAGTAGCTACAGCATGAAGTTGTATGGCTCTCATAAACTTCCTACAGCCCTGGCCGTAAAACCAAAGGCTACAATCGAGAGAAATAGCATTGTGGCGGCACTAAAAGTGCACTGGAGTCTCAAAGGATGCCTAACAAATGAGTGACCTCAGAGCAGCAGAAAAAGAGGAGAGCGGAACAGAAAATGATATAGCTTTTTGAAGGACAAACACTCTGTGGCAGGTGAGACCTAGACCTATTTTTCAAAGTCACTTGATTCTCAGACTTTATACCACCTGCAACTGTATTGACTTGTGTATTGATTTGAAGCAACCTGGTACAGTGTGATGAAACGTCAATGTAAGCGGAGAAATAGCGAAGCTCTCAGTGTAATCTACGAGTTAACTCAGAGAACAGTTTAAATAGAAATGGGGGCACTGGGGGTATCCTGTAACCAAAATTATAATACAAAGATTTGGAACAGTCCAATAATTAAACTAATTACCCTGTGAGGATAAATGTTGATTGGATGACATTGAGAATTCTTCTCTGGCACACTATCTCGCTTCCTCTTCATTCCCTCTATCGACCCCTCCCTCGCTCTGTATCCATCTAAATACTCTTCTCCAATCACCCTAATTTATGCTACAATAATTACCACTTACCCAGGATATAAGAATCACCACTAAAAGGAGCTTCGTACTCCACAGGAGCTCAGATTAAGTTCTGTATTAAAACTTGCACTAGAAAGAGGCAGAGAGAGTTGGGAATTATTCCAGTCTGTGTAAAAGTATAGTCATGCTTTAGCTCATGCTCATGCAGTGTCGACTCTGGCCTTTAGAGAAAATAAACATTCAGATATTCTTTGAAGGCAGATGTACCATTATATTCAAAAATTCACCAACTAGCCGCAGCATAAAATCTGACAGGTGCACTGAATTGCATTACAATGCAATATTCTTATAAACGTTGCTCCAGAGCAAGTACACAACACCATGGTAGAAGGACAAAAGCGCCCTGCCAACCTTCAAAAACTGTTCATGAAACTAAGGCGTAAGGAACACAACAAAGAGCCCAAGCTTCTAAACTCTCCAGATTCCAAACCCATCTAACATCTGCTGGAACAAGCCTGGTCAACAGTGTCCCAACCCTACAACACACAGGACAGAAAAGAGCTGCTGCCAGACACCCCAAGAAACCAGGAGGAGGAGAACTAACACATTATGCACATTTGCTTTCTCTCAGCGACAAATAACAGAACAAAATGTAGCTATAAAATTTCTGTTAATTTTAAACTGCTTTAAAATACAACACAGCATTGTATTTGAAAGCATCATGTAGGGTATTATACTGCATTCAGTTTGAAATAGGAATTCAGAAATCCAGAGTTCCGAGTCGAAATTTTCAACTGCAGTGCCCCTTCAAATCAGATCTCCCACTCAGAGAAGTAATCGTAAAGTGGCAGAGAAGCCCCACCAGCCCCAACTTCGTAGCAGCAGTGCACATAAAGTTGTAAAACTGTTGTGCAATTGTGACTCACTAAATAAGTCATAGCGAATTGACCAGTGTCTATTCTTAAATATGCTGCAGCGGTGTTTTAAGAGCAAAAAAAAAAAGAAAAACAGGCATTATTTTGTATTGCTAATGATGGATAAATTGGTTTACCGTATTTATTAGGAAGCAAAACAAAGTCTGTTTTTCCTTGCTTTTCCAACTGCTTCTACTAGAGCGGATTCTACTCAGGAGTGATGTCGCTGGGAGCTCCAACACCCGACTTCCGAGGTAAAAGGAATGCAGCGTTACAGTATTAGGGCACACAACCACACTCGAGTACTATTCAACACAATGCTGGTATGTGATAGCGATTCCTAAACATTACACAGACGCTGGTTGTTACTTTACCTGCAAGAGTGTAGAGATGTTCCCATATGTGTGCCCGTTCCAGGTATGGCTGAAGGGCCTGAGCCAAGGCCTTAGGAACATTATTCAGGTAAGAGAAAAGGTTGAATAATGAAACTATGAAGTCATCTCCTGCCTCGTGCTTCTCTGTAGACATTTTTAAGCTGCTCTCCTGGCAAAAATCTGAAAAAATTAAGAGTCATTTTCGTGAGACACATCTGTGAACAATACAAATTAATGCGCGGATTAATGAAATCTTAATCTTATGGAACACTTGGCACATGCACAAACAACTGGATGCACAAAAAGATTAAACTCATGCCCACACACACACACACACACACACACACCCAGGGGCGTGTAGGTGAGTGTACAATCGGTTTTCTGAATTATAATCCAGAAAATATCCCACTTATGGATGTAGGTATAGAAAAATACAAAACCCAATCCTGTGAAACAGCATTTTGATTTCGGTGAACAAAAGAACACTGGAAAATGTCAAGGCTTCCCAACCTGACACATGTTAACAGAACGGGTGAACAAAAGGCACTGTGGAGTAGAAGAAAAATCCACATCTGTGTTAGATGGAGGAAAAAAAGGCAATAAAAAAAAAAAAACAGAAAAAGAAACAGATTTCAAAGCCCCTGGCTGTGGGATCCACAGTACATGGAGACAGGAAGTGAAAAGGAAGGGGTTTTGACAGGGTGTCCTTGTGGGGGTTGCTGTCTTAGAATGGGGCTGAGGATCGAGGTGTGTGTGTGGGTGTGTGTGTGTGTGTGTGTGTGTGTGTGTGTGTGTGTGTGTGTGTGTGTGTGTGTGTGTGTGT
>JAVDPK010000671.1:485165-517415 GCA_034780415.1 Cichlasoma orientale
ACACACACACACACACACACACACACACACACACACACACACACACACACACACACACACACACACACACACCGCTCTTTTGATTTTAACAGACGGCATCAGCTATTCAGTTTCCTCTTTAATATGACGGATTAGAAATGACATCTTTGGGCTCAACATGTTTAGTCATTTCCATACAAATCAATGCATATATATTTGGGTATGTAAGACGATGCACGTGTGTGTGTGTGTGCACAGCTACACACCTGCATAATTAAACATGTATGCTGTTGCGAATGCCACCACTGTGCTCACGTTTGATTGTTTATTCATAGAGTGGCATGTGCTCAGGGCTCCATACGTGAACGTATGTAGTAGAGCATATAGTGATAGTAGAGCTTGAATGATTGATCTGGAAATCCATTAGTTGATGAACAAAAACCAACTAAGAAATTGAAATAAAGAAAAAGTGTGAATTACACCTTTAATATTAAGAAATGGTATATCTTTATTGTGTTAGTGTAAAATCTTTGGGTACAATTGATCAAATATTCAAACAAATATTTAACAGATAAAGAAAATTTAAAAAAAAAATTGTACACATACAGTATACTTCTGTCTCTCAGACATGTGTTCATATGCTTGCATGTATCTTAGTATACATGACACAAAGCCAAAGTGCAATTTCCCCATCAGACAGCTCATCCCCTATCGGGGACTATAAAGTGCCTCCTGCCTGTTCCTGGGCCATGAATACATCCAGATGTCTTACAATGGCAACACATTAAATAACCGTTCAATCTGACACACTTTCGTTTCAGAGGGGAAAAATGCAAGGGGATAAAATGTTATAGACTGTTACAAACTGCCATCCTGTAGATTGAAAGCTGCCTGATGACACTCTTCTCTCTCTCGTTAACTACCTTCCTCCTGCATTCGTTTCTTCTTCAGGCAGGCCAGATGATGCATCTCACTTTATTTTCTTGACACCAATGTGCTGACTGACAGAAACCCTGATTATAGTGCTGTTTTTGTGCGTTTATACAGATTTGATACTAGGAAATACTTGCTACACATAGTATGCAAAGGCTTTCACCTTACCACTCACGCATGTGTGTGTGTGATTCTGTATTTCTGCTCGTCTGTGTACTGTATGTTTACTGTATAAGAAAAGCATTGCTTTGTGACAGATTGCGAATGCTGCAAATATCCAGTATGTTTGCCCAAAGTTCGCTGGTTGTAAAACGTAGCTTCAGCAAGATCCAAGCACAACCAGCAAGACTCAGAAGCGCTGACGGCACTGTGTGTAAAATTAATATACATCACTTTAAACAACACAATGGGCCGTTGAAATGCTGGCTTGTTTGCGTGACCTCTGGCTTTTCTTTCTCAAGGGAGAACACGGCAATGAGTTCCTGATAAGTAGTAGTTCTGGATACAGTGCACTCCAAATAACAACGCTTTACTTTTCCCGGTTTTAAATAACTCCGGGAACAGTTGCTGTAGATTAAATGGCTTCAGAGAGCACTGCATGTGTGTTTATAGTAGGTCATAAACGCGGATGTTCGTTCAGGGCTCCCCACCAGGACTTTACGTAGACAGAAGGTTTCAAATGGTTGTCCATCTGTAGCTCACTTTTCACCAGTTCACGTAACACAAAAAAAATATAAGTAGACTATGAACTTTTCTCTTGTTACTCAGTTTCACAGCAGAATTAAGCTTTCCATTAACTTAGATAGCCTTGAACTCATTCTTGCCATACACATGTACAGTATATGGGCACAACAGACAGACATGTTTGACTAATATGAAGCCATAGGCTAAGACAAGGGGGGAATTGCTTTTAGGCTTCCTCGTTTTCCTCTGGTTCCACTCTTCATCATCTTACTCTTGCTTTCACCCAAGGAAAGCGTACTCTAATAGCTACGGCAAATACACCTGCCTCTTCAGGTACATTTTCAAGCCCTGACTTCATAGCTTTTCTCGCTCTCCATTTCTACTTTTTCTTTTCTCTCTCCTCAACACTCTTACTTTCCTAATTTTTTTCTCTACTTTCACCTTTCAATTACCCCTCCTTAAGGCCTTGTGCTCTAAGTTATAAAGTCAGTGTGGATGGTCTGTGTCAAGAAGTCCATCCAGCTTTCTACAATGCGCTGACCTTTTGGCCGCTGGTGTGAATGCTACCTGCAGCCTAATCAACTTGGCAGGATTAGCTCCAAACCTGATGACTTCCACTGCCGGCAGCTCAGATGGCGAGGAAAGAGACAGAAAGAGTATGAGAGAAGAGGAAGGCAGAAATGGGTAGGAAACAGAGAAGTCGCAGAAAATAAAACCACTCAACCATCTGTGTAAAGACAACAATGGACGAACCCTTAATGGCAAAAACGCCAGAGCAGAACTCAACAAAAGAGCCGGAGAATGAGAAAGGAGGCAGAGGAAACTAGGAGGAAAGAATCCTTTAGGCCTCTTGACAAATATGTCAGTCATCTTACCCTAACTGACACACACACATACGCACTTGCACTCTTACTGCTGAAGTGAAATTTAATTGTTTTTCAGACTAGTTCAGGGACACAGTCAACACTGCAACGGCAACCCCCCCCCCCCCCCCCCCCAATCTTCACCACTGCTGAGAGAGAAAGGGAGCAACTGGAGGTCTTTTATTAGATATGATGGCACATTTCACAGCTCCCTGACTTACAGAAACCCAATCCTGCGATTAGTCAGCGCTTTGACGTTATCTTAAGTTTCTTGTCAGAATTAATTTAGTGTGGGTGGGCTGCTGTGGGGCTGTCTGTCTGTCGTGCTCCGCTCCACTCCGCTCGCCTACAGGAGGTGGGGGTTGGAGACAACGGGGGCAGGAAGATCCTTTTCAAATAAGCCCCAGCTCCAGTCAGTGCCAAACCAGCCGCCTGAGAACTAAATATCTCCTCCATCAAAGGGTCCCATTCTGTAAGGGGAAAAGGAGTGAATGGGCTTGAATGAACAGGCTGAAAACGAATCCCGTCTTGGCCCAGTCTGTTGCCCACTTAGTGTTTTCAGCCGTCATCCCCCAAGACACACGGCCTACCCGTGATACCGGAGAACTGATATAGCTGATATACTAACTTGACACACGTGTCACGCACAGCTAAACAGAAAATCAACCTCATACTTCGAGGACTAGTATTTTTGCTCACTGAAAAGGAACCTTGTGCAATATTTTACTGTGACAAGTTTTCAGTTCCCTCAGCGTCCACACATATTGAAAATCCTTATCATAAGAAATGCACAGACACACACACACACGCACGCACACACAGAGAATTAAATGTAAAAGTATTGATACTCTACACTGATCAAGATTGGCAAGCGATTAGTGAGAGCCATTTGCCTTGGCCGTGTGAAACTAGAGGCCTGTCTGTAGTCTCCATGCTTGTGCTGACACTTCATTAGAGGTCTTTTCCTGGTGGCCTGCTCCATCCGGAAACATACACCCACCCCTGCACTGTCCCATCTGATGAAAACTAATGGATTACAGCATTTCAATTTGGGGGAGCCAGCTCTGTTGTCAGCCTATCTTACTCTCCTTCAATTAGGCAGCAGCTCTTAGGCAAATCTCTGACATCTGAGAACTGGGAGCAGGCCAGTCATTCTGACCCATACATGGGCTGAAGTCCTTCAAGGGTGTAGGCAGCTCTGTGTCCTCCGCCTCCCGGTCTCCCGTTCCTTTCCTTCACTTCCGCAATTTGTCCCAGACACTGATGGGTCAATTAGGCAGCAGGTGAGTGAGCTGTGGACGTATGTGTAGGTGTGTATATGTCTGCAGCCCACCCAGGTTAAAGGCAAACTAGAGGCCTTGTGAGATTTTATTTGCCTGGATGTGTCCCAACAGAAAACGAGTAGTCTCGGAGGAAGTTAGCTGCAGTCTTACAGAGATACTGACCAGTGATCCCCCACGGCGAGAGGAGGATTGCCTTATTTTTAGCCCCATTCTCCATTATCTGGACGCTTTGTTCTCATAATGGTTATCCCTCTCCCATCTGCAGGAACACAAAATAACCCTTTAATGCTTAGAAAGCAGAAAAATGGCCTGGCCTTCAGTAATAAGCCTTGAATTACCTACCCAAGGGTTTTCGTTTCAAGATGTGGAATCTTCAATTATTATGTTCCCATTTAGAAGGAGGAAGGAAAGAAAAAGAGAAAAGGGGAGGGAGACAGCGAGAGAGAGTGAAGAAGGGATGAGTCCCAGACACTAATGGTGCCAGAGTGAGGCTTTGTTCACTTGCTACATTTAGCCTGTCCTTCATCATCTGCCCTCAGCCACACAACACCACAAACAATAAAAGACCTGAAATATAGATTTCTCCCATTTTTCTCTTCCCCATGTCTCACTTTCTAACAATCTACTTGTACTCCCCAACTATACGTCTCTGTAATAAATGACTGATGCCTATATTTCAGTCCTTAGTGCACAGAAGAAAAAAAAATGGGAATGCTTTTCTTCTGTCACACAGCATGATAAGATTGCTCTTATAATTAATAAAATAAATTTAAATGTTGGGAATGGATATATCTTGAAGTTTGAAAAGGGCCCCTAAATACAATATTCAGCTCAATAATGAACAGAGACATAACTAGAATGTTACAAGAAACAATATCATTTAAGTTGAAAAATACATCCAGTAGTCACAAACCACATTTACATGTACATTTACATGTGTTATTAGAATATCAGATTAAGATTGAATTAGAAAACAAGTTAAAATACAGTGATGCATCTCGGCCAGATTTAATTCCTGACTACATAGTAATAAGACAGTCATTATCAGCTCTCCTTTTTTCCTGTTGTGTTGTGTGAATTATTTACTTTAGTTTCACAGTTGCAATCAGAGTGTGGATTTAATTACTGTATTTAGGATTCAAGAACACACAGCCACACTGATAATCTGTCATTTTACTCCTCCACACTGCTGCCACTGTTTACCAATCTTGCAACAGATGCTGCGTTATACATCTGTGTATATAACCACAAAATCAGATTTT
Organism: Cichlasoma orientale; assembly: GCA_034780415.1. Classification (NCBI taxonomy): domain Eukaryota; kingdom Metazoa; phylum Chordata; class Actinopteri; order Cichliformes; family Cichlidae; genus Cichlasoma; species Cichlasoma orientale. The sequence continues at coordinate 490,170 of JAVDPK010000671.1, forward strand.
CTAGCAAGCAACTAAAACACACAAGCACACACGCAACTGTGATCTTTTAATAGGAGGCATTTTAGAGGCAAAGATTTCTGCATTAGCTCGCAGCCATTAAATACTTTTACCATCTACTTTTTTCAGCTGTCCAGATCACGCAATCCAGATAACGATGGATACTGCAGCAGATATCAGTTAACACAAAATTTGTGCACGATGCCCAGAGAAGAAGGGGGGAAAAAAGCCTCCATCATAGGAAACACTTGTGTTTTAAAGCATGCTGGCAGGCTGTGATAAGCCAACTGATGTTGATTGAGCTCATAACCGGTTTGAGTCTCTACTGCTGTTTTGCAGCTCTCCTCTACTTTCGGTTTTAGCGCAGCCAACACACATAGACAATCAGAGAAAAACAATCCCACCTTAAGCATGAGTCATTAATCTTGTCAATAATCTTTGAACATTACAGAGATTTGAGAGATAAACTTCCACATACAGTCTTGTGAAAAAGAAAGTTTTCATAGGATTCTAGGCGGTCCTGTTCAACGGTCCTGGCAAACCTTCCAAACAAGTTATACTTGTTGAGTTTTTTTTTTTTTTTAATTGTACTGTCTGAGTCTGAGATGTAGCTTTTAGCTTTTTTTTTTGCAGTTTCTATGAGCGTTGCATGATCTGACCATGGGATTCATTTGTGGGGACATTCAGTCCAGGGAAGACTGTGGCACTGTGTTAATGCACACCTTACAAAACTTCAGCTTTTTTTCAGGTGGTCTCACTTGACTGACACACTGACACACCCACTTCATTCCTACAGAAGCAGCACTGGCGTGCTTAGTTTTTCACATGACTGCATGGATCCCTGTGAAAACTTTCTTTTTTATAATGACTGTATGTGAAAAATGTCTGATAAGTACTGTCATCAATCAAACAGCTGATTTTTTGTTGTGGCAGTGTGTAATCCACTATATAGCACTGTGTTTCCTGTCCTTCACCTGACATCCACAGAAAGAAATGGAAAGCTTCAGGTCGAGCTGCTCTGACTGACCTGCTGGCACTGAGATTGAGCTTCTCCTCTGTGTCTTTTAAAAGCTGTTCAAAGTCCAGATCACTTGAAACACCTGGAACCAGCAGATCCACAAAGGCATGGTCTTCGGGAAAATCCTCTGGCCATTCCATAGTGCTCTGTAAGATAGAGAGAGAGTTAGTGCTTTATCACTACATTGGATGTGTACCTATTCATAAAACAAAATAATGCACAAGGCATCACTGGCGTCAGGATTGAATTGGCAGTGTAGATTGACGTCAATCAACTGCATGATCTAGAGTGTCGTATCATTGCAGCTGTCTGAGAGGCAGCACGCAGATTCTGTACACCCAGCAACTGGCATGTGATCTAATTGGAAATTTCCTCAAACAGAAGTCTTATTAAGAGGCACAAATCAATTTCACCTGAAACACCTGAAACAAGGGGAAGTCTGATATCAACGAAAACAGCCCCCCTCCCTTTTTCTCTGAAAAATAATTTTAGTAGGAGAGCTCCTGATCAAAATGCATTGCCTGAGCCTCTAACCATTTCCACCTACTGACACTACAGTAAGTTAACACAGGGGGGAAAAAAAGAACAAATAAATAAACAATGAGGTGAGATGCTCTTCAGTCAAGGCTTTAAATAAACAACTCATCTCCTCTGGTCTCTCCTAGAACTGCGGGGCCACCCCCCTCCACCCTGTGGTGCTTAATGCTCATGCTAACAGCCAATCCCACGGTAGTGCCGCGCTGCTGGGTCTCATATCAACATTGTCATCAGCACGAGTCAAGTGGAAGGTAATGGAGAGTGTCTGTGTCAATTTGGCTTTCTCACACTCCGCCTCTCGCCCCATTCCTCGTCATCTGCTCTGATTTTAATAATCCCTGTCAAACTCCAAACAGCTCCCTGCACTCCGCTCTGCTTCTTCGCTGCTGCATACAGTCTGTGCCACTCTCCCTGACAGAGTAGACAGGAAGCTCAACATTCATTTAGCCTGCACAAAGGGAGGCCTGTCCAGCTGGACAAATATTATTTTCCTCTGCTGACAGCCTCACCAGTTAAGCTTGTCCTTTATTATTTCTCCCTCTCTTCTTCTCTCTTACTGCTTCCCCTCATCATCACGCTCCCCCTGCGCCACTGTCTGAGAGGGGGTCTATGCACAGTCATCGCTGAAAAAGAAAGGGATTTTCAATCCACGGATTAGGAACTCAACATTGTAATTATATAGACTGAGCAAGTCAGTGTGTGTGTATATGATTTTGAATAGTTGCTTTGTGCGTTTGTGCTTTCTATAGTACCATACTTCTTTTAAGGTGTTAAAAGGATAGACAGACAGATGGACTGAGGGTCTGAATGTCCTCACTTTATGTCTGCTGGGTGTCTACCTCCTGTTATGCCATAATATTGTCTGTTATCTTAAGCATGAGTATGTGTGTGTGTGTGTGTGTGTTAGGATTCACCAGGCATCACACAGGGCCTCATTAGTACTATACTTTAAATCATCCAGTCTCCATTGTCTTGTCATTAGCTCTTTAGAAAGCAGATGTTGGAGGAGCCCCTGTGTGTTTCACAGCATTGCAACAGGGACAACAGGGCCAGGCAATGAAATGCTGCCTGCCTGAGACATCAAATCCACAGCTATTAGAACAGGATAAGAAACACATTCTCTCTTTCTCTCTCTCTCTCTCACACACACACACACACACACACATCACTGTCCAACCTCTCTTGTTGCTGCCTGTCTAACCCAGCTAAGCTAACACACAGGCCCATTTACAGTAATGAGTTTGTCCTGAAATATTTAGCAGCATGTCCCCCAGGCTGCCGCTTTAAAACCACTTAGAGCATGTCAAGTTAAAGTCAACAATATTTTAAAGGGGGTACCTAACAGTCTGCTTTAAAGGAAACATAATAAATTAAACAGGTGCATAATCTAAGATCACAATAGTGCTGAGAACTAGCTCATGAATACCCAGAGGAGGCCTCTGCCTCACTGTTACAGTGCAGCCAAGTGGCCCTGCTACATTCCCTTGTTTTTGACTGATGCTCTTTACACATTACAGCCTGTCTACTTTATCAGTGACTTCATGATAGTGTTTACTTTTGCTAAATCTAGGAGGTACGACTCTTGTGGTCACCTTTTTCTTTGATATGGGGAGATATTATGCGGACATAATAGCTTCCTAAAATATGCCATGTAAAACTACTCAGATTTCAGAACGCAACAACTTTTTCCTCAACCTAAAAAAAATGCCTGTGTGATTAGCCTACACTGAGGGAATGAATAATACATGACTTCTGAATCTCCTCAATAACCAAATATTACTTGTTGTTGTTGTTGTTTTGTTGAGCAATCACCATCATTCAACAGTATTAAAGTACCCAGAGCAATGAGTCAATTACAACCCTTAAAAAAAAACAAAAAAACAGACAATATTGTCACACTGGAGTAGATCATATATCTTAGCTTATTGCAACTGCCGTGAGTTCAACAAACTTAAACACTCCGATCCTAAAGATGCATTTAGTGGAAGGGAATTGAAACGTGCACATAAAGATTTAATGATGGAATATAATTACTGTACAGATGACAAAAATGTGACTAATGTAAACATATTAATATAATTAAACTAGATGCATGCATTGTGCAGAACAGAGCTGCAACTAATTAGCATTACATTAATAAATCTACAAATATATTGATAAATCTCTCATATAAGAATAAACAAGTTTTGCTTGCGGGTTACAAACACAAATAAATCAGTTGAAGCTATAAAAGCTTAAAAACAGAGATATATGTTTAAGTACAAAAGAAAAAATGGGAAATCATCACCTTTGAGAGATTAGTACTAGCAATTGTTTTTGTTTTTTTCACCACTTTTTAAATTAACAGACAAATGGTCATTTATCACAATTGTTGTTGATTAAGTTTTCCGATTTCAATTTGTCAAGACGTGCTCCAATAGGACCTCCTGGTTCCAGTTGACAGAAGCTGGATCATCATGGTTTACTTCCTTAAACATACCCAGGATCCCACATCTGTAAATCCCTAATAAACTGGTCCCCTCCTCAGGGGCCGAGAGCAGTGTTATAGAGATGAAACCCACTGGGCCAACTTCCTCCCATAAAAGGTCTGGAAGCAACTCAGAAAAGGGACTAAAGTCAGACTTGTGAAAAAGAGCCATATCGTTAGCCTTATAGCATAATTGCCTAAGTCATTTTATGGCCAAATTGAGATACCTGCCTAACTCTACTTTGCTAACATTGTAGATTCATTTAAGCAGCTATCTCAATTTGGCAAAATAAATAAATAAAATAAAGACTTTGGCAATTGTGCTATTAGCCTAACGATATAATGATGATTATTATCAATAATAATGATAATAACAATAATAATAATGGTGATGTTCATCCTTGCTGCTCTGGATCCAAACCCACACCCTGTTCCTGCTATACCCCTCCCATTAAAAAAAAAAGCCTCCACTAACACCACCACTCTAACCCCCATGCCAATAAAAACTGAATGCAGTAATTTGTAAATCACATAAACTCATATTTTATTCACAATAGAAAATATATGATATATTAGCTCATGTTGAATTTGATGGTAACAACAAAAAAAGTTGGGATGGGGCAAAAAAAAAAGGCTGGCAAAGTAAGTGGTACTAAAAAGAAACAGCTGGAGGGAAAATTTGCAGCTAATTATGTTAATTGGCAACAGGTCAGTATCATGATTTGGTATAAAAAGAGCATCTTAGAGAGGCAGCGTTTCTCAGAATAAAGATGAGCAGAAGTTCACCGATCTGCAAAAGACTGTCTACAAATTGTGAAACAGTTTCAGAATATTGTTCCTCAATGTAAAATTGCAAAGACTTTGAAATGCGGAGAGGGACCATCCAGCTTGTTAACAGCAATCAGTTCAAAAGCCTGTATGTCTGATAGTATGGGGGTGCATTACTGCCTGCGGAATTGTCAGCTTGCACATCTGGAAAGGTACCTTCAATGCTGATATTTGATATGAAAGCTGATATGAAAGCTATATACAAGTTTTAGAGCAACATATGCTCCCATCCAGACAACATCTTCTTCAGGGAAGGCTTTGCATATTTCAGCAAGACAATGCAAAACTACATACTGCATCTATTACAACATGACTTAATAATCGAAGAATCCAGGTGCTAAACCGGCCTGTCTGCAGTCCAGATCTTTCACCAACTAAAAACATTTGAGGCAAAATGAAATAAAAAAAAAATACAACAAAGAAGAACCAGGACTGTTGAGCTGCTAGAATCCTATATCAGAAAAGAATGGGACAACATTCCTCTCCCAGAAGTTCAACTTTTTTTAGATACGTTGCTGACATCAGATTCAAAATGTAAACATTTAATATGTTTTCTATGTTCTATTGTGAATAAAATATGAGTTTATGAGATCTGCAAATCATTGCATTCTGTTTTTATTTACATTTGATGCACCATTCTCTGGTAATCACCACAGATATATGTTGATCACTGAAAGAGTTGAGCCTTTGACTGTAACTTGCTCTTCGTGGGGTTGTTTGGCCAAGTGCTGACACATTCTGACCTTCCAGATCAGATTTTTGACCTCCTAATCATTTCATCCATACAACTTTAGAAAAGGATAGGAAGGAAGGAAGTGTTCCCATAATATATATTTTAAAAAATTAAAACGTTACCGTAATTAATCAACATTTTAAAACCAAACTGCCAAAACATTTATCAATTAATGATCAATTAACATATTTTTTCTGATTATTAATTACCATCTTATGATTACAGGGCAATGGCTTTAATGATATTGTTACTTTGATCATGAACAAAAACCCACAAACACATCAAAAATAGAGACAGGCCTTACTGAGACTGCTGATTTTTACCTGCTTGACGTAGTACCTGCCATACAGCCACACACAGATCTTTCAGCTCACAGCATGCAGGTAAGTGATACTGCATTTGCTAATTTTGACAGCTTATCTGTAACTTTAAAAAAAATGTCGCGGATTTACTGCGTGCCTGTGATTGCGACAAAAGAAACCCGAATGAAACCACTCGCTTCAGTGTTACATATTATGCGTGTCCTACCTTACAAAAGCTCTCACTTAATCCATCCGGTGTTAATCCATTACACGCAGGGAAAATGTGACCGACATCATTTGTAGTCACTTCGTGTTGATAATTTTCCGCGACAACTATTTGTAAGAATAACAAAAACCGAGACAATTCAACACCCAATATAAATATAATATTACATTACTGTGACTGAGAGCGTACCTATCGCTGTCGCCAAAAACTGCACTAAGCAGTTTATATATACAGTTTCCTGGGCAGCCTATCTGGCAGAAGTTACGTTTCAATTTTATTGGTTATCTATCGACGAAATATCCCCGTTACTCAACCAGCGCTGCATAATACCCAGTTATTTTAGTTATTTCCGGGGACTGAAAGCGTCCGTGACAACAACCTGGAAGTAGTTCAACGAAAACTTCCGCTCGGTGGGAAATTCCAAATGACAAATCAAATGGTAGGGAAGCGGATTCTTAATCGGGGATTAATATTAACATTTTTATAAATAAAAGGGGATTTTTTATATTAAAATATATTTAATATACTTTGAATTATTTTTAAAGCAAATATATAGTCGTCTGTGTGTTGATAATACATATGAAAATGTTACAATAGGAGGGATCTCCCCTCTTTCCAAAACATTAGTTAGCATGAAGCTGCTCACCCTTGGAAGTTGGGTGGTGAATTCGCATGCGATCTAAGTAATCAAACGTATCGTTTGGCTGTTATGTAAAGAGCGAAGGCGCCTCTGATTTTTGTTTGCGACAGTGAATCTGGCTTTGGAAGAAGCAGCCGCATACTGGTCCAAAAATTGCTCATTTTGTTGGATGTTTATGTCAGTGACAAGAGTTTGGCGCGCCCGGATGTAATTGGAAGTCGTCATTGGTGGTATGAGCGAGGTACTTGATCAGCTGTGTTTTTAAGACAGTCGGCAGTGACTGTTGAGTAGAAATTAACATTTTTTTATTCATTTATTTTGTCAGTTAGCCTCCCGAGAACCTCAGGGAAAAAGTCTCTTTCAATTTAACTTTTTTTGTGATCACTACCGAGGACAGGAGGTTAGTCAGCTCTGACGTTGCAGTTCATGTTCGACATCTAGCCAAACAAGAAATGCAAGATTAGATTGTCCAATGAATGATGCAATCTTCCTTAACTTATTGTATGCATGTTGTGGGAGAAGGGGTTTTCTTCAACTTCATTTTGTCTCTTCTTCAGTTTCCTCGCGGGGATGGAGACCTGCACACATGTTTTCCAGATCTCTGGGATCAAGGTCCGCGATGAGAAGAGAATTTTGATCCAGGGAATTCAGCAGCTGGGTGGGAAATACATTGGTGGCTCAGTGAGTAAACTAAAGATCCCACAGTAGATTTTTGGGAAAATGCTACGTGCATTTCTGTCCGGGCTGAACAGGCTTGCACCTTATGAATAATTCAGTTTTTCTGATGTATCCAGTGTTTATTCAGCTTATGAGATGTAAGAAAAAAAAATGAAGCACTAATCATAACCAGAGTACCACAAGCAGCAAAGATAAACAAGCAACAAATGAAGGAGTGATGACTGGTGCTCAGTCACCAATCAAACCTGAATGCAGTTATTGTTCTGAAAGTAACTGACTGAATGAATTACTTGCTGTGCTCAGTCAGTCATAATTCTGCCTGGGGTGGTTTTCTTGGTTGTCTTAGTAGCTACGTCTAGTTTTAATCATAAAGCTTGCAATTGATCCTGAGCTCCTGTGACAACCTCCTTCCAACCTGTATAGCTAAATCGGAAAGTTGTGCCAACCTGTGTTTTTACCCCGCCTCCAGAGGGGGGGAGGGGGTATTGTTTTTGGTATGTTTGTCTGTTTATTCACAATATTACAGCAAAACTTCCAGTCTCATACCAAATTTGCACAAAAGATGGCCAGTGACCCCTCGATCACCTGATTAAAAGTTTTGCCATAATTTGGTTAAGGTTAGAGGTCAGAAGTTTTTTCTGAAAATATTGTGAACGCAATAACTTGAGAATAATGTGAGATAGGATGTTCAAATTCGCACCATAGATGCATCTACTAAAAAGCTTGGATGAGTTTGATTCTCAGCAATCCTTGGTCTTGCCTGTATACATGCTATTATTCAACAGATATGCCTCTTGCAGTTCCTCTTTGTTTCAGTGTATGTATGTATGTTTTGTGTGTTAAGTAGACGTGTTTACACATTTCTTTAGATGCGTAGACTGTCACTACATGGCTGTGTAGTGACACTATGATTAATATACACGATAAATGTGAATAAACAAATTGTGCATCATAGTTTTGCCTGATGTATTGCCTGATAGTACTGAACATCAGTTGTTACCTTACAGGTATATCAGCATGCCTGCACCCATCTCATAGTCCCTCAGGTGTTGTCAAGCGAGAAGTTTTTGGCAGCTTGTGCTGCAGGTCAGTAATGATTTCTATGATTTTTCATATTAGTGGCTCTTATTTTAACCTACGTCAATTTAATTCAACCATAAAACACTTGTTTTCTTTTTTTTTTTAATTCTTAAAATTAATATAACACCTTTTATTGGATTTCTACTCTGTTGCTGCTTGTCTCCTGCTAGGAAAGTGGGCTGTAACTCCTGACTACGTGCTGGATAGTGTTAAGAATGGCTCCTGGCTTGCAGAGGGACCCTATGAGGTGGCCATTTCCACAGGTTCCACCGCTGCCTTCTACCCGGTCAAACAGTGGAGAGAGAAGGTGGCCAGTGGGAGACTGAAAGGGGCCTTTCAGGGCTGGAGGGTACTCCTTCTGGTCCAAGAGACCACACGCAGAGCAATGTTCAAACGGTAAGTCCCAAGCACTTGTTCTCTTTTCGCCCATGTATGAATAAAATGAGCAGCTGGTTAATTAATATATTTGCCTTTAATAATTTGCAGGCTGCTAAAAGCAGGCAGGGCTGAAGTATACCACTGCCCTCCCCCCTCTTATGCCTCGATCACTCATGTCATGGCTAAGCCTGTTACAGAGAACTCAAAATCCCACAATGCTCCTTGTTACCCTGTGAGCCACATAGTCCAGCACCTCTTTGGGGTGAGTCAGAATAATGTATTTAAAAATTGTATGGGCATAACTGATGATCAGTTTTCAATATGTTACTTTTTAAAAAAATATTTGATATGGTCTTCATTTGTATTGTGCTGTCGCTTGTCAAAACTTTGATTTTACTACCAAAAAGTTGCTCAAACATATTTATTAAGCACTTTATGTTAAAATGTTTTAATCTTTTAGACCGAAACATTATTGTTTGGGGGGCAGAGCAATCGTGTGGATATGAATTTCAACATAACCGAAGAACCAGCAGACATAAAGGACAGGTTCTCTACTTTGGAGGCGGAGCTTAAGACATATATACTCAAACAGGAGGTGTGTGTGTGTGTGTTTTTTTTTTTTTTTTTTTTTTTTTTTTTTTTTGTTCGTTTGTTTTTTTGTCCTGTTTTTTATGTGCGGTTTTATATTTTCTTAACATTATCATTGTGTTTTTTTTCCTCCCTGTAGGTCCAGCCGAGACTGTGCTTTCTTGAATTTTTGGGTTACCATGACCCCTATAGTCCCCTGGCTCAGGTAGATGTGCAGACATATCAACCCCCACTCTTGATCACTACTATAAATTTCTACAATAACTGTGTTTCATCAAGAGGATCAGGTCATTTAATTTCCTGTATGTCATACATTTCAATGGGAAGTGACATCGAGAGCAAGGGCGTATCATACCCAGGTCACAATTTAACCACCACTGTCAGCTGATCTGAGAGTTTTGATTGGCAGGCCTATTAACAATGCTCTCCACTGTCCTGTCCATACCTTACCCAAGTGGATATTGCTAATAGAAGTGCTCATGTTTTTCCATTCTCTACTTTCTGAGTCCATATGCTATTTGCCAATAACAGACAGTCAGAAATGACCCCGAAGAACTTTTAAAGCTCATTCACTTCCTATTTCCATTACCCTTCTGCCCTCCACTTTTTTTTTTCCTCGTTTTTCTGCCATCCGTCTCTTTGAGTGCCGTGTTTCCTCCTGCTTTCCATATACCTCGTGCATTTTATCATTGTTCTTGTATTTCTCCAGGCAACAGAAATGGACTTCAGCAATGTTGGCTGCATGATAGAGTGTGGCCTCTTCACTGAAGCCTTGGACTCAATCAGAAGTGCTGTGTACCCAGGCCTGCTGCCACCAGCACCATACCTGATATCCCTCTTAGGATACGCACAGCAGGTAGGAATTACCATACTGCAGAAAGCCCCACCTGCTGCTGGTGCGGTACCCTCAGGGGTATCACAAAAGTATAACTTGTTATACATTTTTGAATATGGATAGCTCCCTTTGAGAGGCCTTTTTATTGGTTTCAGTGGCTTTGGATTAAACTGTAATTTACAGCTGCAACTCATGATTACTTTAGTTATTGTACTTTTTTTTTTTTTTTAAGTAATTTCGTCTGCGTATTTTCCCCCCAAAATAATTGATTATTATTATTATTATAATTATTATAATTATTCTACAGTTTTTGTAGCTCTGCTCGGTTTAAAGTTTTCCTGTGCATCCCAACATCCAAACCAATTGGAACGCGACTGTTGTGTTCTCATTATATCGCAGGGTAATGGCACGTCTGTCTTCATGAGAAATTTCCAGCAGGTCATGGATAAACTAATTGTTACCAACCCTCCCTGGATGGCTCCCAAGTCAGTGAAAAAATATTTTACGCAAGTGTTGCAGTGTCCTCAGTGTAAGAAGGGCTTGTGGTCTTTTCTGGAGACAGCCATCAGGTAACTATTTCTTCTAATGCCTGGATGCTGGAAGCATTTTTATTTTTATTTTTATTTTTTTTTTAAAGAAAGAAAAAAAAAGTAACCATGTGATGTCTCATTTTGTGTAATAAAAAAACACTAGCAGGTAGCAGTTGTAGTAATCTGCAAATATGTAACCTTCCAGATACTGTATGTCCAGTGAAGACACCTGTCACCCACTTCCCAGGCCCGCTCTTCCAACAGTGTTACACTTCCACTGTTACATCCTGGCTCTCTTCCTCAAGATCTTCCAGGGGGAGCTCCACTCAGTCACTGCTGGGTAACAGTTTGAATAAACACAGTTGGAGAACGGACCATTTTGTATTTGTTTTTAGCTTGAGCAGCTTTCACACATGAACGCCACATACATGTTGGGAGAATCATTGCTTGGAGTTGCTCTTTCTCGCACGTAGCAGACAGCAGGAGAGTGTACACGTCGGACGTGTTCTCACTGTGAGATGTAATTACAATTGAAGTGATGGGTAACGCTCTCGCGCGTCACGCAGGAGGCAGGACTGTGAATTCTCAGGACAATTAGCTGCCCTATTCTTACATGAGCTCAGTCGAACATTATAAAGGCTTTGTACCAGATAGCTGGCAGGGCAGAGTCTGTTTAATGTCTGATACAAATGATTAGGACATTTGTGTTCTCACATACAGCTCCTCTGGGTAATGTCTAGTAAAGTTCAGGGCTGCAGTGCATGTGTGAAAACGGCTTTATAGTTCTTTTTTTTTTTTCCATTCTGTTAATTCACAAAGCTCATGATCTGTCTTGCATGGACAGAGGTGTGAAAATTCATAACTAATCACTATAGTTGAACTGGAGTTGATACAATTAGGTCCATAAATATCTGTGAATTACGCATATTTCTGTAATTTTGCCTCACACTACACAAAGGATTTCAAATTGTTTTTAAGAACGTACTAATAATGTTTTTCCCGTCTCTGTGACAGTTTTTGTTTGTTTGTTTTTGTTTTTTCTGCCTAATGATAATTTCTCTCACTTGCATCAACATCTGTTTGGACCTCATATTGAGAGTTATGGGCATGAACACCCACATGCAAGTTCAACACTTGAAATCAACTCCTCGTCAGGGAATAATGAGGGAACGGGCCTCACGTGGGGGTGTACAGAGGCAAAATGACAAAAATTGTGTCATTGTCCTAATACTTAAAGGCCAGACTTAATGAGCTGTAATTCATGAATTGTCATTCATACTAAACAGAATGAGAGTGTTTACAATGAGTCTTTGTAATTAAATAAGTTTTTTTTTTTAACACATTCACTTTAGTGTTTGCGTTAGGTTGTCTATCTTTACATTCTTTACTCCCGCCTTTTGCCTTCCTTAGAGAGTTTCTGCTGCTCCAGGGAACACGAGCACCTCCAGCATCAGCATCAGGATCTTTGCTCTATGGAACCTTCTGGACCGTGTGGGAGCGCTCCACACTCCTGTCCTGTGCTGTGAAAAAACTGATGCAGCTTTTGATACAGGCTGCTATGGTGGTAATTACTTTATATATATTCTATAGTCTTATTAGCTAATGTGCTCAATCATTCCATTCAGAATGGATTAATGTTATCCATAATAGCGATTATGATGATCAAATTAATACTGTTGCTTGTAGAGCTTGCTAGGTTCAAAGTGTTGTTTATCTCTGCTGAAGGACTACGCCGAGAGGGATGAAAAGCAGAAGTTGCATTTGGCGGACACCCTGCTGGATTTCCTCTCTGTGTTGGTGGAATTTTGGTGTCAGCAGCATTGGAAACTGAACCAGAGCCTAGTGGAAAAAGGCCTGAAGGACCTATCAGAACACCTCGCTGTCATTAGCCAGGGTAAGGGAGCAAAAGTGAAACTACAGAACAGGAACGAAATTTAGAAAGAAAGTTCGATTTTTGAACTTCATTTTCTGCTGTTTGCCGAAGAACTAATACAGATAAAAACGTTATCTAGTTTTCTAATTTTTCTTTATTTAAAAAGAAAAAAGATTTCTAAAAGAATGCTGTCTTACCCATTTCCTGTGTTTTTCCCCCATAGATTTATCTCCAAATATTTTAGTAGAGCTGGTTATCAGGGTTCGCTCTACCAGGCTTAAGTTGATGATGGCTGATGCCATATTCAGGAATCTCTGCTCCAGAAACGGATACACTGTGGGAGATGAACCTCTGTCTCTCAAGAAAATGGTACGTTTCTTGTTCCTGTGCTTTCCCATCCTTTATTCCGCCGCATGCTCCCTTGGGCAGGCTTTGTCACATTTCCGGGCATGCATTTCTGCTTCTACCGCTTTTGTGATCGTCTTCCTTTTTTTTTTTTTTTTTTACCTGAATCGTTGGAAATCTTTCTGGTTTCATTGTGGTTTCTTGAGCTTCTGATATAATTATGTCCACACAAATAAAAATTGAATTGACTATAATAACTCAGTTATTTAAAATATCTATGATAATTATACTAGACGCAGTATTTTTTTTTCTTTCTTTCTTTTTTTCTTTTCCCACTGTGCTTTTGTGTAAAAAGCACAACACACAGTTGGTCTGCATTAGTTAATGACAGTTTTGAAAATTGGTATAGATTATATTTGTCCTTGTGTGCCATGAAATTATTTCTGATGTGGCCTAACTATTAAATTATGTTGCAGTAGAACATCTGGCTTTCTCGCTCGCCATTGGTGGCTTTGTGATTCTTCAATTCCCCAAGGACCCACACATCAGCTTGCAGTGTAAAGGCACTGTCTGACCTTGTGTATATCTGTGTGACTTCTGACAGGTGCTTTCCTACCTGCCTGCTCTGGAAAGTTTAGCTCTGAGTCCCAGTGGTACTTGCCTCAGGACTGAGACCACCTCACACAGCTGCACTAATCAGGGGACCGGCTGCAGGTCAGTTACACACAGCTGTCTGTCTATACTGCCGTTTAGTCCACGTTGTTCATTCTCACAAGAGCCTGAAGCAAAACATGCAGCGGCATATATGCGGGTGGTGGAGGCTGCACAAATGTCAGTAAGTTGGTCAAAGACTCCACCAACATATATTTAACATATTTAGCATTTCAGTATCTAGCCAAACTTCTTGAAAGTTCATTCATTTTTGAAGATAAGCTTAGAGATTTCAAGTGGTAGTGTGTTTTGTTTTGTTTTTTGGCTGCAGAAAAGCATATTTGACTTTTACTACACCATGTTTGTTGGCTTGTGTGTGTCTAAAATAGCTGATGAAGTCAACCAGCACGCGTCTATACCTCCATTGTCAGGTTTCTTCCCTCATAGTTAAGGGTAAATAGCATAGCATGAGGCCGAACAGGTGAAAATGAACAGATCCTATGAGAAATGTTTAAAAAGGAACACCTGGAGAAAGGAGGACTGTGTGGAGGTGAGGAGCAGAGATGCATGAATGAAAAGGACTGAGAGAAAGCTGGAGACACACAAATAGAGGTCAGACGGAGTGTGAGGAGCTGGCATGTGATGGGTCGTGCCCAGGTCTGATTCTATCAGTGTGTGCTGGCTGACAGGAGGGGTGCACAGAGAGGTTAAACCCCTCCTCAAACACAGACGCGCGCACACAACTGAGCCTGATATGGGCAGGGAGCCGACAGATAGATTTGGGTATCCCGTCAGGCCTTTGTGTCTTCCCATACGACCACCAGCTCTCAGCCTGCACCCCTTCTTCCCCGCCTCTCTTGATCTTCCCCTCGCATACTAAATCCCTCTCTAACTGCAAACACACACACACACACACATGTGCACACTTTATCCATACTCCATATCAGACATCTGCTGTTTCACCAGCAGGTAGTTGGCCTGGAAAAGGGCAGGAGTCACCAGGGAGCAGGTTCATGTGAAGGCTACTGGTTCATGCACAGACTGGATCTTCTCCTCCCTCCATCACTGCTCCCTTTCTACTTTCTGCTTTCCCCGTATTTGTAAGGCTTTACTTTATTTTGATACAGACGTGAAGAATTAAATGAAACAAGGAATGGAATCTGTGCGCATGAGATAAAGAAATGCCAAAGGGCATGTGAAATCATTTGACCCTAAAAGAAAGAATGAAATCAAAACGACAAAGCCTGTGACGAGCCGAGAACAGAAACCGAAAAGGGGAAGCTTGTTTGCTCGTTTTCATGCCTAAATTCGCGATATTGTACATAACTACAGTGATCTTGACACTCTTAATCAATTAATACATTTTATGTTGAAGCATTTATGAATATGACACGCCGTATATTCTATATAATATCCTGCATGAAGGGAAGACTGCTAAGAAATCAGGTATATTTATTGTGAGAGCACTCCGTTCTAAGACTGGAAGGGAGGGGGAAGGGGGGTTTACCAGGTGAGCTACCAGCTCTCCTCCTCGCTGTCAATCATTTCTCACTTTTAGAACGCATTAGATTGTTTTTGTTTGATTTGAGGATGTAGTTATATCCGAGATATGGTGAGCTTGTCTCTTCCGCACCAACAGACAGGCCGGCAACAGGGCCGATGTCCAAGTTATACCAAGCTGACAGGGTGGCTGATTGACCGACCGCTTAGAGGACGGTTTGATTTGCCAGGTGGCTGGTTGCATGGCATGGAGTGCTGTTAGCAGAAGGGAAGCTGTAATTAAACTCTGGTTTTCCTCGTGCTGGCTTAGCCATACTTTTTCCATTGCTGTAATCTTTCCAGACCACTTGATTATATTGTTTTCTTTCTGTTCTGACCAGACCTCTATAGGAGTCCCAACTCCCAAATATCAGCTAGGTTTAAGAAAAGCCTCTAAAGGGATCAGCTAGATCCAGTAAGATTTTAAGGTGAAGACAGATAAAATACAGGAGGAGAGGGTTTTTTTTTTTTTTTGCTATCATGAGTGGGGGAAAAAATGCCATAAATGGCTTTCTTTCAGCGCTAGACGTGCGCTTCTGCATTATTTCAATGATTGCTCATAAGTTTCTTCAGTGCAGGCCTCCAAGGGCACATACTGCTGCAGGCCCATAATTGATAGCTGGGCTGCTGTCGGCAGGCCGGCCTCCTAAAGTAGACCATGAGGAAAGAAGAGACCAGGGTGTATACAAGCCAAGTACTGTCAACTTCCACTGCTACCAGCCTATACGGACAGGGGACACTTGGGTGAAGTCGTTAAATATGAGACACCCTCAACATAGACACTGTTATGGAGTCACTTTCTCGCGCACACACACACACACACATATGCACACAGAGCTTGTCTCATCTCTTCTCAGCCTTGTCCTTGCTAATAACAAGCAACGTGACAGGACGCGTGTTTCCTCCTCACTGCTGGGAGCTCCTTCCTGGCTTCTGAACAACCCAATTACCAGGGAACAAGCCTTTTCCCTGTAATACGGATGGCACTCCACTTCAATGCAACGCATGCGCATGTGCGCAGACATATACACACAAGACACCTGTCAGGCTTCATGCAGGCAGATCTTCCATACCTACACACAGGACTAGTGACAGCCCACAGCTATTAGCACGCCACTACTTTGAAGAGGCTTCACTTTCTTTTACTAGTTATTCCTCCTAATGTGCTTGCTCACATTGAATTCTTCGTCTCCGCGTTTGAGGCGTTAAGTGGGAGGAAAAGTGCTTTGGAGACAGGAATAGAGGATTAGTTGTGTGAAGTGTGTGTGTGTGTGTGTGTGTGTGTGGCCAACACAGTAGGGGTTTGACAGATATTGTCAGTTTTCATATAAGATGGTATCGTGCCATGAGGGATTCATTTGCTAATGGCAGTTTTCACAGTACAGTGATGCTGGTTCCACTTTCTCCACCATTGGGTCTCTCTGCTCTTGTTTACATGAATTATGGTTAATCACTCTTTTTTTTTTTTCTTTTCTTTTTTTTTTAATTTGGAAGAATTGGTAAACACAGTACGTGCATATTTTCTCAGTAACCCTTCTGGACCATGTTCTTTGTCTCCATACAGTCCTCAAAACTCTCTGGAGAATGAAACCTGCTCGGAGAAAGAGAACATCCCCAGAGGTTTGAACAGAGTCAACGCAGCAGGTACAGCATGTGCATGCACCCTTACTGTACACACACACACACACTTTGACAGCATAGCTTCACATTTGCAAGGAGTGGACTTTTAATGGACTGATGCACTACAGTAGGTCATCAGGAACATGATAGCGCTGTCATCACTTTGGGTTTAATGAAGAGCACATAATGCATGGCAAAAGTGATTGATTTGCATCGGACCACACTTCCTTCTAGTCAGCTGTACGAGCAGCTTGACTGCATAAATAGGCCCGCCATGTATGTTTGTGGCAGATTTTGGACCGTAATAACGCCTCTGTGCTGCGCCTCCTCTACTTGTTATATTCGCATTGAAATTCTAGACTGTGCTTTTTGTTTTGTTTTGCTTTTTCCTCATGTCTTATTCACCTTAAAAAAAAAAAACCCTCCAAAACTAACAGAATAATGGATAAATCGCAGCGACAGAAATAATGGGTGGCACACACAAAACAATAACAGATATTAGTACGCACAGTGTGCCTCAGATCTCCATTTTGGGGACATTAAATGCAGCAATTAGGGTAGCACTTTTAAATATACAGCGGCTGCACTGGTGGAACTTCCTGCAATTAGAGGCATGGCACTCTGTGTGAACTCTCGAAGGTGTCAAAGCTCATATCTCCCCCCTCCACCTGATCAGAAAGGCCCTGTGCTGGTGCAAAGGAGGGGTGGAGGGTAAAGGAAAGGGACTGGGTGTGGGGTGAAGGGGGGGTGAAGGCTGAGGCAGGAGACTCAAGGCTGTTGGCATGTGTTGTTTTTCCACTACGTGATCTCTATACCGATGTGGTTGGCATTAATTTTTGATGAACCATCGGCACAGCATACTTCCCTCTCGCCCTCTCATCCCTTCTCGCCTCATCCCATTCTCTCCCTCTCTGTCTTTCTCTCTCTCTGTTACAGGCTTTTCACCCACATATGTAAACTTGCTTTCTTATATTCTGCACATCTTTGCTTTGGAGCATCTGTCTCGCCTTCTGGAACCTCTGTATCTTTGTCACAGTAGCTGAGAAGGGTTGAGGGATTTGGGATGAACTTCTTCTCTTTTCTAGTCCCGCATTTGCTTGTGGAAGCTCAGCAGAGATTTCCATTTTAATCAGCCCTAATATACTGTATATAGACTGTCAAACAAGAACTGCTGAGGTTTCATTGTTTCAAATCTGTTTGCATTTAGCTGCACATCATTTCTGAAACAAACCATTAAAGTCTACATTTGCACAACATAGTTCAAAAGCATTCATTATTCTTTAAAATGTAAAGTGATGCTACACAGTTTTACGCAGCTTTATCCGCCAGTGAGAAGGGACTATTAAAAGGGATGAGGCTTAAATTATGATCTAAATATTAAAATAATGAGGATTGAAATAGCTAAGAAATGGATATACCCCATGACTGGTTAAAACCAAAATGCTATATATAAAAGATGTCATAGTTGGTCTAGCGATCACCGTATGGCAAAAAGGTAGAGCTCGGGAGGTATCAGCCAATCCCAGTGCTTGCCAGCTTACACTCAGTACTGTGCGAAAGTCTTGCACCACCACTCATTTCTTTATTTTTGCTTCCAAGGAGTCAGACCTTCTTGTAACCTTTTCAGGTGCTCTTGAGTAATAGTTCTCCAGGCTTTCCGAAGGTCTTTCAAAATTTTCCTTTGGACATTGGCTCCTTCTCATTTATTTTCAGTCCAGTTTTGAAGCTGACCATTTTCTGAGCAAGGCTTTATTTTTGGTTTTTGGTTTTTTTTAAAGCTGACCTATGAATCATTCAAGCATAAAAAGGCATCTAATTCCAAAGATGAACCAGTGTTGTGTCTACACATAACAGAGAACTTATAAAAGAACCAATTTTAAATTGTATCTTTAGGCACTTTGTTACTGGCAGCCTGTCTTAATAAACACAGAATCTGTTCCCATTTCTTTAGTTGAATCTACAAAAAGAAAAGAAAAGAAAGGAAAGTTTGACAGGCATAAAATAATATGTTTGCACCAACAAGGTGATTCCCAAAGAGCTGTTAGCCCAAAGCTCGGCATGTATCTCTGTGTTTGTGTGTATCCTTAAAAAATTGAGAAAACGGGCCAAGTGAAGGATAAAAGAAGAAATGCAGGCCTAAGAACTGTCTACAGCAGTCCTTAAAAAAATAGAAAAAAAATCCAGCAAAGCCCTGACAGAGGACCTGAGTTGAATCACACTGCCAATGCAGTAAAAGCACATCTGCGTAGAAGAACAATGGAACGGAAGCAGTCGTGGATTGGCCTCCCCCAAAGCCCAGACCCCAATATTATTGTAACAGCGTGCGATCAACATTCAAAGACAGTTTCTGGTGTCCTTCGAGAAGCTTGGAAAACTTTTCCTGAAGACTTCTTAAATAAAGTTTTAACATTTTTAACATGCAAACATGGAATAAGCAGACATACAGCCACTAAAACAGTCTCAAATTTTTCTCATTTTGTAACTTTCGATTGTATCACACTAAAGTGCGGTGTACTGAGCGGTCATACAGTGAGGTTTGTCACGTTATCAGTGCTTTAATGACTTTTGTCTGTGTTGGCTTGAGCATTGCTAGTTAATTAAAGACCATTTAAAGCACTGTCCATATGATGGAGACTTTTTCTCCCTATGACCTATAGATTTAAGAATGCTGTGTTTTCATAACACAACACACGGAGAAAAGATGAAGACAAATTGGTTTCTGTTTGTTTTGGTGATTTAGAATGAATTTATTAATTTCACCCATGCTGTTTGTCTGAAGCAAATACGATACAGTCCAAGTCAAAGTGGATGAAGCGTGTGTCTTCGCTTGTTATTATTGGAGACATTTTGTATTTCTGTCTGAATATTTCCTGTTGGCAGAGGGGGGGTGGCATAGATGTTGCTGGCCAGTGGTGTTTTTGACTGATTTAATGGAGCTATCCTACATTTACCAGGGGAATTTTGAAATGTTTAATGCCAGTAAATTTATCTGAGGCACAGTGTAAGAAGCAATAATCTTCACTTGGGGAATTATTTTCCTGCCATTGCTTTCAGAGCTAGCAATAGTAGTAGTCTTGAGATAGTTTTAAATATATCCAGTAGCTGGCACAGAAACACATTCCTTACAAATAGCATTGTTACAGGCTTCTCGCGGCTTTTTGGTCCAGGGATCAGCAGGCCAAGCAGTGCTTTACAGGAGTGTAGCAAGCAGACTGAGGGATATAAAGAGCAACACATACATTTAACTTTTCTATTAAAGTGTGAAACGGGGGATTTATAGAAAAGGACAGGCGGATTTATCCTTTCCGTGCTTGTAAATGCTGAGCATGCAATTACCCCTATAATAGAGGCGTTGTGTCCAAATTGGAGCCATTAAAGTGATTTAACAGTGCGTGGATTGGCCCTGGCATTTGCTAGGATGTGTACACACGGGGTGTAGTGGAATGGGTGTTTAATCACAGCGTTTTAGTGCTCAGTAATAGCAGAGCAGCCCATGTAGAACACTGACGTGCCACAAAGTATAGCTTACTCATTAGGTACTGTAGTTTGGGTGTTTTTGATTTTTAGTTGGGAAATATTGGTTTGCTTTACTGATTGGCCTTGTTACTAAAGCAGAACGCGTGCAACAACCAGACTGCCTTCTTTATGATGTCATGCCCACAAACAACTGATGTTTAATGTGCAGTGCAACACATTTTCAGAATAAAGTTCAAATTATTGCTCCGCTATCATTGCATACAGTAATTTAGCTTGTCTGGATCGTATGTTACCTGCTGAATATTTGCAAGAGTTTTCAATGCAATTAATAAATCCCTTATGTGACGGTTGCAACGATTTTTGAGCAGCGCTCAAGTCCGAAAGCAGTTTCTGTAATTGTCTGTGTACACCTCCGCACTGGATTTGAAACGAAGCAGTCAAGATGTGATTTAAAGTGTGGAGCTTTCATTTAATTTCAAGGGTTTTAATGTTGCGTTAACAATTCAGAAATTACAGCCATTTTTTTTTCCTCATATTCCTCATATTTTCACAGGATCAAAGGTAATTGGGGAAAAATATAGCTGTAAATATGAAGGTTGTTTTTTAATACTTGGTTGTAAAATCCTTGACTGCTTCAAGTCCAGAACCAGTGGACCTCACCTGTTGCTGAGTTTCCTCCCTTTGGATGGTCTGCCAGGTCTTTACCTCCTCCAACTTTGCAGCATTTGACTGAATCTAAGCCAAAACTTAAAAAAAAAAGAATCTATGCACTTCATATTTCATCTCCATCATCAACATTAATTAGTGACCTGGGTGCTTTTGCACATGCCGAAAACCTCTTCCACCGTGACACATGATGTGGTGTGTTTTGGATACTGAGCCCCTTCTATCCCCTTCCATACTTCCCATCTACTGTGCTAAAATGCAGAGGCAAAATTAGGAAATTTATGTTGCTGTCTTATGACCCAACTGTGCACAGTAAATGACCACTGAAACATAATTATTGCATTAAATTTTATGGTGCATCTTAAAAAACTAAATATGAAAACAAGCACTCGCTCACTGAATACACGCTCACTGGACACTTTATTCGGTACACCTGGCCAGTACTGGGTTGCATCCACTTTTTGCTTTCAGAATGACTTTATTCGTTGGTGGCAGAGATTCAACAAGGTGCTGGAATCATTCCTCAGAGATTTCCGTCCTCACTGCTTTGTCAGCTGAATCCATGATGCAGCTGTTCTACCTCATCCCGAAGGTGCTCTACTAGATTGCGATCTGGTGACTGTGGAGTCTATTTGAGTGCAGTGAAATTATTGTCGTGTTCAAGAATCCACTTTGAGATGATTTGAACTTGTGACATGATGGTACACTGTGGTCATAAAGGCATGAAAATGGACAGCGACAGTACTCGGATAGGCTGCCCAGTTGGTACTAAGGGGCCCAAAGTGTGCCAAGAAACTATCCCCCACACTATTACTCAGTTTCCTGTTCTTAGCTGACAGGAGTGGCACCCAACACTCCTCTGACCTCTGACATTAACAAGGCATTTTCACCCAGACACCTGCTGCTGACTGGATATTTTCTCTTTTTTTTTTTTTGGAGTGTTCTCTCTAAGCCCTAGAGATGGTTGTGTGGGAAAATTCCACTATATCAGCAGTTTCTGAAATATTCAGACCAGCCTATGTTCAGAGTCACCTAAATCACCTTTCACCAACTTCAGCAGATCATCTTGAGTATGACTATACTGTATGCCGAAATGCATTGAGTTGTTGCCATGTGATTGGCTGATTAGATGAACAATTGTGCATCTAATAAAGTGACTAGGGGGTGCAGTTCATAATTTTTTGATGGGCAAGCCAAACATGTTTTGTTTTTTGTACATTAATTACAAATTGATTTTTTTATTTTATTTTTTATTTTTTTTTATAGGGGTTTGGCAGTTGCAAATAGGCATCGTTGCAAATCCATCCATTCTCCATTTCATTTACCACTTATCCAATAACCTCCAGTTAGGTCCATAACTATTTGGATGGTGATAAAATGTATGTAATTTTCCCCACTGTACACCACCAAATGCTGCAAAACCTACAGCTTTAATTAAAGAAGTTTATTGAAAGTAATGCATTAACTGTTCAGGAATTGCAGCCACTCTTATGCAAGCAGTTTTATTGCCAAGTGAAGCATGTTCTCTCATCATTCCATTATAAATTAAGAAGATAACAGATCTGGAGTTGATTTTGCATTTGCGTTTATTGATGATGAGACTGCTGATAGAAGTAGCAGGATGGATTCTGAAGTGGACAGGGCTATGCTCTCTGCTCAGATTCAGCCAAATGCTGCAAAACTGTTTGGATGACGCTTTGCATGCAAAGTGTAAGAGCGACCCAAGAGTTTCTCAAAGCAAAGAAATGGGATATTCTTCAATGGCCAAGTCAGTCACTTGATCTAAACACAATAGAGCGTGTTTTTCTGTTACTGTAGACATAACTGAAGGCAGAGAGACCCACAATCAGCAACTGAAGGTGGCTGCAGCAAAGGTCTGGAAAAGCATCTCAGGGGAGGAAACGCTGCATTTGGTGATGTTCATGGGTTCTAGACTTCAGGTGGATGCTGACGGCAAAGATTCTCACCCAAGTATTTAAACAGTCTTTATATTTAAGGATTGCTCTTCAATCACATCTAGACCGACTGATTTAAAATCTTCAGTGGTGGTGTACAGGGGGGGAAATTACAAAGATTGCTGCATTGTTATAGTACTTATGAACCTGTATAAAGAAAATGTGCAATATTTATCTGTGTTAACCATGTGTGTCTGAACTGGATTTAATCAGCAATGAAAAATATGTGCATTTCTTTTTTTCCCTTCTGTTAAATTTTGCGCGGAATCCCTAGGTAGAACATAAACTATCCTGTTTTTTTTTTCTTTATTCCATTCTTCAACCTTTCAACTATTGTGGATGGCATTTAATACATCTCTGCGGCCTCAAAGACATTTCCTGGAAGAAAGGAATTCTTCCGAATGAATACGAACCAGCATTCTCAATATTTTGCCTGCACGCTTTGAAATGCAGGAAACCGTTTTGCTCTCCCCTTCACAGCTTCTTCTCCCTCCCTCTCCCCCTTCTCCACCTCTTTTTGCCCCACTCTTTGCTCCGTGTGCGTTGGAGTGGAGCCCCCTGTACAGGCATGGCATCCTGGGGAGAGCTAGTAAAGCATTTATTACAGCCTTTGCAGTTCTGTGTTATACTGGCAAGCTCAGAGCCACTCATGCTTGGCCTTTAACTTCCCTCTGAAGTTCAGCCATTCATGAAAAGAGGGGGCTCTGGCCCACTAATTTATTCCTGATTTAATATTGTATCTGAAATAGTGATAGATACAGTGTAGATGAGGGGGAAAAAAAAGAATGGGTGGAATAAAATTGTGTACAAAAATGTAAATGGAATCATTTGAGAGTCCCCCCCCCCCCCTCAATCGTTTTTTTCCCCCACTAGTAGTTTGCTGATTAAATATCACGTGGTGACACTGGCAATGCCCAGCAGAGCTTTTGAACCTAGGCTCTGTGAAGAATCGTTTTCGAGGCTTTGTGCGAGGGCTGTCTACCATAACTTCCTCTTAAGTAACAATATAGGGATGAGTGAACAGGAAGCAAGACTACTTTTTTCACCACTACATTCATTTAGTCGCCAACCGCCCCGATATTAACTTTGTTGGGCACGGGGCGTAAGTGGAAAATCTCTCTCTATAAATAAGGAAAAAGAGCGAGGCGAATTAGCCCAACTCTCCATCTTTAATTTTTTTCCTCCCGTTTTTTTTTTTTTTTTTTTTTCCTCCCTTGAAAGATCTCCCCCCTTTTCTCATCACTCCTCTTTAATCGCAACCTCATTGGCGGGTCGCACTCTTTTTAGGTCAGGGACTTTTTTGTGTGTTTGGTGACATTTCTGTGGTATTTAATTGGCGTATTCACCATATGGAGGGGGACAATGGGAAGGACATCAGGCACACCCTGATTTTGGATTTCTCTCTTCTCTTCCGCCTCTTCTTTCTTTTGGGTGTGTTTGTCCGTTGTGTGCATCCTGGTCGAAGGAGAGACCCTCCTCCACAGAGCTTGCAAGAGGAACCAAGTGGAAACGGTGCATCAGATTCTGGCGCTTCCTGGCACAGACATCAATGTTAAAGGTAAGACTTTTCCCGCTTTCCCTTTTTTTTTTTTTTCTATAACCTCTGTCTCACTGTCATCTCACTTCACTCCCACTGTTTGCTCTGGGGTTTTGGAGAGCGATTAACACTGGAGGGGGGGAAAAAAACGGGAGAGAGAAGGAATAGGAGCGTGTGCGCGTCATCATGATTGCGTTTAACCTTTAGCTAAAATTTAAAGGGTGTGTCTAGTAAGAGCAGGATGGGTTTGGAGTCTCAGATTTATAGATTTATGGCCACTTTGCTAAGTGAATCGAATCCCTTTTGATATTTCAGAGTGACTTTCTTTAGTCCCTTTAGGTCAAATATAATGACTTGCCCTCCTTTTATGGAAATGTGCCGTTTTCAAAGGTTTCTCTGATTTTGTAATCACCCCTTAATAGTAGACTAAATTGACTTGCATCCTGGTGGGGGGGCGTAAGTCCAAAATGTGATCAAGTAGAACTACGGGCAAAATGGTAAAATAACTGCTGCCACATTACAGTTTTATTCAAAAAAGAGGCCTGATGCTAATTGAGTCAGAGCATGTTAGGTTTTCAGAGCAAACAGATTAAACAGATTCTTTTTGTTGTTCCTTAGAATGCATCTATATTTCTGTTGTTGTTTTTTTCTTTCATGTAATATTAGATGCAAAACATGAAAAGATGCTGAAACTATTTTAATGTTTTTTGGAAAACATTGATTCTTTTTTTGTATCCTTTATTTGCATAGTTATCTTTGACATGTACCTCAACAATGATTAGTAATGTATTCATTGCACTAAAAAAATATTGTTAAACTAACGGCACCATCAGTTAACTCATGTTAGTCTTCTTTGGCTGTGGGAATACATAAAAGTCCAGAGTAGCATTTGTTTTCTGAAAAGTATGGAGCACTTTGTTCCTCCAAATATCTGCTGCTAGTTTATTTGTGAAAACTTAGTCATGAGGGAGTGAGTTAGCCCTTCTCACCACAGTCTTTAATCTTTTATTGGGACATAAAGTTTGACGTGACTCAGTTTTTCAGTGTGAGCTGTTGGACATATAATTATTTGATCCCCTGCTGAATTTGTAAGTTTGCTCACTTACAAAGAAACGAACAGTTTCTAATTTTTATTCATTTTTATTTTATTTTAACCAAAACCAACCAAAAAAATCCTGAAAAAAAAAAAACCCACATTACATAAAAGTTATAAATGGATTTGCATGTCATCGAGTGAAATAAGTATTTGCTCCCCAAGAAAAACGTGACTTAGTACTTGGTGGAGAAACCCTTGTTGGCGAGGGTTCCTTCAGGTTTCTTGGCTGCCGCTTGACAACTTGAAGCTTCAGTTCCTCTCCACAGATTTTCTGGTGGACTGAGGTGTGGAGACTAGCTTGGCCTCTCCATGACTTTGATGTGCTTCTTCTTTAGCCACTCTTTTGTTCCCTTGGTGGCATGCTTTGGGTCATTGTCATGCCAGCAGACCCATCCATGACCCATCTTCAGTCTTCTGGCTGGAGGCTCTCATCCAAGATTTTACAGTGCATGGCCACATCCATTGGCCCCTCAACTCATCCTGTACACTTAGCAGAAAAACAGTCCCAAAGCATTAAGTTTTCCACCTCAGTGCTTGACTGTGGGGATGGTGTTCTTTGGATCATACACAAGGTTTCTCTTCCCTGAAATACGGCGAGTTGATGCCAGAGAGCTTGATTTTGGTTTCATCTGATCACAGCACTTTTCCCCAAGCCTTCTCTGAATCATTTAGATGTTCACTGGCAAACTTAAGACGGGCCTGTACATGTGCCTTCTTGAGCAGGGGGACCTTGCACTCAGTGACATGCAAATCAATTTTATGTAATGTGTTTTTTGGTTGATTTTATATTACTGTAACTTTTGTGTTGTGAGCATTTGTACAGCTGAACTGCTTCGTCCGCACTGCTTTGTATTTACACTTCTAAAATGTTAGTTATTGGTGTGTCGGGTATACTGCATGCATACTACCATTATATGTAGATGCAGAGCTGATTTCACTTCCTGTTACTTAACCACATTTTACAGAAATTAATAGATTGTTAATTTAGCTTCTCACAGAGACTGTATCAATAATATGTAGCGCCCCTTGCAAGCAATAGCTAGACAGCAGAAATTTACATGTACAGGCAACAGGTGGATGAAGGTGGCTGTTGCTAAAAATCCATGCTTGGAAACATAATGCCACATGCCTTATAGTTGACCTGAATTAAAATTTAGGACTACAGCACCATTTGGAACCCCAGCAAGTACGTCACAGGGTGTTTGGTAGTTAAATTTTCTGGTGAGGTGTAAACAGGCCGGATATTCTGAACTGGGATTAACAGTTTTTCTCCATTTCATTTGGCTTTCCTTTTGAGTCAGCATTGTTTGTGCATCTGTTTCTGGTTTGTTGATTACATAGACCATGCAGGCTGGACACCCCTGCATGAAGCATGCAACCATGGCAGCACTGAGTGTGTGGAAGCTTTGCTGCATCACCACCCTGCCCCTGTGCTTAATAATCAGGTGGATGGAGTGAGTCCACTGCACGATGCCCTGCTAAACGGACACATGGACATTGCCAAAATGCTACTGGAACACGCAGGTGAGTAAACTGTAGAAGTACACACAGAGACGCACTGCTTCAGACTGTAAGCTGATGACAAAAAGTACTCATTCTGTTAGCTGGAATTTATCTTTATAATAACTTCCCTGTGGTCTACATGTCTCC
>JAVDPK010000671.1:527141-543913 GCA_034780415.1 Cichlasoma orientale
AGAGGCCATATTTGCAGGCGCCACCGCTCACAGATTCTCTTTACAGTACTTCATTAGCGGTTCCCACTCACCCCCCCCCCCCAGTAGCTCCCTGTTCTCTGATGAGCTCACTCACAGCAGCACATAAAAGGAACGAAAAGCAGACCCTTCATCAGGTCACTAACCCTTACACAAACACAAAGTGACCCGCCAGTCACAGAGTTAAGACAGAGTGTCAGCTGATGTTACTGCAGAAGTGAGCTGAAAGCCTCAGATGGCACTGAGGGCCACTGGGAAAACAGCTGTTCATTTAAACTGTTTTTGTTTTTTGGGAGGTTTCTTTTGGGTCTCAGTGCCACAGCGCCTGTGCAGTGTACAGTATATGTATTTGTGTGTGCGCGTTTGCGTGTGTACTATTTAGATCGGTTGCTGTGTCCCGCCGTTGACCCGTGTCGTGTCTCTTCCGCCTTATTTGATAATGATGCTCCAGTCGAAGGTAGCTTGGCTGCATGTCAGTTTTATCTGTGTTGCGATGTTATCGCCGATGCTGCGGCTGGCTGTTTACATTACACTCATTAACCCCAAAGTCTCAGACCAATCTGCCACTTCAAAATATTTAAAATAGGATCTTTTCCACTGCACTGTAGCTCTCCATGTTTATAATGTTCTCTGCTAGATTTTACTTTAGCATGTTCACATGCAGACTTGTAAGAAAAGTGCACCCCGTCCACTTTAAATTCCTCTTTGAAGAGTATTGATAAATGTTTTGTCTTGTCAGAGCAAATTTAAGCTGCCTTTTCAGAATACAGTAAATTCTGCTTCACAACTTAAAAAAAAAAAAAAATCCCTTATTGGAGAGCATCAAAAGTATTTCGCAGCTTGCTGCAGAGTGATTATTCTTGCTGCAGTGTTTGCATCTATGCAAATAGTGTTTTTACGAGCAGTAATGTAACTTTGGAAGTGCAACTCTAGGTTCATGTAGCAGCTTTAATAGTGTGATTTGATCATGTACACCTCTGTCCCCTCCTAGGATCTGTTCTTCTCCAGCAGACTGATGGCGACGGTCGGCTCCCGCTGGATCTAATTTCTGAACCAAGTCAGAGGGAAGAGCTTCTCCACAGCGCACAGGTTGGAGACACAAAGTGTTTGAGAAACAAAGGGACTGAGGTCTTAAACCTTCCCCTCTTGGAGGCTGGATCCTCTCTCCTGTCCTTACTCATTTTCTCCTACCATCGGGAGAGGGGCCTTCCTTGCCACACGCCAACCAGTGACAGGCACCACAGCCTGGGCTACCGGCTGGCCAGGGCACTGGAGATGCACTCCTTCCAGAAAGTGACTCAGGGCTGGACGGACCAGCGCGCAGTGAGGCTGGTGGAAGATGTAGAGACATTGTGGGAGCTCAGCAAAGGGAAGTACCAGGGGCAGGTGTCTCAGGGTGTAACAGAGTGCAAAGGAGAAAACACACAGTTCCTGATGAAGATACTGGAGGATCTTAAGTCACGAGGAGAAGCGCTAGTAACTGATTTGTGATCAATTAAGGTTAAAGGATCCATTTACACCACACTGAAACAGACTTAAATGCACTAAATTCACCAGGAGCCTTAAAATATCTACACAGGCAAAAAAAAAAAAAAAGCTTCCTGTGGATATCTGCCTCTGAAGCAAGCCTGTGACTGTTAAGTTCGATGTTCTTTATTTCTAGAGTGCTAAGATTTTATACCTACTTGATGGCTTGGGTTGTTTACATTGTACACTATTTTGGTTTTAAAAGTTCTGTACTTTGCAAATATTTGTAGAATGTAAATTTATTTATTTTTAATGTTCCAAGTTGCATGTTTTTTTTATGACATCACTAACATTTCAGAGTAGACTGTTGCTACCTCATTTTTTTTCTATGCTATGTTCATTGGTGTGCAATTGATGTAACAGATTTTTAATTTTTTTCATGTTTATAAATAAACTGAAATATGCTAGTTGATTATTTTTCTACTTCATATGACAAAATCCTGATAGCAATATATTTAAAGTTTTTTGTGTGCGTTTCCCTCTTGTAAAGAACAAGTCAGCTGAAAGGTGCTCTGACAGATGGGGTTGTTTGTGTTGGCCACACAGAAAAAGGGGGGGGGGGAGGTTTTCCAGTAATTGTGATCTCAAATGGTCTCATGGATGTGCACTCTGGGTTTCAGCCATGCAGGCAACAGTGAAGAATGAGCAGTTTCACAAAGGTGAGCCGAGCAGTGGGGCTTAGGCCCATGCGTTGGTGTGGGTTGAGTGCTGCAAAGGCGATGAGCGGCGTGAGACTTCAAACCAAAACTGAGATAAATAGTCTGTACTTCATTCATTTCTACATGCACCTTAGAAATCAGCTTGTCATTGCAGAAAACAGCTGTTGTAATAAAACAGACACTCTGAAGATGATAAAAAATATTTTATTTCATTTGTTTTGGTTTTTTAAATGAGTAAAATACATCAGATGCATTCCATTACTCATATCAGAAATATATACCACATTTTCTTTTGCCCCTCCCAACCTTGACCCAACCCTGTCTTGGCTTCTAACAAGATTGCTGTCTGGAACTCTTATTGGTCAGAACTGGGCGCATGAAGATGATGTCACAGGCAGGCAACATTGCAGGCGGAAGAGACGGACCTTAGAAAATGAGGCAGGCATACACCTACTTTACAGTATCATCACCAGATCAATGACGGGCATACTGTATAAAATACAACCAGAAATTAATAAGTAATTAGCTATGTACAGTATTGTTTAAAAAATAAATAGTCTCATTTCAACTTGGTGCAAATAAAAGTGCTTTTTTTTTCTCTTTAAAACTGACGGTCTGATACATTCCTTTTATATAATTCATCTTCTCGGCATCATACAAAATAAAAACACTTTGGTTTGCTTCAAAATGGACCCCAAACTAAACAAAATAACAAAAAAAAAAAAAAGAGACAGTATTTGGATGCAATACCACACAACAGTCACCACAATTTGCTGTAAAATGACTACATATAGTAGTAGACGCATACATATCAGGTATTCAAGCAATCCCTTCAGGCATTATAAAAAGCCATCCCTCACAAGTCACAGAGTGGGTTTGCTGAGGAGGCTGTAATCAGTTAGCGACGCAGCTCTTGGGGGATAGTCTGTTATTGTCTTTCAAGTGGATTCCTTTAAAAAAAGAGGGGAAAAAAAGCAGTGGCCCTCTGGAGTGACAGATCTGAGCCTGTTGATATTTAAGCATGGAGATGGATGGGTAAGGAAGGAGGGAGAGTGTACAGACGAGGTGAGGGGATGACAAAATGGCAGAAGAGAGCAAGTTGCGGTGGGAAGCTGGTTTAGAGTATAAAGGCAGAGACACAGACAGACAAAGTGTGTGTGTGTGTGGGGGGGGTGGGGGGGGGACCAAAAGAAGTAGAGGCAGAGAGATGGAGGCAGGGATCAATAGGATGAGAGCAGACCTCCTCAAATGTAGCCTGTGCTGTGATCTTTCAAGAGATGCTCAGCGAGAAGCCCAGGAGACCATCCCTTCAGACAGGGTCGCAACCCCGCTCACTGACGAATGAGGGAACCGCAGAGAGCAAATGGAGGGAAGCATGATGGGAAGAAGGATCTGAAATAGCATAAAACGCACACATACACTCCTCCATCCCTGACATCTCAGGCCCAAGTCCCCTTGGAGCCTTGTCACACAATGACTTGCTGCTCATCTAGCATCTAAGCAAACTCTACACCAAGTAACAGCTGGCACTTTTGCTGCAACACACACACACACACACACACACATACATGCAGTGACTGAATCTAGGCATCAGTCTACAGCTGGAGGGGAGATACAACTGTAACACACACCGACACTAAGAAAAGCAACATGTCTTTGATTGCATAAATGCGTATACGCAAACACTCTTACATACACAGTTCACATATACAAGCCTCTGTCTCTGGAAAGACTGATCAAAGTTGAGCTCTGGGCACAGGAGGTGGGGCAGATGGAGAGGGCGGCCAGCCTGGGGCACAGCATCACAGAAAGCATGTTTGTATTTGTGTGTCAGTTTTTGTGTGTGTGCCTGCGAGGGGGGAGAATGCTCCTACTCGAATACAATGTTTTCGTCTGTCAGCATGTAGAGTACAGTAATGTGCGTTTGAGATCTCTTAGAGGAACTGCACATTTACGTGAGAGGAGGGTGTTTGTGTCCCTTTCACATGCGCATGTGAAGCGTGTGCGCATGTGTCCACGAACACTTTCGCATGTGGCCACCAAGGAAAACACATGGGGAGATGAGAGGAAAGGAGACCAGCCTTTCAAACAAGATTAGGGGTGTGGCTGCCTCAAGGCCCGATTGCCTGACGACACTCTGCATAAACTGGGTGACATCTATATTAACACCATGACAGCGAGCCCAGTCTGCTGTGCAGGCTGACAGAGAGCGAGGAGGTAACTCCCTGATAGAGGATTCTGACATGGTTTAAATGGGTCGAACAAGGCAACAGCTAGATTGTTTGCACGTTTGGTAGTGATAATGTATTGGGGTGTAACACCAGTTGTTTACTACAGACTCAGACTTAAAAAAAAAAAAAAAGAAGTTAATCTGGCCATTGTATTAAAGCACAAAACAAGCCTTCAGCCTGTTGATCCAGGTTTGTGTTTGTGTAAAAAGAGATATCTGGAGGCTACCGCCGTAATTGCTAATCAACTTGGCTGGCTGAGTTAAGTGGAGACAGTCCAAATTACTGCCAGTGAAAGTAACATTGCCACATTTGAGAGGGAGAGAAAACAAAACACACTTCAGTAGAAAAAACATTTACAAAATATAAACATATTACCAAAATCGTTCAATAACTTAAATATGAGCTTAAAAAAGAAAGAATGCAGTGTAAGGCTTCTATTTTGATAAACACCCCAAGTGTCGTTTCTGGAACAGCGAGAATAAATGTTAAACTAATTTTACTTATTGTGTGACACTTGTGGCGAGCTGTCAGAGTGATGGAGAGAAGCGGCGAGGAAAGTGGCTCACACGGCTGATCTAAAGGTCATTCCATCCATCCTTCCCACTTGCCTTTAAAAATCAAAAGCATTATGGTTATGGTAATAATTTAAGAGGTTTCTTGTACTCGTCCTGTTTCACACAAAAATGACACGTTTGGAAACGACTGTACACCGTGAGTAATTAAAGAGGAGGGGGGGAAAAAAAGTTTAAGAGAACTAAGCAGGAATTAAAAAAGAAAATGTTAAAGGATAGCTGAGCCAAGCTGCTCCAGAGGACTCGTCCTCTGTTCCTCAGTGTCCAGTAATAGACCGAGTGAGGAAAAGTGGAGAAGAGAGGAGTTGGTGGGCGGACGCAGTCATCTACCCGGGGTTGTTTTTCTTCCTTTTATTTGGACTGGGATTGGGATCCAATTTCAGCTCTCGGTACTGCACCTGTTAAAACACATAGAAACACGCACGCACACACACCACCCGGTCAGGTGGA
This sequence comes from Cichlasoma orientale, assembly GCA_034780415.1. Classification (NCBI taxonomy): domain Eukaryota; kingdom Metazoa; phylum Chordata; class Actinopteri; order Cichliformes; family Cichlidae; genus Cichlasoma; species Cichlasoma orientale. The sequence goes on from JAVDPK010000671.1 coordinate 532,599, forward strand.
AAGAGCAAAGGATGCTTGAATAGCACAGAAACCCTCCAGAGGCTCCAGTCCAGCTGTGTGGAACAGTGGCCTCAGGGAAGAGATTACACACTGATTACAGCACACACATACGCACAGATGCAGACGCTGTTCAAAGCTCCGAATACATGCTCGCTCGCAGATGCACACAAATACACACATACTTTCACAGATGTGCAACAGTGGCCTAGGGGAAGGGATCACACAAACAAACAAAGAACAGGGCAAGGGCTCATGGGAAAGCTTGGAGAGACAACAGAGTCATCTCAGTATAGCAAGATGGCGAGGAGTGAAAGGGCAGAAAGATGGGAATGAGACAGAATAGAGGAAAAAAAAATGCACCCTAACCCGTTCAGAACCAAGGTTGCGGTTACAGTTAACAGTATGACTACATTCCTGATCATATGTGGCTTGATACATACTGCTTATACATCAGAAGGATCACGCTAACCACTAAATTGGTGACACAATTTCATTTTATGTCTCGATCAAAAGGAGCCAATTAAAAATCGGGCAACTAATTCTCTGGCAAAATTTTGGCTGAGAGATTAATGATCTCACTAGTTTTTGGTTGTTTTTTTTTTTGTTGTTTTTTTTTACAGTTTTTGCACCATCCATGGGAAAAAATACAGTCTCTTCTCCGTGTTTCGCTCTATAATCAAGCTGCATGATCCACAGCCAGCCATGGAAGAGCAATCTGACACGGAGAACTTTCCTACTTCTCAGGAGTGAGTGGCTAGTACAGATGACATCTACCTGATGAGGCTCCTGCTTTCGGATGGGCTTTCCAGCCCTCCACTTATCTCATGTCAGGTGTTAACCGACATCTACTAATAACAAGACTAAGAAGTTAAAAGAAGCTTCTGCACATCTGCATTCACTGTGACCTTATTAAGCCAAAGCTAAAAGAAGCCGTTTTATATTTTGGGATATAAATTTATTTGCTTTCCTGCTGAGAGTTACATGAGAAGAGGGATGTGGCTGTCACATATGTCAGCTAAATAAGGAGCTGTAGCCAGCATCTGGTTATCTCAGCATAAAAACTGGGAGAAAGAGCTAGCCTGGCTCCGCGCAATGGTAATAAAATCCACGTAGTGCAGAAAAGAACAGACGAGATTTTACAGCTGGTTTTGCGTTGGATCATTTCTTGATCGGGAGCAGTGACCTCCCGGAGTCTTGTTGTCACCGTTTTACTTGTTTTTATGTAGAAATTAAGTCAACAAGATATAATGTCTTCATTGTGTGCTTTGGAGGAGCTGGCAGGCAGATTTCGTTACCTTTGGCTAGCTCTAAGCTGCTCCCATTGTTTTATATTAAACTAAGCTGTGCAAACCGTTACGTCTCCGTGCCAGTTAATTGACACATATGAGAATGATATCAATCTCCTCCCTTGCTTTTTCACAGCAAGGGAGTGAATAAATTGCTTTTCTAAAATGTCAAACAACTCCTCAATCCTATAAATTACCAGGGCATTATTTTTGCCTCACCGCTGCATCGCTAAACAACTTAAAACGGACATTTTAGTTGCGTATTACTTCACTTCCGTCACTTCACAAGATGCTTAGCATCATCACTCAGGGAGTGTCACAGTATTTCTCAGGAACAAGAATTGATTCACTCTTGACAGAATCCTTTCCAAAGATGGTGAGCCGATCCTGGAAACTGCTGTTACGTGGAAGTGATGGACAGTCAGACGCAACAGCATCACAGTGGCTGAGTATCAACAAACAGAGACTGTCATACTTTCAAATGTACACATCCGTGCATGTGCGCACAAATACAGTTGCTAGTCTAGACAAATTCAAGACAGCGACACGCACTAGGCCACTAAATCAGAATACTAATAGAAAAAAAAATAGACTTAACAGTCACAGCACCAAAGAGCCAGAATTGTCTGAGGATTCCCTCCTAAGTTGATGTACTATAGGCTACTCTGCCTGGCTGACTGACTGACACTCTCTCTGATTCTCCAGGAAGACAACAAACTGACATCAATATGGTTTCTCTGTTCTGTCTCGTGGTAGTTCTGTCTACTGTGGACAGGAACAGCGGCATCTTTCAGCACTGGCTGGGAACAAGCCTTTATCATCCATCTTTTACTGGTTCCCACTGTCGCCTCAATGAAGCCTTCCAGTCCTCTGCCTGCAAAGCACAAATCTGAGAAACAAAAGAGGTGTGTATGTGCGTCCACGTGTGTGCATGTGCTTCAAAATGCAGACACATGCATACACAAATGAATACCAGGGAAGAGAAAGTAGACACACACACCCACACCTCCCACATGAAAGGAACCTAGTCATCTTTTATCATTAAAATCTCATAAACACACACACGCGCGCACACACACACACGCGCACACAATGGGTTATTTCTCTTCCTCTGTCTCGCAGTGTTGTTCACTGCTGTCCCGTTAAGGTGCTTACAGAGTGGTTAGACCAGCATGTGTTGCTCTCTATGCCTCACTAAGCAGCCAGACTGCTCTGATTCAGATCTGGATACTCCTCACTGTCCACAAGGCAAGCTAACATCCTACTTGGCTAACATACAGCTGTACAAATACAACCTGTTTGTTGGACACAGTCAGGAAGAAGTAAGACTACTTGCTGAAAGGCAAGCCAGGTAGAGGAAAGAAGAATGATGAGTAGCGAGATAAAGAAGGGACAGAAACAGGCACAAAAAAAAAAAAGAACAAATCAACAAAGGGAGAAGGAGAAAAAAAACAATGCGAGGAAAGAAGAGACTGGGTGAGACGGGGATATCTGTGGATGCTCGGGTGATGACAGATATGTGGGTGGGGATCCTTTTATAGCCATGCCAACTAAAGCAGACAACAGAACAAAAACCCAGGGGACAGAGAGGGGTCTGTATGGCCCTGTGTGTGTCTGTGTGTTTATGCAGTGGTAGTTCTGTTAGGGGACCATGACAGTACTGGCTGAGTGCCCACATTGACTGCAATCAATGACAGTGGTGCATCTGTGGAAGAACAAGTGGGTGAATTGCTGAATTCACTTGTGAGCAAAGGAATAACCGCATCTATTGTACACTTCATCAAATAAGTGAAAGCAAATTAAAAAGATCCAACTTTAATAAAACGTTTCTCTATACGTGGCTCATTCGCATCTTTTGCTGTTAGTTTTAAACAAGCCAGTATGAATCCAAAAGTAGGACAGGTATTGTGCGTGATCACTGAATGGCTGTGGTCCCATCATATGGCCAAACGCCTACAGGAGCAAAGAAGATACGCGGCAATTTAATTCTGCGGGTTGACATTCCTGTCCAAACAATTCCTGTTTGTGAGTGAATGCAAACAAAGAAAAGTTTGGTTGTCAGTAGAAAGTAAGGTTTTGTTTCTCATGAAGAGTAGCGAAGGGGATCAACAAAAAGAAATAGCACAAAAAAAAAAACAAAAAAAAATAATATTTCAATCAAACAAGAGTTTTCGCTGTGAAGAGCTGCCAGCCGGGAGAAATGGGGCTCATGCGTCACAGGTTCAATTCCAACTCACGGGTGACAGGCCCGCCTGATGTTACACCCTTGGCTCCCCGCTCACCTCACCTAATAGCGCACACGCAAGCACCCACACAGGCGCCAGAACCAGCGCAGGCAACAAGAGCTAGTTAAAGTATAAAAAAAAAAAAAAAAGAAGAAGAAAAGGCAGAGGCGGCGAGGAGAAAGTGGGACGTTAGTAAAATAAAATGAACCAAAATTGGGGGGGAAGTCAAAAGTGAGGTAATGCAGCAAGCACATAAGCAATTTGGTACACGAGCGGGGAGCTTAAAGGGAACATCGACAAGAGAAGCGGTGGGTAAAGACCCAGCACTGCTCAAAGGCTGCTCCACCCTCGCTCCTCTCCTTTCCCAAATGTTGACAGTACAAGTGCAAAACAGGCTTTGAAGTGTGCTCTACTGAAGGGGAGCGTGTACCATGCATAGTGCTTCGTTTAACGGTGTTACCCACAAAGCATCCCAGGACCTGCTCTTCTCTCACTGTCTCTCATGTTCTCTCACCCGCTCTCACACTGAACCTTTGACAGTGTTTTGACGGTGTCAGTGTGGGCAGACAGACAAGGCGAAACCAAGGTGGCTGACAGTAAGTAAAATAAATGAAAATTAAAAAAAAAAAAAAAAAAAAAAAAGGTGAAAAGGCGAGTAAATAAATTGATTCCAAAAAGCTAAGCCAGCTAGATTTTTAACGATACTGTGCCATTCTTCTTTTCAGTCCTTTTTTTTTTGCACAAGGCACAAAACTCACTGGGTTTCATCTCGTGTGACACCTAAACGAGCATAAGGGTTATTAAATGTTTCCAGGGAAGCACTGCTGTGTACAGTTCAGACATCTGCAGATTGGAGGATTCAGCATTCGTGTTTGTGATGTAAAAAAAAGAAAAAGAAAAGAAAAAGAAAAGTAAAAGTTTTGCCTGTTAGCTGCTGTGACAAGACACAGACTGAATAGTGACTAATTGCCCTCTTGCAGTGAAATGTTTAAACCTGTTACAAAAGTGGGAAGGGCACAGCGAAGGAGAGAGAGAGAGAGAGAGAGAGAGAGAGAGAGGGAGAGACCTATAGTAGATGTGAGTGATGGCATCTGGCACCGTTTCAGCCTTTAACTATCCTGCCTTTGTCCCCTGCATGTCCGATGAGGTTTCATCCCCAACATAAATGTTGTCTAAAAATATTAACCCGACTCCCTGCTGTTCATTAGGCGCTAAATTGGAATTCATGCCTGTTTTTGTATTGGGGATTTGATCCAGCTCCTTTACACCGATCATAAAGGGCCACTTGGCATGCTAATTGCCTTGCCCCTATTTATGCACTCCCTAGCTCAAACGGCTAATGGTGTCGTAAAACATACTCGTGCACTGACACCTCCCAAACGCCAGAGAGGGAATACTTAGCACTATTAAGGTGCTGAGTATGGCCTCGTTTAAGAGGGCATGAAGGATTCCTTGCTAGTGTCCATTATCACTAGTAAAAGATCCAAACCGGATACAAGAAACTGTAATCCAAAGAGGGACAGTGACTCCTTAACACACGCGTGCACCAAACATCATGCCAGCCTTTAACATGGGTGCTCGCAGAGAGAGATAATGATTTAAGTAAACTGTTGAAGTGGTAAAAAGAAACGGCAGCTCCCATGCTCCACTGGTGATTTAACTTTTATAGGGTGTCTGGTGGTGCTGTTAGGGGCCCGGTGTCAGTATTTTGAGAGGCTTCCTTTGCTAAGGCACCTTCCGTTAACTGTACGAATGATGACAAACAAATGTGACTGCAAAGTCATTTTCATGACATGTACGCTACGAAGAAAAATAAAAAAAAATAGGGAACACTGTGAGAGTGCAGAAGATATACCACAGTTGCTGCCGTGCTGTATTGTATAGCTGCAGTATATAAACTGTGGGCCAGTGTGGCTGCCCTTTGTATATAAAGTCATTAGAACCTCATCAGTTCTGGCAGCACTGAAGCACCTTCAAATGATGCGGAACAGTACACTGAAATACCCCAACCCACCTAACATGCACAACTGCTGGGAAAGTGTGTGTGTGTGCGCGTGTATGTGTGTGTGTAGGGGGGTCACACTGGGGCCTTGAAATAGTACTTCATTAGTCATCCAGGGTGTCAGGCATAGAGGGCCCCTGCATCAGTACTACTGGGTGCCATAGACACGTGCCCGTGAGGGGACACTCCATTTAGACCCCAGCACCTCTGTGCATCATCTGAAAGCCTCAAGGGCTCAATCCCCACTGACGTCTTTGACCCAGCGAGATGGGGGGGCAGGCAATGAGGTGAACCCACCACCGGAGGCGGTGACCGGATGCACTGCAGAGCAGAACGTTCTGGCCTGTTTTTAGCTAACGACTGCAGAGCAGGGTGTCGTCTCAGAAAACTAACTTTTCTGTGATTATCACAGGCTTAACTAGCATAATTTCACTGACCTCTTCCTTATTTGTACAAATAAATATGCACACATAAAAATGCACTGCCCTAATGGGCACATATAACAATCAATCAGTTCTTCATTCCTCCTCATGCTTTTCTATTTTCGTCTTCATCTTTTCTCTATTTTTACCCCTCTCACCCCTTCATTCACCTTCATTGCTCTCAGTGCCTCCAAACTCTCAGTGAAACCTGGCAACAATTACCATTCCAACAGCTGCAGCAATAACCATTACAGTAGCACTTACAGTATTACTTATACAGTAGGCACAACTCCAGCGGAATGGGCACCAGACCAGAGCAGTATGTCTGCCCCCTCTTTCCCTAGCCAGCAGGCCCTCATTAGGGGCCTTGTAAAGGCCTCATACCTGCCGGGCTAGGGCCCCTTCACCCCCTCAACTCCTCCAGGCTCCAGGTGTGTAAGGTGGCTGCACTTCACCAGAGGGGACAGCTTGGGCTCATTTAAGTCGATGGCTACTTGCCCTGTGCCTGCTGCTACAGCAGGCCCCTGCAAACTACAAAACTGTAAAGCTGCACAGGGGCAGAAAGGGGAAGCGTACGGGGGGCTGGCAGGGGTGTGTAGGGGAGCAAGGATTATGACCCTGTAAAGATGAAAGAAGTTGTGGGCAACACGCGATCAAAGAGGAAGTGTGTCAGCAATGATATGGCAGGGAATTGGTCGTATCAGAGGCCCCAGGTCGTTCAGTCTCAGCTTCCATCTGTGTGTGTTTGTGTGTGTACTGAGCTCAGCTCAGCAGGGCCTAACAGCCACAATGGAAACCATTGGTGCTGGATAACACAACAACTTTCACAAGCTGCCGCTTAATTGCGGTTTAAACTGCGCTTTGTCCTGGGCAGCACAGCATGTTACCGTTAACATACACACACACACACACACACACACACACACCTATATTTTACCTGAGAAAGCATCTGTAGTCTCCAGCCACAAAGTTAATCTGATCTCACGGTTAATGTAGAAACAAAACCGCATGGGGCTGGTTAACTCTTGGTTTACACTCTGTTTCAATTACTAGCAAAGCTGTGAGACAACATCTAACTGTAATTGTGTGTGAGTGTATGTGTATGGAGTCAATCAACCTAGTTATATGCTGGGCACTAAACTCACTTAACCTTGTTATCTTACTACACGGCTCCAGCCATGTATGTGGAAATTGAATTAGACTTGGAAGCTTTTAATAGGAAAACACAGAAACAGCTTTGAAATAATTAGATTAGATGTCTGTATGGCTAAAACAATGAAAAGTCAGTTCAGCCTACATAAAAGCACAACAGTGAAGAGGCAGAGACCGAGAGGAAGGAAAGGAAAGAAAACTGAGACCGAGGAGACAACAAAAGGAGCCCCTAACCCTTGGCCATGCCCGGAACTGACAAATGATGATAGTGATGTCAAAAAGATATAAAAAATGAAAAATATAAAATTTCACCCACCACTTGTACATCTGACGGCACTCTGGACAGAAAGTCTAGCAGCTCATTGTTATCAATGGTGTACGGGTCTCGCAGCTTCTTGGTAAATTTATTCACCCCTGTAGAGAGAAAAGTGGGGGCAGAAGGGTAAAAACTGGGAAAGAAAGACGGACGCATCTTTATGGCTGTTGCATTCTCTGAAACTCTGTGTTCCTTTTCCCCCAAAATACAATAAACACACACACAAAAAACCCCACACGGACTTATTGAGATACTGTATTTGAATGTTCTCATATACTATACAATGTAATGAACAATACGACATTAGCTCACCCCAGGCCAGCACAATGTATCGGAGAGGGATGAAATAGAGGATGATGGTGGCCACTCCAAGAGCCACAATAGCTAACCAGCTTAGGAAAGGCACAGTCCAGTTAAATGTGCTGCAAAGAGAGGAAAAGGGCGATGCTCAGTCCAGTTAAACATGCTGTGAAACACTGTAGGGAGGAATCAGGAAATTACTTTACGCAAAGTCTTACAGGTTAGCACTGAAGAGAGAAAACTGACTATAACTCAATACAATTCACACCTTCCAATGAATAAAAGTCCCTTAACTGTACAGAACCACAGGTCACTAAACTGTCATTTAAAAAAGTACTTGTACCTTCAACTTTTAATGAAAATAAAATCCCTTGCATTCACTTTCTGTAAAAAAATAAAAAAAAAGGCTGTAGGTGCATGCAGGAATGCAAATAATAATAAATAAATGGTTTGTGTATGTGTATTCAGTAATGTGTATGATATGGTGGACATAAAGAGAGGCAGTCTTTGTACATGTCTCCCAGGGTTGGGTGTCACACTGGCATTATTTCCTGAGAGTGGCACTAAGTTACACTCAGTTATGCTGGCAAAGGGAAGCGGGCCAGCCTGGCAAAAAAAAAAAAAAAACAGGGACGTGCGGAGCAGAGCAGAGCGGGCCGGGTGCCGAGGAGCAGGCTTACGACTCACTTCTTTATCCTCTCGCCATAGGAGGCCACTTCATCTAGTGCATTCTGCACGCTGATGCACACGTCCTGAATGGCATAAAGCTTGTTCATGAAGCCCTTTCTCTCTGAGTCCTGCAAGAGGACAGATAGAGATGTAGGCGAGAGAGAGAGAGAAAGCGAGAATGAGGGAGGAAGAGATGGAGGGGAAACAGAGAAGAGACAGGAGGAGAGAGAAGACAGAGGCTGGGCACAGGCGTCTTTGTGAAAACAATACATTTTAAATAGCGTCAACGATTTGGAGTGGGGAGCCAAATCACCGGATATCCTGCATGAAGTGACAGAGTGCTTTCATTCCAGGCAGTAATAGAGATATAAAGTTGGCAGAACAAATCAAAATGTTTTTCTGCTTACGAATCCTCACACAGGAAAATTTGAATATGTGAATAGGCAGCGAGAGAGAGAGAGAGAGAGAGAGAGAGAGAGAGAGAGAGAGAGAGAGAGAAGCAGAATTAAACTGAAAGCCGAATGGATAGATCAATCTTTGGGCTCTCTCTCTTTCTCTCTCTCTCTCTCTGCTGCTGCTGCCAACACAGCTTGGAAGACCAGGCAGAGCTCGCTTTTGTTCTCCTGGCTGGCACAGTGTGATGATGTCACCAGCCGTGACATCATTATCATCCTTATTAACGCTGTCACTCACCACGAAGACTTCAGAGTCGGGGTGGGGCGGGAGGGTCACAAAATAGGCAGGCAATCTAAAGTCTACAACCCCCGCCCTTGTTACTGAAACAAAGTGAAGAATTTAAGAAGTCATGCAACAGTCAATGAGCTGCCTGCTGACTGACAGGCAGGGGCAGGATGGATCTGGACAAAATGAGGTGATGGAGAGCAATTAAAAGCCATTGGCTGAGTGAGGACATCAACACGCAGACTGGTTGTTGCAGTATGTGAATGGTGGACATGCTTTTTAGACGAAAGGGAAGAAAAGAACTATCCAGGAGAAAGTTATATGAGCATTCTGCGCACTATCATGGGTTTATAACATGGCAGGAGCAGGTGGTTTTTAAACAAGGAGGGGAAGACTGTTATTATAGGATCATCGTGTGAAAGTACTCTACCACATCAGTACCATAAGCACCTGTAAGAGAAAAATAATGAGTCACAGAAATGGTAAGATAAGAAATCATTTGAATGGAGTAAAGCTGAAGAAAGTAAGTATATTACACAGTAACAGTAAAAAGGGAACAAAAAAATCGTAATCAAGAAAACTTCACCAAAACCAAACGATAATGGCATAACCATTCATGCTTCGTATTTCTCTGCGTTTAGAAAAAACTATGTTACTGATGAAGATTGATGGACGTTGTTAGATTAGAGATGTAAAGCTCTAAGTAATTATAACTCCTATAGCCAAAGAAGACAGTGAAGCAGTCAAAGACCCGAAGCCTTCAGGACCTCAAAGGCCTTTACCACATTTCCATCTTGAGGCCAGCCACCTCACCACAACCCTCCCACTGAGACCCAAACTGCCCCCAAACCCACCCTCGTCTTTTTGCTCTCCATCCAGGATCAGATAATGTGAAAAATGAACCATGGAGCAGTCAGGGAGACCACATGGCCTCCCCAGCAAAACCACACAAGACAAATAGATATAATTAGACAGCGTCTCTGGGTTATTTTTCTTCGCAAATATTTTACAAGACTCCCTTTCTTTCCTCCTCCCGCTGTCCTCCGCTTCTAAGGCCTTTCCTCAAAGTCCATCTGTTTTTCATTGCTGAGTCAAACAAATCTCAGAACGCAGGGTCTATTGTGCTGGGCTTGGTAAGGCCGAGCCGAGCCAGGCTGGGCCGGGTCAGGACGTTTTATTTTCGGGCCCGGACTCAGGGGAGAGTGTTTGAGGGCCACAGGAGTGGTGTGAGAGACCGGGCGGGGGTGGAGAGGATAAGTCAGAGGTCATTCGAGTATAAACCATTGCCACATGCCCTTCGGACTGCGGTCTGACTCCTATTTCCTGTCTTCAAACACGGCTTGGGGAGGTGGGAGGTAGCAATAACACAGAGGGCCACGGAGAACCTTGTTTTCCCAGCTTCCCTGCACACTGCGCACATATGGAGTCAGGCAACCTGTTCTTATAATGGAACCTAATATGCACACAAACACACACACCCTACAGCTATTAGATAAGGTTGATCTGCACACCTGGTCTTGCTGTGTGACTCTACAAACAATATCCCAACAGAGATTAGATGATGGGGTCCTTGATTCTGAAAAGTGATTTATTTCTCTACTGAGCGTGTTCGCACTACAATGTCACGTCTAACAGAGAAAGTCCTGATACCCAAGAGAAAATCGCACTCCTCACGCGTAGACCCATCACAAGTTCTTTTTTGTTTTTTGTTTAAACGAGGGACTCCTTTTTCATGCTTTGTGCACACACACATTTTGCGAGAACTGTGTGTGTGCACTTGTGTCAATTAGCTCACATGTGGTAAGTAATTAGAACATGGTTTTTCCAGTCTTGACCAGCTTCCAGTCTCACTCAGGAGGAGGAGCGAGTTCTTTACAGGAGTCTTAGGGGCTGTTTTTCCATCTGCGTCTTCCTGTCTCTGTCAGGGAAACTAAGTGGGTTTGTTTGGAGAAGTGAAGGCAAGGCTAGTAAAATCGACTCTGACTGGCCCTCTGCTTTAACTTGGCCACAGATGCAAGTCATTTTAATGCTCAAAGTATGCTACAAATCCCAACACCTCTGACAACCCGGTCGTGATGGATGATGGTGCTTGGCTTGAATCAGCCAGGCAGCATCATGAGCTTGCCTAATGTGTTTAGCATCATTAGTTTTAAACACTGCAGCTTCATCTTCATCCATATACATATCTATGATAGATAGATAGATAGATAGATAGATAGATAGATAGATAGATAGATAGATAGATAGATAGATAGATAGATA
>JAVDPK010000671.1:544013-573556 GCA_034780415.1 Cichlasoma orientale
ATAGATAGATAGATAGATAGATAGATAGATAGATAGATAGATAGATAGATAGATAGATAGATAGATAGATAGAGAAAAGCCAGCAGAATAGTCTACTACTGTGCATTAGAAGCTGTCTGAAGACAGTTGGTTTGCCCTGTGAATGAAATGCTTCCATGTGCAGAAGGAACTACTTGACATCAATTAACTATCATCAGGTCGGTAGCTGAAATATTTAGCGAGTTGGTGTCCTTTGTTGGGTGAGAGTTGCATGTTTTAATGGCATGGATGCCATTTAAAGAAAATAAATGCATCCCTATGTCCAAGGTTTGCATCATTGTTTGGATGTGTGGAGTGCGATATGAAATCTCAGCCTTTATTGCCCAGCAGCTGAACGGCAATAAAGGCTCGTTAAAAGTGATGTGAGTTGTTTATATGTGTTAAGGAAAAATAACCCCTCAGTGATACCAGAGAGAGCCCAGGGAAACTCTCTCTCTCTCACACACACACACACTCAAAGAAACAGCCAAGTCAGGCTAACCACATTGCACTTGCTGGTAAATTGTGGTAAACAAATGTGGTAAACTCCTTGAAAACGAACTTAAATATTTAACAAAGGAAAGATGCACAAAGCCTGGGTGCACTCGACTGCTCCAGTTCTCTATCAGAAAGACACCATCACAGCAAAGTACATCTATATGCAAAAGTGCAAAGTGAGCAGTTGTAAACTTTACAAAGACAGTTTGTTCTTCACTGACCCAAGGCCTAGAGCTAAACAAGAGAGAGGTCACTGAGGACTTAGCCTATTAGGTTGGACTCAAATATCTGTCCTATATCTACTTGGTGGAAAAGAGGGAGCCATTTGAGACTCTTTTAACCTCCGATCACATTGTTCTCCCTGCTGATTTACGCCATAAAAATGATAAACCCAACAGTTATAACGTAGCGGCATATATCCCATCAAACCACAAAATGAGTCTGAACCACAAGTGGCTGCTGCTCATTGCCGCTGTGCTAAAATTGCACCTGTTTTTCTTTGTTTTTCTTTTTTGCCCCTCTCACTCTGGCAGCACAGTAAAAATTGAAATGTCATATAAAATGTGACAGGATGCTAATATGCGGCTCCCAGAGGGCATCTGAAAGCGTTCTTGTTGATTTTGTAACTGCAGAGAGAGTCGGCATCCCTCCCATTTCAACCCCAGGAAAAAGAAAAAAAAAAAAAAACACTGAAAAGTTGAGCAAGTAGCAAGTTGAGGAATGCTAGGGGGTGACATGAATTCAATTTCCAAAGCCTGTGAAGGAACTAACAATGACATGATAATAAATAGTGCATGTGATTAGCATACTGCATATTTAAATTACATGTGTTACTATCGCGCCTTCAAAAATCAAATATGAAAAAAAATAATAATAATTTTGTGTCCATAAATTTGCTATTTGGGTATGCTTGTTTTTTTTTTTTTTTTAAATTACTGGAAATAAAGAAAAAAATATTTAGTTATTGATGAAAGTGCACTTCACTGGAAGGAGAGCAGGCCTTTATTGGTTCTTTTGCAGTCACTCATGGGATACTGTTCAATCTGGTAGTGATGTGTTGAGTGCTGTACATGACTAACAATTCTCTAACAACTGACTCACGAGTCAAAATCGATCCATACTAAGACAGCTTACCCCTAAAGTGAAAAAGCAAGAAAAAGCATATCTGTCACATAGAAAAAAAGGTCCAAAAACTTTATTTTATATAAAGATAAGCTCTAATTTTCACTGCTGTATTTTTGCTAATCAGCATATTCCTTCTGTATTTTCTTTTTATGATTTTTGCTGACGGAACACAGTTTGTGAGCTACGCATTTTTTTGTGATTTTTCTATTGTCATTTGTTCATTAGTATTTTTGAGGCACAATAAAAATATCAAATGAAGCATCGATCCCTTTTCATCTTTTATGTTGGCCATTTATATAGTTCAGCTGCTCTAACACTATTGTGTTACCAGGGTCTATTCCAAGTAATGCCAACTCCACTGGGGACCAGTGAGTCACAGATTTTACCAACTGGGAGTTAAGAAAGGCCCCCAGGGGAATTTATTAAAAAAAAAAAGAAGAAGAAGGACCCAGTGGCCTAGAATATCATCTCTTTTCTATTAGGAAATGACAACAGGACAAGACAAAGACCCTGTGAATGGCCTCAGATACCAACCTGCAAACTGGCACTTCGCCAGCCGCACATGAAAGGGGCAGATGTTCACTTTTTTTTTTTCTTTTTTTTTTAGGGGTGGGTACCATTTTAATAAATTATTTATCCCATATAACAACTAATCCATGGACAGGGGGCATCTATTTTCCCCATCTCTGCTCCTCTTTCTCTCGATTTTTTTGTTTTAACAAAATATAGAAATATGTGTTTTACTTTGGTGTTGAGATGCACAGCACGGCCTCCTGGCACTCATCACAGACAGTCCGTGTAAAGATGAGAAGGGGCATCCAGCTCCTATAGGCTAAACGCGAGTAGAGAGACCGTATGTGTGTTTAGCTGTGTTCACAGGATGTACTGCATTACTAGTTTGAGAGGATGTGTGCGTGCCGAGGGTTGCTTCAACACAGCCAAAGTCAAACTCCAGTTAAGACTGTCGGCTGAAGGTGGACCAGGCACGCACAATGCTCTCTAGTGCTAATTAGTCTCTTCACCCAGTCAACTCCCATTGCGAGGATAAGTTTACACGTAGTGTGTATTAAAAAAATGAGTGTTAGGTGGAAAGAGAGAAAGTGGGATTTAAAGGAGGAGGCGGTGATAGGGGTGACTTATTTTCAGTTTGACCTCTGCTTCCTGTCCTAAAGAGAAAGGTTTCTGGTGTTACGAGTGTGAGTTGGTGTGCGTGTCTCTAATGTGTCTGGTTGGCAGGAGGTTGTTTGCCACTGATCATCTTTACCCATATCCCTGTGGGGCCTCTCATCACCTCCACCACACCAGCCACTCTATCAGGCTCAAGGTAAGGTGCGCACACAAACGCGTAAATGACTACCACCCCTCAACTTCTGCTCTTGATCACTTGATCACCCTCTCCTGGCCTCCCGCTGCACGCCACGCCCTGAACCGCCATCCTACCTCACCTCTGCTCCCCCTGCTCCCGCACTCTCCTTCCCCTGTCCTTCCCAGGAACCAGCCTGGCAGAGTGTGATGAATGGGACGACATTAGTCTTGTCCTCTGTTGGCCTGGTTTAGCCGCTCCAGCCCATCTCCCCTCATGCGTCGTCTGTCAGTCTGTCTAAGCGTGTCTGTTTGTCTAAGTCGCTGAGTCTGGGTTGGCTTAAAACACACACAGTATCCTATGAAATACCGAAAAGATGAGAGAACGTATGAGCTTTTGCATTTTTAAATAAGCAGAGAAATTAGGGAAACGGATACAAAATTCAAAGACACGTGTAGGTTTTTTTTTGAGTCGGCAAAGTCGATTTTTAACTAGTGCCATTAATTAAATAATATTTTAATCTTGCTGCGGTTAAATTACATCTGATTCACCACCTCAGTCTGTAAAACCTGCTAACCTTGGCATAGTTTTAATTATATATTCATGTGCAGACACAGAGGCAATAGAAAAAGCTGTAAAATCTACTGTCTTAAACTTTGTTTTGGAAAGGGGAAAAAAAAAACAACAGAATGAGAGTGCATTGCTATGAAGTGAAGGGATCACATCTTCAAAAAAGTAAATAAAATATGCATCCTCTCTGTGCTCATTACAGATTTATGACTCTTGTTAAAAGAAAAGGTGGCGGCTGCCTTCTTACATGTCTGACTTTCAAATTCAGACGACACTGCTGTCAAGTGTTGTGCTCCACATTCTGTCCAATGAGAGACCGAGAGGGTTGAGTGCGTGCCATCTCCAACATCCTATTCGGCGAGCGTCTCGATAAGAGTTACTTTGGGTGGATAAGAGCACACAAGAACTCCTCACCTACAGTGCAAGGAGCTGCTCGTCGTAATCCTTTGATGCATAGTTCATCAATCAAAAAGTTCAGTTGGTTCAGCCACTTGTGTGTATGTGATTCAGAACAATAACAGTTGGGGGGAGTAGTCATTGTTGCATTAGGCATAATGAGCATTGGGATTTTCTCCAGCAATATGTGACAATTTTGCAGTTCCTGTAGCAACTTTAAAGAAAAAGCACTCAGAAAAACATTCAAATCACCGCACACCCATGCGCACGCACACACACTCTCGGGAAACTAAAACTCACTCGAAAATTACTTTGTTAGGTGTCTATTATCAGTGACTTAGGGGGTCATAAGGTGTGAAAACAGTCCTTATTTGTGAGTGAAAAATAATTAGTACTTTCAAAGAAGTTTGAATCTAAAAGCCAATGCTTTGGCAGGCAACCCCCCCCCCCCCAAAAAAAATACACAACACAAACCTAGGAGAACATTTGATTCCCCTGTGGTCCCTGTTTTTGTGCAAACTGTATCAAAAATAAATAAATAAGCACAAATGCACTAGAGTGACTCCCCATGTCACCTTTTATTGCCCCAGAACCAAACGTCCCAAAAGCAAAACACGCCGTCACACCTCGGTCTACATATTTCACCTCAATATTTAACAGGTCTACAATGCTACAGGGAAGTCACAGACAAAGACAGGAGCAGCCTTCCATGCTGGAGCTCAGTAGCTTCCCCATTACCTTAAAAAGCAGGCACAGGCAGAACCCTTGCAGTGGGTTTGGATTGGGGGGGGGGCCAAACGTGCAGTGTGTGTAGGTGTTAATCGAGACGCGGACAGGGGGGGACAGGTACTGTACACAAACCCTGACAGGACGGCACACAGGGGCCGCTGGACAGACGATGAGCTAAAAAGGGAACTGGGAGACAGCAACAAACACCATCGGAAGTCGGTGCCAGAGCCACACACATATCAACTTACCACCATCGCTCGTATCCATTCAAAGTGCCAGGAAGCCAACATATCCTCGAGGATATGGTTTTTATCACGGCTGTCCTCCCAGGGGCCTGGTTTAGGGTCCTTGTGGATAGATTACAGTGAGATGTTCTCTTTACAACCCACAGAAATTAGAGTCAAAGGGTTAGAAAATGTGGATGTTTTGCAACTGTGGTCTTATGCATTTCTATCACCCCATGCAATGGAAAGATGATAACAAAAGCACTGCAATCAAAATAGCTTTAGCCTTGCAATGCAGAAAAGATTCTTTTTTTTTTTGTTCACTACTCGTCTTTATTTAGACTTCAAAACAACTGCATTCGATACTAAAACTAAACATGAATTTCCCTCAGTCCAGTGGACTGTTGCAAATCTATCCAGATGAGCGCTCATGTCTACAATCTCTGTAAAGACACTGGTCATTGCACTGTAATGCATAAGTATAATGTCCAAAGCAACAACAACAACAAAAAAAAAGGACCCATGGTGCAAAAAACAACCAATTTTCATTTGAACAACACAGGCTGGAGAGACTGAGAATGAAGGAGTGATGAGAAAAAGCAAAAGACAAAGCAGGAGATATGTATCTGGGGGGGAATAGAGATAGTGAGAGATGATCCACCTGATGTATGTGTGTGACAAAGAGGAAAAACAAACAAACAATGCAGTGTGTTTTGCATAAAGAGACAATACTCCTCTCTGCCTCTTTCACCCTCCTTTTTGTTTTCATTCCTGCCTCTATTAGCAAAACATGATTAAAATGCAGTTCCTACCAGCGTCTCTGCTGAATAACGGGGGGGAAAAAAAGACAGTGAGATGGGAAGAAAAATGAAGCGGAAAAGTCAAAAGCATCTTTTACAGCGTGACGCTTTTCATCCTTCACAGGCGGCAAGAAGAAAAGACAGACATTCAAACTTTATTCTCTTCCCTTCTCTCCTGCTACGTCTCTCTCACCCATTCTCCTCAGGAGCTGAACCCCCCCGATACCTGCATCACAAGCTCAATAGCCTCCCCGGAACAACATTTCAGTCACACTTTTTTTTTTCTTTTTTTTTTTTAAACCAGAGCATTGATATAATTCCCAGTGTTCTCTTTAGTCCAATTACATTATGCCATGCCGTTATCTGAGTGATCGGCACAGTGCCGTGACTGGGACTGAGAGAGGAGTGAGGTGGCTTGGGGAGGCGCTACAGAGCTCTATGTGCTGTCTGGAGACAAGTCGTCGAAATAGCGCTGCATGTGCCCTATTTAACTTTTCACGGAGCAGAAAGTCCAGGCACTTGCTTAATAGCAGATAGAAGAGAGGAAAAAAAAAAAAACGAGAAAAGTTGTGGAGAGAAAGACGACAGTCAGCCACATTTTAAAAGAAACAGAGATACTGTGTGTTAACATCAACAGCTGAAAGTGGCTGTGAGGCCTGTACTGGATATGTGCACTGATACTAGCCATCCGTCAGCAGTTATACGCTTGCCAGAGAAGAAGCGCTGAACGCACACACACACACACACACACACAGGGGCAGGATTGTGTGTGTGTGTGTGTGCATTCATGTTCTGTATGTTGCATGAGTCATGCCTACAGGGACAGCAGCAGAGGGTGAAATGGCTGTTTCAGCACTATAGATGAGAAGGATAAGGAGAAACTGTGGTGTAGGAAGATGACAGGATGAAGAAACTGAGGGTTCCATATGCGCGATATTATATGCACAATAGACGTATCGATAACACCTTTAGAATCTAGTACTGATGTGTCAAGCCGGATGTACACACATTACACGAGGATATCCTGGATACTAGAACTATAATAAGCTGCTGCCTCAATAGGTTAAAAACTAAATTATAGAATAGCCAGTGGGTTACTGTTTGACCCCCAAATCTGATGCCTTGAAGAACTGGGTCTATAAAAAAAAAAAAAAAGACAAAATATTCACATTTTTTCAGGTCAGTGTTCAATCTAAGTAATAATATCTGCTCTATATTTACTATCGGGATAAAATGAGTAAGAATAAACGAGAAACCAAAAAGATGTTTTGGTACATGTGGTATAGCTGTCTGTGTGTGTATGTGAGTGAGATATTGATAGATAGGCACAGAGGAAGAAAGAGAGAGGGAGTGCACCGAGCAGTAAGCCCGTGAGCAGGACATGATTGCAGTGTGTATCTTATCTGTGTCAGGTCCTCCTGAGGCTAGTGGAGCCTAGCTGAGCGGAGCACAAGCGCTTCAGTGACCAGTCAACCATGTGAGGGTAATCTCCTCACTCCTTCAGTCTGTCTCTCTCTCTCATTCACTCTCTTTCCATTTTTTTCCAGTAAGCCCCCCTCTGGGAGGCAGCTGAGCCACGCACACATCCACGTGAGACGGTCACACAAATACGCAAACGTTTACACACACAAACACTCACACCCTTTCAGAGCCTAAAGGCTACTGGCTCATGCCAGCTCCGGACAGCGAGCCCACAGGTGAGTGGAGACATCACAAGCCACATTACGCGCTTAAACCCCTGCAGCCAGATGCTTGTAAATACAGGAATGAGTAGCATGTTTTTGCTATCTCACACCGCTCAAGCTGCATTTCGAGATGGTGAAAGGGTCTACAAAGATACTGCAGGATGAATTTTTAAATGTGCAAGGCAGATTTAAAAGAAAAATGTGGATTTGCTTTGTGTAAATGGTGACAGAAAATTGAGAAAGTCATAGATACTCGGGCATGGATACCTGTCCACATCATTTAAGATTCATTTTGACATTTCTTAAAAGCATCGCAGCTTTCCGCTTTAACTCAACCTGTGTTAAAGTTTTTTATCTTTTTTTTTTTTTTGGTATCATAAAATGAATTACAAGACTCTCAAATCGATGATTTGATGATGATTTGTATCAACCACACATCCTTATATAAAATATGAAATGTTATATATGAATAACTGTTATGTTTGCAATTTCAATAAATTTGTCTCCGGCATTTATGTCTTAGATGAATAATGTACTTAGGGATTTAAAAAAAAAAGAAAAGAAATCAAACGACATTCCACATTTAAGGTCAGTGCACAAAAAACACACACACACACGTACACACACACACAATGTGAAGGAAGGGAGAAGACAAAAAGAATTAGTTTATGTCTAACATTCTTTCACCTTTCGTGTGCTTGCCTGTTTGGCTTTAACAACTCAGCCGTCCCCATCAATTAGTCAAGATGCTGGACTTTCATTGAGATTAAGTGACTAATATCAGTGCTTGCTCACAAGAAAGACACTTTTCACGTCTGCCCAACAATCTGTTAAGTCAAAACACATGTGGTAATCCAAGGCAAAAAGCCTGCAAGGGGTCCTCTATGCAATGAAAAACAGGTGCTCTAGTTTTTGGCCATGTAATACCCCATTTACCCTCTGGAGCAAAGGTTATCCAGCTAATAGCTGCCTTGTGGTGCACTGGGAAGAGCTATGCACATGGCCCAAGTAAACATCTGGGATGGATTGTACATACTTGCAACATATGCTTCAAGTTCAATTAAAATGAGGCCTTGGCACATTTATTAATCTTTTTTTTCCTCTCCCTTTACTCTCTCGCTCTAGCTCTCTTCCTCTTCTTCCCACTCTCCCCTATAGGCCTGTGCCATTAAAGAGGCCTCCTTTGACCCGTCCTTCATACTTACTCATACGATCTGAAGCTGCAGCTCAAATCCAATGTAAAAGACCTCATATCCAATGTGAAAGACAAATTTGCTAAGCCCTGAAACTCCATTTGTTCTGCACTTAACCAGGTTGGAGGGAGAGCAAAGGGAAGAGAGTATGTGTCACAGCAAAAAAAAAAAAAATGCAGGGAAGGGGACGATTGTGGAAAGGGAAGAAGGAGAGTGGGAGGGGAGAGAGATGCAGGCGAAGAAAAAAGAAAAATGCCCCCCTTTCAACTTCCCTACAGCTCAAATGAAATGCTAACAGTTGAGGGGAGCAATAGATCAAAATGTATGAAGCCAGAGTTGGTAAATTGTAGCCTTTGTGGCAGCTGTGCTATCCAGCATCCCAGCCCTGTGTGAACACAGAGCAAGGCCTTCTTATTTGGAATAATCAGTTCAGCACCAAATCTGACGGAGGCCGCACAAACTGCTTCCGCACCTCATTTCAATATGAAAGTCCAAAATGTATTTCATATAATCTGTAGCTTTTCAAATGCTTGTATTTTTATTTCCCACCCCCCCCCCCCCAGAGAGGAGGTTAGAAATGCAATAAGGAGGACAGACATCGGGAAGGAGTGGGGGGAGGAAAAAAAAAAAAAAAAGAAAGGTTCAAGGTTGCCTGGTGCATATCTTCAGTCAGTGCCCCCCTGTACACTTCAGCCTTGGAACTTCACAGCCAAGAAACTTTGCTTCTGCCTCTGCACTGTGGGAGAGGATGTAATGCTCACATATTGCTGTGTGCTCATCTCCCAACTGACTGCCGGGCTGATTGATTGCTGACTTTCTAGTGGGATGACTATTTGACCACTGACACGATAAATGTACCCTTTTTTTTTTTTTTTAGTTTATTTATTTCTTTTACAATTCTTTTGGCACAGGCTGTTGTGAAGTTGCTCTTAGATAAGTAAATTTAGCCTACAAGTCCAACATCAGTTTTCTTGCAAAAAGATTACCAAACCAGGCCATGCAAATTACCACATCGCAACCTGCTGTGTGGCAGCAAGGCATCAAGCATCAACTCAAATCATTTTCATTTTCACACTATAAACAATATGGACTCCGCGAGCTAAAAATGCTGCTCTTGTTTCACACTGCTTGGAGTCTGAAAGAGAAAATTACTTTAATTTCCAAACTGACACACACACAAAAAAAACAAACAAAAAAATCAGACAACACTGTGGGTAGATTAAGAGCTGTACTATTTCAATTACCATTCCCAAGTGGAACACTGACAACTTTCTGTATCCTATCCAGTGGCATTTGTTTCAGTAGCTGTTCCTACAGTGTAAACGAGCGGAGGCAGTAAAGAAGCCACCTGTTGTTACCTGATAGTGTCTGGACAAGCCCAGATGCTGTTTTACTGGGACATAAAGGAGCAGTGAACGGACCTAAATAGCTAACTAAGCACTTTATATGGGTGTATGTTCACAGGAAGAAGGTCTGTAGCACAGCGTCCGTAATATAAATTCAGCATACTGTTGTGTGAAGGGAAATTTAGGGATAACGCACCAAATTGCGTCAAAAGATCGAAAACAAAGCACACCGCAAGCAGAAAAGGTGAGGGATGTGTTATGTATACACCTAAAGAGAAAACTTTTGAAAAGGTTAAAAAGGTTGTACAATCTGTGAACATGTGTTTGTGCCTCAGGCAGTGAGAATATCTGAACAGGGGGAAGAGATGGGAGGGGAAGATGGAGTCATTTTGTTAGTCTGTTTGCGTTTCCGGTCTATGAAGCAGTGTCAACCCCTCCTGAGGCAGTGTGTGTGTGCGTGTGTGTGAATGCATCTCTGACACAAGACATAATTACCTTGTCATCTTTGTCAAAATCCTCATCCTCATCCTCCAGCAGGTCCTCCACTGCTTGCTGACAGTTGCAACAGAGCAAAGAGGGGGGAAAAAAAAAGAGAGAAGGAGAAATAAAATGTTTAAAATGCAACTGCTATAGTAGAGATAAACATTAGATAACAGAGGGTTAACATCATCAGAACATCCAAAGAGGCATATTAAAGCTGATTGGTTCTGCTTATGTCTGGCAAGAGTTTGTTAATGAGTATGGAAGGCATGCAGATAGCACAACTATTGGATTTGTGAGTGCTAATATGTCATAAGCTTCAGAATGGTTCTCAATTAGAATTTAATTTTAGAAACATTCTGTTGTTCAAATATGTTGACACTTCTGGAAATGCAAGCAAACGCTCTGGCTTTGAATTTCTACGGGCTGAGGATTAAAGTCTGCTCGAGCACTCAAATGGCATTGCACAAAAGCATGTAAGACTTATACTGTTCAAAGGGAGAAGACAGCAGAACTCCTCTTCTTCTGACCTCCTTAACCTCTGCATGAGTCTCTCACCTCTACCACTGCGTTATATACATTCACCTCTCTTTCTTTTTCTTTCTTTTTTCCTCACAGAGTGTGATGCTCCATGAGAGAAGAAAGTAGAAAAGCCTGAAGCGCAGAGACCGAGTCACAAAGAACGGCAACTATTTGCTTCAGTGGTCCACGACCGATAAAACTGGGGCCGATGTAACTCTGAAGCCCCAAGAAACCACGAGACATACTGTACAGCACAGAGAAAAATGGCACGTTTTACACACACTCGCACACACTGGGTACGCATTCAGTGCAGCAAACATAAAGGGACATATGGATACTGGACCAGTAGCACAATTTTTACATGCACACTAAGACACTGAAATTTGAAAGTAACATGGCTATACAGACAATCCAGTCCCTCACATCCAGACCTCTAACCACATAAGTTAATCCCTGGACCAACAAGAGCGGCTTGATCCACACTTGACTGTGTCTTTGTGAACATCCGCAAATAGCACCAAAGTGAAAACCATTACAGCTGCATCTTATCCACCCTCTATCAATGACACATCACCGCTAATCATATGACACATCATATAGTTGCCCACAATTTACATAAACAAATACCCGTATCATAAGCCCTACAGCTGTCAACCTCAGAATTTATCTCCTCTCATTGTTTGATAGCGTTACCAGCCCCCAACCCCCATCGAAACCTTCACCCATCCCCGACATCACCGCAACCCCCCCCCCCCCCCCCCAGCAAATCCAAAACAGTGCAAACTAGTTTGGAGAAATCCAAAAATCATTACTTAACAAGACAATAGCTTTTGTCCTTTTTGTTTTTCACTGGAATAAGAGGGGAAACTATGTGGCGGCTGACATAAGCCTCTTATGTAAATGCAGCTTCCCACACAAACAAAGATGAGTTCAGTCAGAACAGCAGAGTCGAGAGGGTAGTGTGTGTGTGTGTGTCTGAGTGAGTTCTATCAATATAAGTGAATCACTAGGGCAAAGTGCTGCGCACGTATGTGTGAAACTCCTCATTTTAACTGTCTGACTGTGTAACAACTGGCCATTCCTAGCTCAATGAAACTCTCCCATGTCTAGACAAATAAGCTTGACTGTTCACATTTGACAGTCTCTTTATTGACACTGAGCACATCCAGTGCTACACTATATAAATACCAAAGAGGGAATTCTTCTGCTCAGTCAAGGGAAAAGATGTAGATGAGATACTGTAAAAATGAAAGCCTTCTGGCATCTCTAAACAAATGAACTATAACTGTTTATAAAGACATCATGGTTCCCTCCAAATCCTTTCATCCATGCCAAAATAGAAATATAATGGAATCCTCCACACAGAGGCTTTCGCAGGGCCTGCCTGGCACATGCTCCAAACTTTAAACAAAGAAATGAGCATGAGCTAGGTGGAGAAGCATGACCTAGAGAGACAGAGAGAATGATAGAGTCGTTTGTCTCCCTCTGCTCTCCGCTCTGCTCTCTCCCTTCTATTGCCGCTGGTTACAGAGAGAAGCCATGTTTCCTGCAATGAGACACAGTGTAAAATTAATAAATAAAAAGACACGGAACATGTCATCTGCCCTGAAGATTGCCACGGCTAAATGCGTGCACTGAAGCTACTGTCTCAGTATGGGAGGATATAAATTACCTCAGTACAGCCAATGAATTCCAAACATCCCTCTTTCGTTCTCTGTATCGCTCTACTCCTTCCTCTATTTGTCTCATTCTTTCCTCTTTCTAAGACCTGTTTGGTGTATGATATCATTTGTCTGCTTATCCCCCCCCATTATCATGTTGTTTGAATTACTATCATTACAGCACGGCAGCATCAAAGCCTTGCTGTCGACAGGATCGCACAGGGCTCACATTGCCTGCAGAGCTGCTCCAGTCAATTCAGTATCTACAGAGGTGGGGATTAACATATTCAGACCCATTCAAATGATACAGGGATGATGCAGGCTACTCTTACAGATTACATTGTGCGCCATAAATACATACACAGATGTGATAATATGAAATACACACAAAGAATGCAAGTGAGCACAATGACATTGAGAGTTCAAATGGCTTCGGATGTATGAATGCATCTGTTTGGTCTTTGCTTAAACAGGAAAAGCTAATTTGCAAGAATTAATTTGCCGTCGCACTCACGTTCCAACACGTGCGCTGCGTTATCTGAATTATTTTTCCTCTTTTACTGTATTTTGCATTCAGGCAAAATTCCCGCTACGAATTAAAACCAACTGTGACTCGTCCACTTACTTGCCAAACCATGTCACATTGGTGGTATATTATCTTCATATTTTGGTGTCTAGAAAACTTTGGTGTCATCACTTTAACATACTTGGTGATTGATACATCACGGCTAAAAAGATGGAGCTGCGTTCAGCATCACAAGATCAAACTTTCTACTTTCGGTGTGTCTGCGGTTGCTTGTTCTAACTGAAATACATTGTTACAGCTGCCTGGACTAAAACAAATAAGAAAGAGGGACACAAAAAGGAGTGTTAAGTTTTCTTGCTGGATCAAACTGTTACCGTATAGACAGTGTGGCTGCTACTTGAGAGATTAAGGTGTTATTAGAGAAGTGCAGCTAAATATCTAAAAGTTTTTCAAGAACAGTCATAAAGTAGGAGCAAAAATCATCAGGAAGCTTCTCGCACAAGATCAGCAGTGCAACAGCACCCCTAGTGTGTTTTCAAGGACAGAGAGCATAATCTCAGGGTCACAAGGATTATTACTGTGATCTTCTGCTTGCTGGATACACAGCTCTGTGGCATTATGGTGAATTTGATAGTAAATATGATCATAAGTTAAATCACAGGACAATGTTAGAGAATTATGAGTGTGTTTACAGGAAGGAAAAGAGCCTAAATAAGTTTTTACCTAAGGCCACCTTGGAAATGAGGGAAACGTACGCAAAGTTTGACTGAATAATTTCTCACTAATCAACTAAATATCCATAACCATGGACACGCTGCACACAAATGAATTCAAACATTACTTCACAAGTCAAAAAAACAAAACCAGCCAACTAAACAAACAAACAAACAAAGAAAACCTGAGCTCTGGGTGGACTGGTTTGACAGAAAAAAAATTAAAAAAATTGACTCAAACCTGTCTGGATCAATGAAACAAGTGCACACAAACAGTCCATAGGGGGAAAGTAAAATTCTACTACTAAACTAGTAGCCACATTATTTTCACCTTTCCCCTGAAATGCCTCTCAACTCGGCCCTCTCTCTCTCCTGTTGGCCGTACTGAGTTCCACTATTTCCTCTCCTCACCTTCCCAATGACAGCCGCGTGGGGAATTGACGCCGAGGCAGACATCGCCAGTGAACATGAAGATATACTTTTTCCTTCTTTTTTCTCCCATTCCTCCATCCCTCCCTCCATCCTCCTGCTGCTTTTCCTCTTTGATACGTGAGGGGGTTTTAACCTCTCCAGCTGCTGAGGTTTGGCTGAGTGGCTGGCTGGGGGATCTCAAGGCCCTGCTTGGTATGCACTGTCCATGAGTCTATGTGTGTGTGTATGTGTGCACATATTGCCTACACCACAGTTTCTGCAGACTGGGGGAGAGCTGCGCGTCTGATAAGGCTGAGCCTGGCTGACCCACGCGGGCCCTTCACAAGCTGTCAGAGCCGTGGCCCTCAGAGGGGGGCACTTCCATCTGCACTGCCCAAGCCAGGGCTCACCCAGCAGGGGGCTAGATAGGGGTGAGGCTGGGGTGCTACCGGAGCTGGTGGTGGGGGTGAGAAGGGCAGCTCCATATTCATGAAAGCAACACCAAATTCGTGAGCGCTGGAAAATATTGAGTTTTGTGCTAGTATTGTGACATTTCTAACTCACCAGTTACTTCTTCCTTTCTTATTTACTGACAAATCACCACATGTTTAGCCAGAGATTAAGAAGCTATTCAGGCAAAGTCACAATTTTGAAAACTCCACCAGCACAATTCATATTGTGTTTTCATATTCAATTGTGCCAAGGAGTGTGTGTGCACACGCGCACACACACATCTGTAGACTTAAGCTCAAGGTTTAAACCGAAAACACTAACAAACCGCTACAGTGGGTATACCACATAGACAAAACAACAACAGCAACAACAACAACAGGCACCGAGACAGACACCCTGAACTGCTGGTGTTGTTAGCAAAGAGCACAGACAGTTACAAAGGTTCAGTGTGATGAAGGCAGTTAGACAAATGGGGTGGGATGGGAGAGGGGGTGGCAATATGATGAAAAGGATGGGAGGATTCTGCAGTGGCATCCCTGATGCTCCCGATGCTCCCGTCCCGCTTCAAACTATGCCCGCTGCCTGTCTTTCTGCCTGCCAGCCTGCCATCCTATCTGCCAGTTTAGCAGAGACAGAGAGGCAGCGAGAGCAGCAGAGATGAGCACGATGATGCCGGGGCGGCACGGGGGAAATCAGCGGGGCACAGGCGCTCCCAGTTAAAAGTGACATGACCTTTTGATTTTGTCACCTGTCACCAACTGCCATGTCTGACTCCACACTGAGGAGTGCCTGCCATCCACCGCTGCTTTCCTCTGCCTCCGTCTCTCTGAATGCCTCCCTGTCTTTTTCTGTCTCCTGCTCCCACTCCATCTCCTTTTCTCATTCTCCTTGTCTTTCCAGAGTTACAGTTTTATGAGCAAAAATGGTGTGACTTCCTGGAGGAGTTGAGGTATAATAGGCAGCGTATTCTCTTTTCCTTCCAGCTTTCCTAATATTTACTTCTGCTCCACCTGTGTTATGTGTGGCTCTTAATGAGGGCAGATGTCAAGGCACAGTGTTGCGGCAAAGTTTTTTTTGAGATGCAAAATCAAGGAGAAAATAGAACAGATAAAAACTGCAATGAAGCCTCGTTCTAAAAATGCTACGACGTTCAAATAAAATGTGACAATTTTGACTGTAAATAAACCAGATTTTATTTACACTAACGAACAATACGCCGCTGTCACACACAGTAGAGAAAAGTAAATATTAAACTAGTAGCAATAGAACTACATGACCTCAATTACTTTATTTTAATAAACAACCAAGCACTGTGAAAATGATTAAACTCTCCATGCGCCGAGAGTGGGCCGCACAGTCAGTTTTCGTGCCACCGGAGGCGTGCGTGTAAGTGCGAAGCATCTTCGGGCCATTAAGGTCTTCTCTTCTGTAATGGTTTGGTGGATCCATTGGGTGAATCAATGTAATGGTCTGAAGCATGGGATAAAGAGCATGGTCCTCCAGTGTGACGAGGCCTAATTGCCCGTCATCCTGTGCTAGAAAGAGACATCACCGTGTTCCATATGTAGCCTCTCCGACAGCCTGCACTGAAATTAACACCTTCATAACATCTGGTAAGGGCTTTTCTGGGCCAAGAGAACGGCACGGAATGATTTCTTTTGGGATGTGTCCCCGCTTGTTAATCTCAGTGCCCATCATCTAGTCATGCAAGCAGGCATACCAGAGAATACGACTCGCTGCCACGACAAGATACACGCGTGTGTGCACATGTATCCAGCAGCCATCTTCCTCGTCCAGCAGAGCTGCCTGTCCTCTGCTTGACCAAGCCCAGCGCAGGGGCAGCTTTCATTGTAACACTCTTGGGACAGATGTAACCTCCAAGTTGTCCCAGGTTTCCAAACAAGTGTGAGATGGAGAGGTCATCTCATTACAATGCAGAATGGAGAAGCAGAAAAACAATATGAGTCTTTCTTAATAATACAGTAATGCCTTTGAATGTCAAAGTAAACACAGTATCATCCTCATATATTCAGCATATATTCAGAAACATAAAAGGGTCCTCTTGTTTGCTCAGAGAGCGAGGGGGCATGTTACACCGTGACATACAGGTCAGCCAACGGTGTGGGAGAGTCAGCATTCACGGGTCAGAGTGCTACATGATAAGAAAGGAGGTCGGGGACCTTGCTGGTGCAGTGCCTCCTTTAATCGCTGTTCTTAAGGACGCTCTGACTGCTTAGCAGGTACTGGTCAAGGTTGGGGCTAGGCTAAGGAGCGCTGATCCGGGATCTGTTTGCAAAGCAGCGTGTAACCACACAGCAGTCAGTGACCCTGAGTGGTGAAATACAGCATGTAAAGAACACTGTGTATAGACAGGGCTGTGGACTGTGGTTGCGGTGTAAAAGCATCGAAGGGTAAGCACACTGAACCCGTCAGATGAAGCAAGGCCAGTTCATTAGGAAGTCTGTACTCAAGTGTAGGCTTTTTTTTTTGTTTTCTCTCATTCTCTCTCTCTCATTCTCTCTCACTCTCAACCTTCAGAGTGAGTTCAACAGAGATTCCTTTGGCATTACCCTCACCCCAGACTGCTGGAAAACCGCAGCGCTCCGGATGCTGACCCTTGCTCAGCTCAGCACAATGCTTTAATTTGGTGTGTTGTTTAAAGTAATTAGAAAGCCTTTTCCCCTGTTTTCTTTTCTATTCTTTTCAGTGTCTCTGCCAAGTGCAAGAGGGAAACAGTGAGTCGTCCATGACTTCAGCTTGATAAAGATTCGGAAGAGGAATCCACGAGACCCCCTCACCCTCCTCCTCACCCCACCCCCTGCACCGGGGGAAAACTGTCTGAAAACAAACAGGGACAGGACTCGAGGGATGCTTGTGTCTAAATGTGTGCGTCAGAGTGTGCGTGTGTGTGCGTGTGCGTGTACAGCATTTCAGCAAAATAACGAATGCTTCCATCGTACCTTACATTCACTATAAGTCTTATCTGAGATAAGATAATAATATCAGGACTGAATGAGGAAGAAAGTTGATAATGGAGCAAAGAGAGAGGGGTTCAGCACATTCACCAACCCGAAAGGCAGCGAGGCGGCGACACAGACACAAACGGGGCAGTGATTGTCAGAGAATTTTCTTTGTATCACCTGCGCTGCTCTGCACTTATAAGCACAACTGTCACAGCAGCAAGAAAAGGGGCAATAATAGTGCTAATCTTTGACAATTGCAACTTTCATCAGATATACTGCTGCAAAGACTCATGTATGTGCACACTCACACGGCAGTTTACAAAAAAAACACAGAGACAACTTTTATCTGTACGTACACACATAATTTAATGTTGCTACTCGCGCACGTGCGTGTACCATGAAAACGCACACCTGGAATGACTCCTGTGAACGTATATGTGTGTATGTGCATGAGCTGCAGTACTACACATTTGTTGTGTCTGAACCATAACCTAGGAATAAAGGGCATATACTAATTAATATCAGACTGCAGAAAATCACCACAACACACACACAGACGCAATATTTGAGTATTCATGCATCATGGGCACACCCGCATATAGACCTAGAGTACATTTACCTTAATGCTATCCCATTATCTTTTAGTGTGCATTTGCCTCTAACTTTCTCACCACCAGCCTCTACAAACACACCTTAAACCAGTGCCAGCACTGACACTCCTACCCACACATATCAAGACTGTCAAACTGTAAGATTTACACTGCACACGCAATTAAAACCATTGCCGAATGCTGCTCATATTAGACAGTAGAGACATTTAACTGAAGAGGGTCACACGCCAGCGTTGAAGGCGGTGCTCTCGTGTGTTAAAATACCCCCTTCTTGATGACCCTGATGACCCTTTGAATTCAACCAAACGCTCTCACACAACACTCTGAAGACTGCGATATTAAAGCAAGCTTCAGAGGCAAAACCACTCTCTGGTCTAGTCTAACCCTTGGCACATAAATCCAGTAGACTAGTTGCATGACAAGCCTCAAGACATTAAACTCAACTGAAACAGGAAAATGGAAATGCCGGTTCTAGTCGGAGGCAAATATTTTAAGGGGCACTGGTTCCATCACAACAAACCGTGCTAAAGTCAGTAAAAAAAAAAATAGGTGCTCTGCGTTCGTGCTCTAAATGTGGAAGATCGTGATCAAATGTGGAGATGCTGCTTTGACAATGAAGTTGTAACTGCTGGCCAGGTCAATCTTCAAAAGGAGATTTTTAATCTCAGTGAGATTTTTACCTGAAACAATAGAGAATATAACAGAAATAAAATACTAAGCCAGCACCAGATGTTAAAACTCTGTGTTTTAACATCTGGTGCTGAGCGTCCATACCGTCTTCTGGCTTTGCACATAAGACCTTTAAGTGGAACTGGACAGTGTTGTTATACTTAAGGGCACTTGCCATATGAGAATCAACAGTATGAACATGTCTTAAGGTTTAAACCAAGTCCTGAGGTACTTGAGACACAATAGTCCCTTTCAAGAGAGAAAAGCAATTCCACATGAAGTGGGAGTTACATGCACTTATTGGAATGTGAATTGAGTGCCACATTACGGGGATATGCAACCATTGTTGCCTCATTTTACTTAGGAGGTACACAGGAAAAGAATATCATTAGGTCTGGATAAATACAAGCAGCAGGTAGAGAGACAAATAATCACGCCAGGTTTTGTCTTAAGGCATGTGTGGCTATGATTTTTTTAGCAAGCAATGTCGCCATCTACAGGTGAGGAAAGTGTCTGTGAAATTGAAGTCTGAGTGCTTTAAAAATTGTTTACCTACAGTTGCAAACCTTTAATTCTTGACTTGAACACATTACACATTAAATATATATATTTTAAAATATGAGCCTAAAACTAGAGTATTACTGCCAGTTTATTGTCAAGAAACACAAGGATCGTTTTGTTAATTTTAATGCCACGTTTTTAAATGAACAAATATGGAAATGGAGGCTTATGAATAGAGAAGATTAGCTCTCGAGACTAAACAATAAATCTGCGCTATATGCTATGTAGAGTTCACATTTAATTCTGTAATATTGCAGTGACACACAGCTATTAGATTTGGTTCATTATGATAACTGAATTTAATACCTCTTCCAAATCCAATCCAATCTAACCCAAAGAATCCCTATGAAGAGATAAATATACACATATAGAAGGCAAAAGACTGCAAGGAAATCTGAAGTCTGTTAACTGGTTATTTCCAACTGAGTCTTGGAAAAAGGCACTTATTAAAATTAATCACTTCATTGTTCACGCTCACGCCATAGTCCAGCTCTCTCTCTCGTTTTCACTCTCTACTCTCCAAATGTGCCTGGCCATGATTAAAACATGTCTGTTTCTCCATGACATTGCTTTGACATCACTTAATTGGTATAAGAGATAAAAATAAATGAATTAAATAAATATACTACCAGGTAAGTGGCGTAACATTGCTCAAGGTGACAGCCTATTATTTCTCCCTTTTCTTTGCCTCAAAGAAGGCAAAGTGAGAAATGTGAGATTGCACTGAGAATGCAGCACCTCGTGCGGCAGACAGAGATTTTTATTAAGAGGGGAAAAAAAAAAAATCTGCAGAGTTTTTATATGTGAAATTCCAAATCTGCTCAAAGTTTGTGGCGTTCAATCTGAAAAGTACATTTTGCTACTTTTCTTCAGAAAACTACATTTATTTCTCACTTATCTGTACATCTGTGCTGATCACCTGTCAGAAATTCACATCCCATATATCTGCTGCGTGTATAATGTCTAGAAACGCACCATCATATGATTAATGTAGTAAATCAATGCCCCGATACAACAGCTGTGGCTGAATTTAACCCGCATTTGTATGTGGAAACAGGCTTTTACAATGAAAGGACAGAAAGGTGTAGGGATATCAAGAAGCGACGGGGGTTACTGACCACATCTTGCCTGGTATCCTTCCCCGACGCAATGAGAATGTAGTTCCAGGCCAAGGGCAGGAGCAACACCAGAGGAATCATATAGAGTTCAAAGTTCCAAACGACGACGACAAAAAGCTGTTGAAAGAGACAAAGTCAAAGCTGCTTGTGAAGGAAAAGTAAAAACAAATAAGAGATCATTGTGGGCTAAAAATGTATACATTCAAGACTCCATACGGGCGCTCGGGAGGCAAACTCCCGAGAACGTAAGCTGGCCACATGTGCCGTGTGTGACTGGAAACAACACACATTCAAACACATTCATATGCAGAATCATAAACTCCATGCAGTAAAAAGCATAAAATGAGTCTCCACTTTTAGCAAAGGAACGGGCCTGGTGTCAGTGAGCTGAGGGTGAGCACCGTGACCCCTTAAAGGTTTTCTGGGTCTCAAGCTGAAGAGGAGGAGGATGGTGAGGAGGATAAGTATGAGCCGTCAGAGCCTCTATCCTCCACGCCAATCATCTCAGAGTCTGAGGTCATGTACCGTTTCAGCCACAGTACGTCAAAGCTGACCCTTCTATACTCAACCCCAAACTCCAGCACATGACCCTGCACACCCCACAACCCGAGCCCCTAACCCTGTCACTCCAAGACCCTATACCCTCTCTCCTGGCCCAAAAGACTCATATGCCCCATCTCTAACCTCCTCTGCACCCATCTGCCAAAACCATAACCTCTATACCTCCCCTCTCATCACCAAACAAGAAAAGTACCATCTGAAAATTAACCTTTCCTAAAACCTTGTATTCTGGTTTTGGCAGGACTCTTTAGCCTCTGACAGCAGATTACTGCAGCGGTTGGGAGATACGTGTGGGAAAGTAAAATTGCTAATCGCGGAAGGTTGATATTTTCTGGCCACATTGTGCAGATTGTGAGAGTTGTCAGTTGTTATTGAAAGGTTGAGATGGGGAATTTTGAGGAAACAAAATCTGTCAGAAATAAATAGAACAAAAGCATATTTATCTTATCTAATAATATCATGTTCAAGAATAGAGATTTGTCATGATTGATAATAAATAAATAAATAAATAAAAAAATCTGCAGCAATTATAACAAATGCTGAAAATGCAAACCATGCCTAATGCTTAATCTTTTGCTGGGAAACATATTCAGTGAATTCAAGTACAAGAAATCCATTATTTCAAATATGAGCACAGAAGATTTGCAATTAATTAGTCTGTGTATGGAAAGACAACCCTGTTTAACAATCAGTTTCGATGGGAAACTTTTAAAAGTGATGAAATCGAGAGCTCATATATTGTCTGATCTATCCTGTTTGGTTGAGCAAACATCAGCAAGAGTGAGAGGAGGCTTAATAATCAGCAATGAGTCTGCTTAATTTCGGTGTTTGCGTGTCTGTGTGTGTGTGTGTGTGTGTGTGTGTGTGTGTGTGTGTGTGTGTGTGTGTGTGTGTGTCATATAGGGTTAAAGTGAATAAGAGATTCATTACCCTCTCAACACAGTGCATTCCAGACAACACAGACGCACTCGCGCACAGCGCCATAACGGACAAAGCTCCTCACAATAAACCCATGTTTACAAATTAAATTTTTATCCTCAACTTTTCCATTTCGTGAAAAAGTTTGAAAGGCTCGTATCAAAACTTTACAACAGAATTGTATCTCAATGTAAAATTAACTAACAGACACTGAATACATAAAGCAAAAAAAGAAAAGAAAAAAAAAGAAGACATAAATTAAACATTAGAAATGTCCAGTACATTTGCATAATGCTCACAGCAAAGTTTCTTCTTCAAATAAACCTGAATGGCCTTGGTGAAACAGCCAAATCTCCCCAAAGGATCACAGTCTCTCTCTCAGGCTCAACTTACTTTCTTACATACACAGAGTCTTCCTCTGATACAGCTGTGTAGGAGAACTGGAAAGAAACTCTTTAATAATTCATATTTGTATACTAATAAGCAACACAACAATTTCCCTTCACTCATCAGAAAACGCTGTAAGGATCATGAAAGCCCAACAACAGATGCTTGCATACAGACAAATACAATAAACACAGATTCACGCAGATTTTCCCCACAAAATATAACTATTCTAAAATTATCCATCTGCTCCAAATTACTATAATTTACAAATCTGTATGATCTGCAACAGAGATAAACACTCGAGCAATTTCTAACTACAAAAATGTGCAACAGAGGTGCAGAAAGTTGACTTCAATTGAACAAACAGAGGAGCTCATTTCTTTGAAACTATTCTAGTAGAAGCTATTAATAACTGCACACTTATAAACGTCTTCATACGCTCCGTTCTATACACTGCTATAAATACCACTTACAGTAGGAATACAGAACAATGCATTTGAAATAGCTTTGGTGCCTGGTAGTCTTTTCACTCACGCTGTCATCACACAGCAGAAAATTTACTTGTACTTCACTATCCTAACGTTTTAAGCCTTAAAATCCGCTTGTTTTTAAATTCCTGCTCTTTTCTCTATTTGCCTGAGGTTGTTTAACCTGTCATCCGCCTTTATTCCTCCTCCATTTGGTTAAGGTGGCTGAGGGTGAAGTTTTGACTGGCAGCTAGAGAAACCGGACACCCCGGCTCAGCAGCGGCCAGCCCTGAACCGTCTATGTGCCCACCGGCTGGGCAATGGGGCCCTACAGTGCCTGAACCTTTCCACCAGGACTGGGCGATCACAGTCACCCCCCGTCGCTCGCTGCACCACATAGGAGGCTTTTCGCCTGGAGAATAGGGAGTGGGAAGGAGCCTGCTGTGGATGTCAGTGACCAGAAAATAGCAGAGGGAGGGGAAAAAAAAAAACCAAAAAACAAAAACGACAAAAACATGTTGGATTGAAGGGGAAGAAAGAGGAGGAAAAAAGCTAGATGAAGCTCCAGATGTAGTCTATGGGAATAATTTGTAAATGACCCTGTGTGGCCACAGACATATTATGTAGCGGCTGGTGATGGTTCATAGTGAACATCTGAATACTCACGCAGGGGATGCTCGTCCCGTTCTTGCTTTGTTTAATAATGCTGCATTCTTGATAACGTAATTTTGTTATTTTTTTATGAACACAGTCTTTCTTTGCTTATGTATTCCTGCATTCTTCATATTCTGTGCACTCTCTGATTTAGTTTAGCGAGTATGTAAATAAATCCAATCTATTTGTTAGAAAAAGTGAGTTGGAGCCTGTTTTTAGTCCTCCTGTAGGAAATGTTTTCTGTAATTATCACACCTACTAGAATAATTGTCGTGAGGCTCCCCCCCCCCCCCCCTTATATTCGATTGTGTCACCAAAACTACTTTCAGCGGCGACAACATTAAAAACAAGTCAGGAATTTTCAATTAACAATTTACTTTTAGACAACAAATCTGTTTTGTCAAAATAAAAGTCCATCGTTTCTTTTAATCGTTATTTGAGCTTCAGCGATCTTTAGTGAAATTTCCAGGAACAAAACTAGTCAGCTGTCACAAAACAAAGTCAAATAAGAATTTCCACTGTCAAATCTGCTAAACCAGTTTAGATACAGTTAAAGGCAACATTTGAACTGGGCTAACTTCACATCTGAGGATGAGCTGATATTGAAATGAGATGCGTAATTAAGAAAGACAATTACAAAACTAACAAAGTCAAATCGTGCCGGCATTATTTGTAACATTTTAGCTAAAACACCAAAACTCTAAACAGCATCTAAATTATTTTTGACAAGTCTGTGTAGTTAGATTTCATCTCAGTTATAATGTTTAAAGCTTTCTCTTAATATTAAAATATTCAAACACAATAAGCTATATTAAAAAAGTCCTAACAAAAGAGATAGTGAAAATGATTTATTCAAGCACTTAGTGCGGCACATTGAGAGTTGCTTTATTTGTTTCAAAACACAACCCGCGTCCTTGCGGCTCTTTGCCGCAGCACTGTGGGAGGGTAATATTCAGTGCTTTGGCTTACATTAACCACACACCAGGCTAACTTCCCCCTGCTCTGTCTCAGTGGAGTGAAACTGAAGTTTGGATTTCAGAGTTCCCCTTTATCTCTCTTACATCAATTTCCATGCTGGCACTAAGTGTTGCCAGATAGCAACTAGAAGTCCTGTTAAGTTCGAGGGAACAAGAGGGAGGGAGACTGTGTCCTGTTTCTGACCAGACCTACACAACATTCAGTGGTGCTAGACTGCCCCCTGCTGTTCTCCTGCAGAACCGAGCTCCACAGCACAATTAATGCTCTCCGTTCGATTTAAAAAAAGAAGCCCAAATCACTAAAACTGTTGTGTCAAAGCCAGTCATTCTGCAACATCATAGCTACAACAATACAATAAAGCTTAAACCATTTATGATCACAATACTACAACTTCCCACAGGTACCAATTATTATTAAGGGTACTGTATCGCGACTTCTCATCAAAAGACCTCACACGTTTTCTGTTGAGTCTCTATCTCTGGTGATTAAACTCTGACTTGGTATTCTCTGTGAGTCATGCTACTATATTTCAACTATCATTCATTTTGGAAATGAGGAGAACAGTAAAATGTGAAAGTATATCTTTCAAAGCTGTCCCTTGCTGTGGGCAAAGACGAACTCCCAACTTTAAAACTTTTAAAAGTTAGACAGGTTCTTTGAAGAGGAGTCAAAGGAGCAATTTAAAGAGACCTGGAGTGGTGTGTACCGCTGACTGCTATGGCGTCTTTGCACTGTGTATCAAACCGCCAGCCAGACATGTGCAAACACACACACATATACACTCCAATAGTTGCTTCTGTACCTGCCTTTGCTTTTTTTTTTTCCCCCCTTTTTTTTATTTCAGCAGGGTGAATTTTTATCTAAATGCAAAGCAGGTGATAGGTGCTCCAGTTTCCTCTAGAAGTAGCTCCCTTGTCTGGGCTCTCTTCCTGATAAGAGTCCTACTTTGCCTGACATAAAAGAGCCCGGTATCATTTCCCCTGCCTCCCCAACAACCCCCAGCTCGCTGCCCTCGCCCTTCCCCGAGCTTCACAAAGCTGCCTCTATTTGCTCCCAATTCAGGGCCCAATTGCAGATAAAGTTACAGCAAATTTGTTTGGAGGAAGAGCTGCTGAGGCCTGCGGTCCCTGGGGCAATAACAGCCTTGTCTTGCAGGGGCCGTGGGGAGAGCTGGCAGCAGCAGGAGAACAGAACCCTACACCGCTCAGCCCGACAATGGCCTCAACTCTCCGGGAGGGAAAGCAAAGGAAAAGGAGGAGCGGGGAGGGAGAGATAAAGAAGAACAGGGATGCATAGAAGGACAGAACGCAGAGACACTCAGCTTGCAGGTGTGGAGAGAGGAAGCAGACGCTTAACCCTGAGACGGGGAATGGAGACACCACCCACAGACGCGCACATGCACACAGACACACAAATACACAGACACCACCCATCATGCAGGACAGGAGGTAACTCCAGTCCCGTCCATTGTGCCAACGCCTCAGGCAAAGCTGCCACGGTGGCTGATTCACTGTCGGGATGGGTGGGTGACAACAGTGTGGGTGTGAGAGAGAAAAGAGTGAAAAGCTGCATGTGAGACTATGCGATATCTCTATTTCTCGCACATACCCACAAAACACACACACACACACACACACACACACACACACACACACACAACACACACACGCACTAAACACAGCTGGCACTAATGGATGATGTGTACATGCGGCTGGTATTTCAGAATTGGGCAGAAGGCGAGTAAGAGACCAAGAAGAAAATTTTGATCGTTTTTTG
Source organism: Cichlasoma orientale (assembly GCA_034780415.1). Classification (NCBI taxonomy): domain Eukaryota; kingdom Metazoa; phylum Chordata; class Actinopteri; order Cichliformes; family Cichlidae; genus Cichlasoma; species Cichlasoma orientale. The sequence continues at coordinate 570,330 of JAVDPK010000671.1, forward strand.
TGGAAGAAGTGTCGAGCGGTGACACAGTCTGACAACTGCGATGATGTACTATTGCGTTCACAAAATATATATGAGCACGCTCAAATTTGCTCCCCCGGGCTCACTTACAGGTTAAGAAGCGCGCACATTTGTAAGTTTAGAGGTTGAATTGCCAACAGCTACACCTCTCTAGCTACAACCATGTTGGAAAGTTACGTCTAACATCTGGATAAAAAAAGACGGCCAGACAGAAACACACGTGCACATGTATACAGACACACATGCCCATAATCACACACAGCAGTACACCTTCATGAATGCACCACCTTGGCCAGATGGCCCCCCATAAAAACCCACTTAAAGAGATGAGTGAAGTGATTAAGAGGCCCCTCAAAGTAAGGGAGAAATGAGAGAGGGATGAAGAAACGGAGGGGAGGGAGGGAATACCTGCGTAGAGGAGAGGCCCTAAATACTCTGATGCTTTTAGCTAAGTGCTCACTCCTACGTTAACAGACTCCCAAAAGAGCTGGGGATGGGTGGGTGGACTACAATGACACCTAAAAATTCAGAATTTCTATACAACTATAAAACACTGTGTCCTTGGCCTAGATAGCTACTTTCTCGTCATCTGAACCCAATCAGATTTTGAATAGTAGGTTAGTCAGAAATGGATGGACTATATGCTGTGTTTAAAAAAAAAACTTGGGAAGATCTATACAAGGCACATACATCTGTTTGCATGTGCCGACACACAGGCTGCGCTGTCCAAGGCTATTTCCTCCTCTCCATTCACCATGCAGATTGGTATTTCTAAAGTGACCTTGTTACGGGTGAATTCCTTGACATTTTTTTTGTCTGACACATTCATTTATTTATAAAAAGATAAGACACAAGGACTCCCGCCCAGTTCAGCCTTACACGGGAGAAAATGCAAACATGCACGCACGCACCGAGCTCGCGCAGGAAACGCGCTCGCTCGCGCAAAGAGGAAAATGTTAACTGATCAATACTGTGTCTCTTCTGACCCACGTCTTGTGATGACACTGTGACCTGCTGTGCAAACACACACACGTACACCCTCTGGAGAGATTAAACTGGTGTCAGCCAGCCAAATGCTGCTAATGTCTAATGTCTGCTGCAGAAGATGCTCTGTGATCCAATGGTAAAGGGCTGGGGCAAGTTGGGTCCACCTGTCCTGTAGCTACTTAAGTCAGGACACTAAACCAGACAGGATTAAATGCCTGCTCTGTCATCTTTAAGGTAGAAACCTCCATACAGCCACTCACTGCCCTGCAGGAGAATGTCTTTTACTGATAGCTCTGCTGTCCAATTACACTTCACCTTTTAATACCAGACACAGATGACAGGGAGGAGAGTGAAAAGAGAGAGCGAGGGAGGGAGGATGAAGAGGAGGCCAGTGGGTGACGAGAGAAAGAGCCTGCAATTTCTACTGTCTGCAAGAGCAGCTTGTCACACTTCGGTAGATTGTAGCTGCATTTTCTCAGTATTTGGACATCTGATGGGTCTAATAAAATAGTGTTTAAGCTGCAACACCAACCCTCCACTTATTCCTAGTAAGTGAGAGTCAAGGCCAACGCTGCCAAATCAAGTATATGATGTGTGTGTAATTAATACAAAAACAGAAAAAAAAAAACTTAATCCAGTCTACCACAGCATGACATCTGAGTGTGTGAGTAACAATCTGTCTGGGTATGGTGTGCTTGACTGTGCTTGAGACATCAACAGTCTCTTGTGTTAGACCGTTAAATTATTGTGAAGGATGCACACTTTGTTAACAGAAATGGCCCTACATGTACATCCTCATTGAGCTGTCTCTGTAGTGTGTCTTTAGTGTAAAAGGTGCAAGCAGTTAAATATATGGTTGCACGTTTAGAACGGTACTGATCAAGGCAGAGGTTACGTGATTTCTCAGTGCCAAAAGAGAGGAGCAATTACAGTTAGGTATAGATGTCTCCTACGTTAAATCTGAAACGACACAACATGATCCATCAATCGAGCAACTGTACACAAGTCATAAACATATATCACGCACACGCACACAAATATATCCGTCATGCATTAAATGTGCCGATTTATATTTGATATGCCACATTTACTGTATATTTGATGGGACATGTACATACCACGAAGGCACAGATGCTCCTCTGCGGAGAGTCCCATTCGAAGCAGCTGTTTATGTAGCAGCCCGTGTTGATCAGGACCATGATGCAGCGTCTAACTCGGGTGAAGTTGCGCAGAAGCAACTGGGGGGGGGGGAGAAAAGGCGAACAAGTGAAAGTTTATGCAAGCGAGGGTTTAAGGTCAAACGTGTGCTAAACTGAAGGAAACATCGTGGCGTTATAAACGTGCTGTGCGTGATTTATTACTTCGTTGTGTAAATGGTATATCCAATATGTAAACAACCAGATGGGGAATGAGGCTCGGCGTGACAGGTAGATGTGTGTAAAATAAGAACAGGAGCAAAACGATCCATCTAAGCACAGCTGTCATAGTCCCGCTGATAAGACACTTGTGGTGACATAGTGTTAAAGGGGTCACCTTTCTGTCCTTTACATTTAGTTAATGTGAGAAATTAACACTATTTAATAAAAAAAAAAGTTGCATTCTTTTAATTAGCACATTAGATTAAACAGCATACTGGAATTAAGTCTTAATGTGGCACCTTCTAGCCCTAAAGTGTCTCATGCTACTGTCTCTGTAAAATTAAACGAAGCCTCGTATTGCAGCTCAAGATTTGCATCTTTGACTTCACTTCGGATTCACTATTATATCACAGTACTTGAGAATAATATGTTGTCTCTACTTGAATAGCAAATTTAAGATTGGCATTGGATCAGCCGCCTCAGCGAGCTGACTCACTGTGTTTCTTTAAGTCTGTTCTCCCAGTGATAAAGTTTAGCACAATAACAAAAAAAAACAAAAACTCTAAGACAGTCCCAGGATTCTCCTCCCTGGGCGTTCTCCAGGCATTTGGCCAGAGATGAGACAGAACTGGCGAACTGCAGGGAATAGCATAACAGCAAGAACGCCAATCACCCAATCAGGTCACCAACAGGAGAAAGTGCTCCCAGAGGACAAACTGCCTCTTCAGTTTTGCTCCTAAAATATTCTAGGGCGTTATTTTACTCCTTGGGAAATTGTGTGTTTTAATGTGTGTGTGTGTGTGTGTGTGTGTGTGTGTGTGTGTGTGTGTGTGTGTGTGCGTGTGTGTGTGTGTGTGTGTGTGT